>JAVJIF010001366.1:295000-343646 GCA_038442645.1 Agave tequilana | reverse complement strand
GGGTCAGGTTTCATGGAGACGCAAGTCTCATTTTAAGGGAAATTATGACAATGGCAATCTTTTAATAATCCTTAGATTCCCTTTATATATACACCCCCCTTTCTTCTTCTTTCTCTTTCATTTTTTCTTCTTCTCTTTCTTTGTTTCCAGCAAACGGCAGCAGCCCAAGAGCTTGCCGTGCCTTCCTTTAGCCGGCCATCCTCTCCACCTCCTCCATCTTCTCCACCACCAATCCCTCCACCATTCTCCCCTCCATCTCCTCCTCCATTCCAACAACAACAACAACCACAACACATCTTCACCACCATCTTCTTCCTCCATCTTTCCACCAAACAACCCATTACCTCCAAAGCTTCATCACCATTTCTACCACCATCTATACCACCTTGATCACCACCAAACACACCATCTTCTTCTCCTCGTCATTCTCTTTCCAACGAGCTAAAGCTTCGTTCTCCGAAGCCTCGTTTTCAAAACTCCAAATTTTCCATTTAACTACACTTGCACCCCTCACATATTGCTTTGGCCACCTTCCGGCCAACTCCGGCCGCCGCCGGTGACCGCCGGCCATGGCCGACCACCCCCCTTCCATTCTTTTTTCTTTCTTTCCTTTCCTTCTTTCTTTTCATCCCTTCTTTCTTTCTTTCTTTCCTCTCTTTCTTTCCTTCTTTCTTTTTCTTTCTTTCCTTTATTTTTCATTCCCTGCGTCCCCTCTCTCCCTTCCATGCGTCTCTCACAACCCCTGTCACTCTCTTTCTCTTGTTAAACGCGGAGTTCACCCCGCATCCAAGCAATTCCTTAACGTGGCCTTCGCGTTCCTGTATCGGCATGACGCGGAGCTCATGCTCGCGTCTGTATTCTTCTTGTATCAACGTGACGTGGAGCTCATACTCGCGTCTGCGTTCTTCTCGTATCCTAACTTAAACGCGAGTTTCGAACCCCGCGTTTGTGAAAATCTACGCGACGCGACTCCCGCGTCTGCGACTCCCACGTCTTCATTCTCTCTTGTCCTTTTATTTGAACGCGTTTACGCGTTGGTTCCTGGATTCTGGAGATCAGGAATTTCACAGTATTTTTCGTATTTAGGCGAGTGTCCTCGCCTCCATTCGATTTTTTCCTTTTATCGGATCGACTTGTATTTGCATTATGTATCACTTGATAACTGATGTGTTATCATTTACCATGCTACTACTGGACACCTGCTCCCATTATGTTATCTCTTATCACCTTTTCCTTGTTATGACATGACTTACTACCTGTCACCTGCCCCTGATATATTAATACTTGACCTGTGATTATCCCATTTACGGGAATACTATACTTGTTATCCTATATCACATACTGTGACTTGAATCATATGCTTATTATTCTGTATTATATATACAGTGACCCGAATCTATAGTATTCATGTACTCCTGAATTCCTGATCATGTCCTGATCTTTTTATTCCTGTGAATTGCTAACTATATATTAAATTATAATAAGACAACTTGCACCCGGTTTGGGGGAAACTGATGGGCCCTGATTAATCATGTTTATGGTGGTCTTATCGAGTCACGCGTGGCCACATACTTGAGGGATCACTTGGCGGCCACCAGGGATTCCGTGGGGTGTGCCGGCACCCCTACTCCTGTTTATTCCTGCCGGGTATGCACACGCCCTAGGCCTATTTCTATGGGATCTGCGATACTCTATTCCTATTAGGGCGTAAATAAGTCCCGGTACCTAGCGGTACGTTTCGGCTCAGCACCGGATACTCCTAGACCGTTATCCGGGTATGTACGGGGCCCATCCGAAACATGATTCATCGAACTTTATCAGTATCCAAATAACTTGCTATATAAGTTGTAAGTAGAAGTATGTGCAATGGGACGCATACTAAAACCTACAACTTAGACAACCCAATTATAATAAGATGCCAGCTCTGGGTCCATAGTATGCTTTGCCATGTTTGCTTGTATCGGGCTTTACTTCAGACTTCCGATTTTATGATTACTATATTATACCTGCTTGCATCCTGCTTTACCACTCGTGTTTTATTCCACTAGTCTCCTGCTCTTATCACCTTATATCATACATGTTCTCAGCTTGATATCGATTACTGCCTTTCTACTTGTTCCTGTATGTTGACACTCACGACACGGTTTTCAATGCATAATTATGACTTGGATTTATCGATACATATGTGCTTATCTATGCTCGCCACCTGGCTTTCGCATCACCACTCGCCGGGGAGTTCTGACTCCTCTGGATCCTTATGTCTAGGTCTTGGAGCTTGGAGCGTATGGATTCTCCCAGTTGTTGATCAGAGTGGCGCAGCGGTAGCGTGGATCTCCAGCAGACTATTTAGAGCCCTATCCTTCCAGGTCCCCTGCTCGGCTCTAGAGTTTTCCTGTGATGACTCTGAGCTCCATTTGTACTGTTCATACTTATACATCTCCTTGTATTCTCGCAATTACACAGTCAGTGATGTAATATTCATGTAATATTTATCATATCTGGTGATAACTTTGTGATTGTACTCATATGTTGGAATGTATAAAGCACCACATGCTTCCGTACTCTGATTCTTGCCTGTACTGATGCTTAGTGTATATACGTGAGGGTATTTCTGACCTGCGTATATACGTCGCAGTGACGTCTCCGTACCCACTGGATCAGGGCGTCACAGGCTAGAACTATGATAAGTGAATATGAGCTCCCTCAATACTTATGGGCCGAGGCCGTAAATATCGCATGCTACATATCCAACCGTATTTATTTGTGTAAAAATACTTTCAAAACCTCTTTTGAAATTTATCGTTTAAGAAAATCAAATGTTTCATACTTTAAAGTTTTTGGATGCAAGTGTTTTGTTTTGAACACTAAAGATAATTTGGGTAAATTTGATGCTAAGGCTTATGAAGCAATCTTTGTTGGCTATTCTAGTACTAGCAAAGCATATAGAGTGTTCAATAAATCATCTCTTACTATAGAAGAATCTATGCATGTTAAATGTGAAGAATCTAATACAATTGTTGAGAATGTTGTAGAGATTGACTCATCAGGTGAGGACATGGAGAAAATAGCCTTGAAGGACTCACCCATCCAAGAAGACAAGAAAGAACCTATTGGTGAAGTTTAAAAGGATAAAGTGGAACAATCACAACCACTTCCTAAAGATTGAAGATACGCCTCAAATCATCCCAAAGATCTCATCATAGGTGATGTATCAAAAGGGGTAACCACTCGCTCCAAACTCCATGATTTGTGTGGGCATTATGCATTCATATCTCATTTTGAACCCAAAAACATCCTCGAAGCCGAGGGTGACTCATATTGGTTGCTTGCTATGCAAGAAGAGCTCAATCAATTTGAGCGCAATCAAGTTTGGCACCTTATTCTTAGACCCCATGATAGACCAATAATTGGTACTAAGTGGATTTTATGAACAAGATGGAAGAGTCAGGAAATGTTATAAGGAATAAGGCTAGGTTAGTGGCCCAAGGTTACACTCAAGTTGAAGGAATCGACTTTGAGGAAACCTTTGCACCCGTAGCACGGTTAGAAGCCATACGGATCACACTAGCTTATGCATCCTATAAAAATTTTAAACTTTTTCAAATAGATGTAAAAAGTACATTTTAAATGGTTTTATTGATGAAGAAGTTTATGTTGAACAACCTCCCGGTTTTGTGGATCATGTACATCCAAATTTTATTTTCAAACTTGATAAAGTATTGTATGGTTTAAAACAAGTTCCAAGAGCTCGGTATGAAAGGCTTTCTAGTTTTCTTCTATCAAATGATTTTGTTAAAGGCAAAGTAGACACCACATTATTTACTAAACATGTTAGTAGTAAAATTCTTATAGTACAAATATATGTTGATGATATAATCTTTGGTTCTACTAATGAGCTACTTTGCAAGGAGTTTGAACAATGTATGCAACATGAATTTGAGATGTCATTGATGGGTGAATTGAACTATTTTCTTGGACTCCAAATCAAGCAAATGCGTGATGGGGTTTTTATATGTCAAGCCAAGTACTCAAATGAACTCATCAAGAAATTTGGGTTTGAAGACTCAAAAATTTGCAACACTCCCATGGCCACCACCACCAAGCTTGATAAGGATGACCAAGGTAAGTGTGTTGATATTAAATTATATAAAAGTATGATTGGTAGTTTGTTGTATTTAACGGCGAGTAGGCCGGATATTATGTTTAGTGTGTGTCTTTGTGCTAGATTCCAATATTGTCCCAAAGAATCTCATTTAATTGCGGTAAAACACATTATTCGTTATTTTAAGGGCACTATTGGAATGGTCTATGGTATCCAAAGACTGGAGAATTCTCAATGACGAGTTTTTCGGATGCCGACTATGCGGGTTGTAGAGTGGATAGGAAGAGTACTAGTGGAACATGTCAATTTCTTAGTAATTGTCTTATTTCATGGTCCTCCAAGAAATAAAATTCGGTAGCCCTCTCAACCGCCGAGGCGGAGTATGTTGCGGCAGGGGCTTGTTGTGCTCAAGTCCTTTGGATGAAACATACTCTCCTTGATTATGATTTACATTTTGACCATATTAAAATATTTTGTGATAATACTAGTACTATTCATATGACTAAGAATGCAAATCAACATAGTAAAACCAGACACATTGAGATTCGATATCACTTTCTTAGAGATCATTTTGAGAAAGGTGATATTGATATTGATTATGTTTCTTCCGATTTTCAATTTGCGATATTTTTACTAAACCACTTGACTATAATAGATTTTCTTTTATATGTGGTGAACTAAATGTTTGTGTTGTTGAATAAGGAAGTTTTCTTGCTAATCCCTTTTTGATGTATGACAAAAAGGGGGAGAAATATGTGTTGTATGTGTTTGTTTTACTATAGTGTTTGGTTTTATGTTTTATGTTTGTGAGTAAGTGTTTGTTTAAATTTTCAATGATTTTATGTTTGGTATTTCCAAAGTTCAAATTTCAAAATTTCTCTCATAATGAATTGTTTTATACTTGTTTAAATAGAGCATTATTTGAGGGAGAGTTTTTACCTCTCTTTTATATCTTGTGTTATAACTTATATGTTTTGTCATCATCAAAAAGGAGAGATTGTTGGCCCAAAAGGTTACACTCTCTATTTGTATAAGTTTTGATGATAACAAAACATATAGAAACTATTTAGTACTAATAAGTTATTTTAGAATGAGTTTAAGGTTTGTTACCAGTCTTGATGGCTTTAAGCATATTGCAAGGTTTATGGCGCTAAAAGCATGTTGATAGGTTGATGGCGCAAGAGAATTCTTTCATAGGAGAAGTGGCTCTAGCTCGGCAACGTGGTTCAGAGACTTCTTTCTATAGTTTTTTATATTTTTAGTTTGTTGAAGGATAGTATATAGTGTTGAAGCTCAAATTCTCCCCACACACAAATTTGCACATGATTTTCAAAAGATTATTTTTTGTCTCTTATATAAAATATTTCTATAGACCTATTTCAGTATTTGCAAGCTCAATTTATTGTAGTTTATAAAGTATTGATAAATATCATTTTTTTAAAAAATAAACATTTCCTTAAAAACATTTCTTAAAATAATCTGTTTTGACCTGTTGCGGTCGACCGGACGGTCGACCGGCTCTGTTTCAGGTCAAAACGGTCGACTGAGCGGTCGACCGCAGTTCTGACCGTTGGGTGCGTGCATGTGTGCACGTTATCCGGTCGACTGGGCGGTCGATCGGACCCCTTGTCGGTCGACCGAGCGTCTGCCGACTGCATGCAACCTAGTCTCTGTTTGAGACGGTCGACCGGGCGGTCGACCGGGGCCTGCCAACGGTTAAAAGTTTTTGAAAACCGGTCGACCGGCCGGTCGACCGTGAGCGTTTTCTCAGCCTAAACGGCTAGTTTTTTAAGCCAGTTTTAAAACGTGTTTTTATTCTTCAAACGTGGTTTAAGGATGATTTTGGGTCTTATCTTTCCTGATAAATTAAAATTAGTGTTTACCCTTTAATCCCTACCTTTATCCCATAAATAGGGGTGGATGGGGTTTAGGAGATTTACAACAACATTTGCAAAAGAAATCAAAGTTTAAGTCTTTTGAAAGAAGTTTTGTTCTAAGTTTTTGTGCTCTATTCTCTGATATTTCTCTGAAGTTTTTGAATCAAAACTCTCTTCTACTTTGTTTTATTTTCACTTACAAACCTTGAGCTTCAATCCTATACATTATTCTCTAGGGTTTTGTAAAGAAAAGTTTTTCAAAAGAGAGTTTGTGATCTTTTGATCACCAAGTGATTTTTGTATTTGTGGCTCCACAACCTCTGGACTAGAGGAGTGCGATTGAGGAGTTGGGTACTCCCTAGTGGTTGTAATCCTTTGTGGAAGTTCTAGTGGATCGGAAATCCTTCTGGGTGAAGGCGGGGACGTAGAGCTGGGTGCTCGAACCTCGAAACAAATCTCTGTATTTGCGATTGGTTTACTTGTGCTATTTACTTGCTTTCCATTCATTCATTCATTCTTATATTGTCGATCTTTACTCTCACAACAAGATTGCATTGCGCACCTCAAACTCTTATTTAGAGTAATCACGAGGAAGGAGTTCAGAGCCCTTCACGGGGTATTCAACTTCTAATCTTGCTTTGAGTGATCGTTGCATCTTCTAAATTTTTAATTTTTGCATTGATTAGCATTATCACCTATTCACCCCCCCTCTAGGTGATTTCAGAGAGTTGTGTACTCCAAGTAGTTATAATTTCTTGTTGTAAGGTCCCTTTGAGGAAGATCCATTAGTGGATAGTGAAATCCTTCACAGTGGTGAAGGCGGGGACATAAAACAGTGGCTCGAACCTCGAAATAAATCTATCTTGTTTGTGATTATCTTATTGTCTCTTTATTTCATTTACTTGCTTTCTTTTCATCCTTTTCCCGATCGTTGCTCATCTTAATAAGAAAGCAATTGAGCACCTCAAATCTTATCTAGAGGAATCACCAGGAGAAGTTCAGAGCCCTTCATGGAAACACAGCTTCAATTCTTGTTTTAATTGATCGGTTTGCATTATTCATTATTAAGTATTTGCATTTGATTAGCATCCCTCCTCTATGTGTAATTTCAGGAGAGAGGAGATTGTATGTGTATTGAGTAGAAAAACAGACAGACGTCACAATGATCGACTGGGCAGTCGACCGACGTGCAATCATGTGCAGATTGTGTAATGTTGAGCGACCGCCTGACGACCGACCCACTCTGTGAATTTTACAGATAGTGGAGTGATGCCGGTCTACAGACCCACTCTCTGTGTTTAACAAGAGTGGAGTGATGTCAGTCGGTCGATCGCCTGGTTGATCGACTCACTCTCCGTGTTTAACAAAGAGTGGACGCTCTTGTGTTAGTCAACCGACAGTCGAGTCTGGTTGTGCCCAGAGCCTGACCCAGTGTGGTTTTCTCCTTCTCTCTCCTCTTTGGTATATGGGAAAGTGTGTTTCCTTTGCTAGTGAGGAGAGAAAAGCGAGATTCTTTTTTCCCTTTTGTAAAAGTTGTAAATCATCAGTAGAACTCTCTCTATTCTGTCCTGGAGATGTAGGCATCTTGCGAATCTCTACTCCCTCTCTTTGTGTGTTGTTTGTGGATCCAGGGTTTTATTCTTTGGCTGGTTCCAGATTCAACAAGTGGTATCAGTGTACTAGACAACGCTTGAGCTTTAGTTGGTGGAGTGTACCTTGATTTGGAGCTTGGTTCTTGGAGGTCTGAAGCTTTTGAGGTGGCTGAATAGGGGGAAGGGGAGGGCTGAGGGAGGGAGGGGAAGGAAGAGGGAAGCTTTGGGGAGGCCAGGTTGGGGAAGACTATGGAGGAGCAGTAGGAAGTAACGAAGAAGAAGGGTATTTTAGATATTTCACTAAGAATAAAATTATAAAAAAAATAAAGACACATTATAAATATTTGCCGGGTGCCTTTCTCATTTTAGGGGGTGGCCATTTTAGGGGGTGGCAAGACCTGTTCCCCGAGAAGAATGGAAGTATGAACCCTCATTAATATTGGATTGATTGAGACAATGCAAGACTTTGAAGCAACTTGCAATATGGATGAAAGAAGTGCGAGTTGGTAAATTCGACCACATCGTGGGGAGGCCGTTCAAAGAAATTTTCACTAGCACATAGAAAGCAAGAGAATACAAGTCCTTCCCTTCGGATCTAGTATGCAAGATCTCGAGTATTGAGACGAAACTTGGTCCAAACACGTGGAGAGGCGTGACAAGGGGAACGCACCGGTGACCGTGCAGAACACGGCAACAGATGCCGGTCACCGTACACAATCAGGACAGCGACCGTCACGTGTCGGTGCCTGCGGTTGAGAATGGTCAGGAGAACAGTACGTAGTAACACCACATGGAGCCGAGAAATTAATACGTGTATTGTTAATTATACAGAGCAGAGGACAACGTACGTACGAAGGCACTTCCCATGTCACCATATTTGAGGACTAAAAAGTACGTATATACAGAGTGTGATTTGACGTACATCTATCAATCATGTATGATAATCATTACGTTTAGGGAAAAATGAGATCAGTGTGTGATCAGTTTATTTTTGAGGGATGACAATCAATCATCGAGATGTCTCAGTAGAAATTTAGTTTGAACAATCAACTGAAATGCTGCTTACTCGAAAGATTAAAAATGTTATTTATAAAATCTAGAAGACCCTCAATGCCCTAATTATAGGGGTGCCACCGGATACAGATTATCCGCGGATATCCGCATCCGAATCCGCCTCCAATCCGGATACGGATATCATTTTTTCACATCCGTCAATATTCGTATCCGTATCCGTATCCGAAAGGTAGGTGCGGATACGGATATGGTAAAAGTAATATCTTATTCGTATCCGATCCGATATCCGAATGTTGCGTGCTTCATAATGATATCGGTATGGAGAAGACTATTCTTCAATGGAATAAGGTATTAAATTTTGATATTTTGAGTTGGTGAAAAAATAATAGTAAAAAATATTCGATTCTTACAAGAGCACCACATGATATTTTGAGTATTTCGACATCAACCATGTCAGCCGAATCGGCATTTAGCACCGGAGGATGTGTAATCTATTATTATAGAAGTCAAATGACAATGAATACGATGAATGTATTGATATGTACAATAATATCATAGTATGTATCACATTTAATATTGTAGTAGATGAGATAAAAAGTAATATAAGTATTTCTGTTTAATTTATCTTTAACCATATCCATTTTTAACATATCCGATTAGTATCCGCATCCGATCCGCTAATATCCGATTTATATCTGATATCCGATTTTGGCGGATACGGATATCATTTTTCCACACCCGCCAATATCCGTATCCGTATCCGTATCCGAAGGTGGGTGCGGATATGGATATGGTAGAGGTAATATCCGATCCGTATCCGATCCGATGGCACCCCTACCTAATTAGCAAAGAAATAATAGTAATTTTTTTAAAAAGATTCACAAGGGTGGTGCTAGCATTTATTTTTTATATAATACACTATGTAGTCACTTTTTGATTTATCGGAATAAATTTTGATTTTTTTTTTTTAGGAAATCCAGCCTCTTTCTCCAGTTACATAGCATAATACTTCTCGAGCAAAAATCTATGGCATATAATTAAAGTACCAAAACTAAGATTTTCATGCTCTTGATAATCTAGTTAGTTGAAAATGCTACAAGCTTTGATTGAATCTATGGAAGATAGAATTTTGAACGAACAAAGTTTTATATACTTCGAATTGTAAAAATTAAGTTGGTGGCAAGGAGATCACAGGCTAAAAAAAGCTACAGAGAAATTTTCTTCATTAAAGTATCTGGTTACTATGAGCATTTTAAAGCCCAAATTCTACACAATAGGCCTCAAAGAACAGACCAGGCCATACAAACCTGAAGTTGCATTCAGCAAAAACTGCATGCATGATATTATAATTTTAAAAAAATAAAAAACATGTAAACTCGCAAAACTCAGAATATAAAAATTTTCCTGCGAGGCTGCAATACAAATTTTGATGGAATTTCAAAATATTCAATAAAGATGAAGGAGGAGTTGGAAATTTTTTCACCTCTTTTGACTTAACCATTCTCATGTTTTGATCAGTTACACTTCAGATGCCATTATTGACTTCATGATACTAGAAACATCTAGAATTTTGAATTCATTAAATTCTTTGGATGATTCAGCTTCAAATATTCCCAAAGTTTAAGAGGTTATATTTTCTTCCCCTGACGTGAGTATTCTTTTATTTTCAGAGAACCTAAAAAGTGTTTGTTTTCTTTCCATTTTCTTTTTTCTTTTTTCGTCCGTTTTGTTTTCTTTCCAATGTTTCTCAAAAACTAAGAACAAATAATAAATTTTCCATGTAGAATTTTGCTGGATCGCTAGTCCAAATTTCTTACTCTAATGCTTATCCAGAAGAAAAAAACTAAACACATAAACATAAACATGTTACATGCCTTTATATAACCACATACACTTGCCTACTATATGTACGCACAAACAAAGATAATTCAATCAGCTCAGATTGAGGAAGGAAGAAAAAGAAAATGGCAACTGTCAACCTTTATCAGAACAATCCCTACAATAGTTCTGATCCTCAAACAGAATCATGTCCTATGCCAGTGATCCTCTACCTGTTCTTCCTCATGCTCTTTTTGCCCATAGGCCTTGCACCCTATGTAAATACGGACCAGCTGGGGCTCGCCATCGCCACTTCTGCAGGCCATCGGCTGGCAATCTGATAGCAACTTCAATGCGAGGCGGTGGTGGATACTGTTCCTGGCCAGAGAGGGAATCCTTCCACAGGGCAGGCAGATCGCCATGGGGCGTGGGGTTTCTTGTCACACTCCTCTGTTCTTGGTAGCCGACCAGTCTTACTTCCACGACAATTGGTTCCCTAATTTTCTTTTCTTTTTCTCTTTGTTGATGCTGATAAAGACCGAAGTCAGTACAAGACAATGGCTACGTGCAAATGAGAAAGAAGTGAAGGCTTACTCGTTCTTGTACAGATCGTGAGTAGACCGTAGGAATATGTGGCCTTGAGGCTCAAAAGAAGCGGATTAAGGTTCCATAGGTAGCATATAGATACACAAATACTAGAGAATGAAACTTGTCAATATTGCATATAATTTACCGGTAAACAAATTTCATATACAAATAATGTACACAGGCTACAGCTCATGGAAAAACTGTTTCGAGGTTGACAGTTGATGCTAAAAACAATCTTGATCTTCGTAATCAGAGGCTAGCCCCTATATGATGTGAGAGAACTCGGCTCTGCTACCAGGACCAAACAATTGATGCACATATTGTGCTCAAGGTAACAAGGATAAAAACCAGTAAATTCTGCACCAACAATAAATTCAGAAGAACAATGAGCTAAGGGGCTGTTTGGTTGTTGGAAAGCAGAGGGGCGAAAACGCGGTGAGCCCCCACATGTCAGTTTTCTAGCGTTCTCGGAGCTTTTGGCTCCAAAATCTGACACGTACTATGCATGAAAAAAGCTGAGGTGGATGACGAGCATGCCTCCTCACCTTACACAAAAACAAACAACACAGAGGGAAGGAAAAGCTCGTGAGGCCCACGTGTCAGAACCAAAAACCCCAGTTTTTCACCCACTTTCAGGGCAAACATACCCTCATGAGAAAACGAGTGCACTCTCCAAACAGTCCCCGTTAGTTGCGCCCTTGTTTACGCAGTGTCCACATGATGACCATAGCTTTCCTCCACAGACAAACTTGATATGTAAGTTCTCCGCTGCATAATTCGTTGTGTAAACCATGTAAAGAACATCTGATCTCAAACAAGCAACACGGAACTTTTTCCCATAACATATAGTTATGTGGCTCCTTGATAGTTTGAAGAGACCTATTTGTAACTGAATAGGATCCGTGCAATGAAACTGCTGAAGGCCGGAGCAGCTTAGTGCTAATTCCCTGTGAAATCAATCATGTGCATGAAACTACGCGTCAGCCTAACCATTAAGGCTTCACTGAATGTACTATCTCTGCTCTGCGCATCCAAATAAGGCATCCTAAACAAATTTTTATCTATCTGCCAACTCCTGCAACCTTGCACTCCTTGCTTACTCTTCCCCCACTTTGCCCGCCCACTTCCACCCAACTACATCCTGGTACCTTCTTCAACTCCCTCGCAACAATGCCGCTTCTTAGCTCGACCACATCGCTCCATTTACCAGATGATGCGACTAAATTAGCAGAGAGCACATAATTTGCTCCGAGGCCAGGCTCCTCTTTAATCAGCAACTCTATCAATTTACTCTCCACATCACATGAAACGCCATTTTTCCTGCAGGATCCCAAAATCGACCTCAATATAACAGAATTAGGTGCTACGGGCATTTCCTTAATAAACCCATAGGCAGCTTCAACTAACCCGGCTCTCCCTAACATATCCACCATGCAACCATAGTGCTCCATCGTTGGCTTCACTTTATAGACATTAACCATCCTTCTGAAAACGTTCAGGCCTTCTTCTACCAAGCCAGCGTGGCTGCAAGCACTTAGGATGGGTGAAAATAATACACTGTCAGGCTTTAGACCTCTTTCTTCCAACTGATAGAAGAGGGCAATTGCTTCTTTTCCACAGCCATGATCAGCCAACCCCGAGATCATGATTGTCCACGACTGCAGATTTTTCTCTTCCATGGAGGTGAAGATTCGGAGGCCTTTCTCTAAACGGCCACATTTATTGTACATGCCAATGAGAGCAGTTCCTAAGGCAACATCCAGTTTGAGACTGTTTATAACTATGTAGGAGTGAATTGATCGGCCGATGTTGAGACTACCAAGGTTGCTGCAAGCTGAGAGCAAGCTAATTAAGGTCACTGAGTTGGGTTGGACATGACCCAGTCTCATTCGCCGGAACACCATTAGAGCTTCAAGAGGATGGTCACTGCAAAAGGAACATATGACCTGTATTAGAAGATGAAGTAAAGGAATCTATTTTTAATTATGATCAAGCCCATTGTTCAATACAACCAAATATTAATCTTTAAATGAGAGCTCATTATGGTTTGCAAGATCAAATTTTTATGATTGATTTATTCAACAAAAATTAACTCAAGAATACAACTCACTGAAGGAAGTGAATGTTCTATCTCATAAAATCAGATAAAAATATAAATACCAAATATTAATCAAATAATAAAAAATAATCAAAAGATGATGACCTACCACGAAACATATCCCTCAATCATCGAGCTCCAAGACACCACATTTCTGTCTCCCATTTCATCAAACACCTGTCGGGCACAGCCAATGACCCGACAAGAGGCATACATATGCAAAAGGGTATTCTCCACGTACGAATCCGATATGAATCCAGTCTTGAAAACCAACCCATGAACCATCCTCCCTTCTTCCAACAAGGAGGAAGAAGAAGAAGAAGAAGCACATGCCTTGAAGACAAATGGGTACGTGAAGTTATCGGGTTTCAGCCCGACCCGGCGAAGATCCACTAAGAGGTTGAAGGCACTGAGAGGTTGCGCGTCTTAGTGTATCCTCTGATGAGTGAGTTGCAGAAGAAGACGGGAGGCGAGATTTTGAGGAGGAGAGCGTGGAGTTGAAGGAAATGGGGGAGAGTTGTTGACCGTAGGAAGAGAGATGGGAGGTAGCGGGAAAAAAGTGGCGAGAGTTCCATTAGAGGGAAGAGGCTCAGGATAATATACGAAGGACAATTCAATGGCAACAAATGTCTTTAATTATAATCTTGACAAGAGAACGGTTAATGGGGTTCTTGCCCTCTTGGGCGCGTGAACTTTCGCGTTGGTTTGCATCAGTTTTTCATAAAATCGACGCGAAAGAGGAAATTTTTTTTAACAAATTAATTAAATAATTAAATTTCTTTCTGTACAGTGCATGCTGTCATCAAACAAAACACATATCTGCATATTTTCATAACATTACATGTACACATATATATGTTAAATCTGTGCTGCATGTTTGTACATCAAATACACATCTCTCGACTTATACAGTCATCCAATACATTCAAATATATATTCACATGGACAAGCAGATTCAATACATACAATATATATTCAAATACACATATATATACGTGAATACAAATCTATTTATACCAAAATGAGAGTTAAAACAATATTCTTATAGATTATATACAAGTGTACACTCTTCCTATTGAGTTCTAATCTGTAATTAGAATGAGAAATTTAAACATTATCACAAGTTTATATCCGACTTAATTAAATGATATAGAAACTAAAGTATTGAATATAGAAACTAAAGTATTGACGATACTTATTATTACAATAATTTAAAAAAGTATCTGCTCACTCCTCCCGAATTTTATTAATCTCGTATTACATATATGTTCTTTGAGAATGGACCTGCAAACATATATATTAAAATATTTTTGTGAAATTTAGTACTAACGAAAAAGCTCGGGCGAAAAAGTTATATCCCAATCAAAATAACACGCTCATTCGAGAGTGTATGGTTTCTTTTATCATCGTATAACATAGTATCCACATTAAATGTTATTGGGTTGATGAAGACCCTACAAGAAATAGATTAATATATTAATACATATATAGTTTCAACATTATCAATTTTAAAAAATATCAAATACTAAATAAAAATACTTGAATAATATGCCACTTTGGTTTTTGTGAAGGCCGTATATTCTGAATGCCACTCATTGAGATGAACGTAGAGAGGCCTCTTTTCATTAATTTAGAATAATTAAATATGTACTATTAATCAATTTTTTAATAGAGCTAACAAAAAAATAGAAGTATTAGTCACTCACATATTAATCAGGGTGTTAATACGATCTTTAGGATTGCCCCACAACGAATATAACCAATATACCGTAAAGTTGTGAGAGTTTATCACAAACAGGATACAGGGCGTGTTTGGTAAGTTGCAAAACATTTGCAAAATGCAAAAAGTTTTGCAACTTTACATTTACAGTTGTTTGGTTTCGTTTGCAAAATGTAAAATGCAAAACACTTTTGCAACTCTTCTTTTCCCACTTGCAGTTGCTACAGTTAAATTTGTGGTCATGTAAATCTCACTTTTACACTCATATTTTCCCACTTGCAGTTGCTACAGTTAATTTTGTGGTCATGTAACTCTCACTTGTAGTACACTTACAGTTCAAAACAGTTACTTGATAATCAATATATAATTAAATATTATTAAATATTTAATATTTTAATAGTGTTCAATTTCTTATTTAATTATTTTATATTTTTAATCTTTAACTTTTTTATTGTTTTAATATTTAATATTTTACTATTTTAATTTAATATTTTAATTTAATATTTATTATTTTATTAATACTTATTCCATTTTTTATTATTTTATTTAGAATTAATATTTTATTAATATAACAGTATTATACTTTAATATAAAATTACTATATATTTAATTATTTATTTTTAATATAAAAAATTACTTATTAATATCATAATATATTTTATTATTATATTTATATTTTATTATGTTAATATTGTAATAATAATTCAGTATAATAATACTATAATGATAATTTATTATTAAATTATAATTATATTTTACTTTATTAATTTTATATTTCTATAATATTACAATAATATTATAATAAAATTTATATTATAATAATTTTCAAGTATTTTTAATATTATAATATTATAACTATATTTATTATTATTGTAACATTTTTTAATATTTATTAGTATTCTTAAAATTTTATTAATGTTCTTTAGATTTTCTTAAAATTTTATATTATTTATTTAGTTAATATTTTAGTAATATTTTACTATTTATACTAATATTTTATTAATATTATTGTTATAAATGAAATAATAAGATTATTAATTTTTATCTCAAATTTATTAATACAATTTAATTTGCAATAGTAGATTTAATTTAATAGTATTTATAATATTTAAATCACTGCTATAGTTAATTTTGTGGTCAACTTTTCCACTTACACTTTTACATTACCAACCAAACACCGTAAAACACAATATACTTTACCATTTACACTTTCACTTTATCAACCAAACACCGTAAAACACAATATACTTTTCCATTTACACTTCACTTTATCAACCAAACACTGTAAAACACAATATATTTTCTCTGCTACAGTTCACTTTTTCCATTCTCATTTTACGACTTACGACTTGCGACGTTTTGCAACGAAACAAACAGGCCAAGCCAAGCGTGTGATCTGTAAGAAAATTCATATAAAAGAATTAAATAAAAATAATATTTGAATTTAATTATAAAAAATATAATATACTTACCCCTGAAAAACACCTAGAGGGGGGGTGAATAGGTGTAAGTGCTAATCTAGTGAACTAAATGCGCTAAATGCGGAAGCTAATGCAAATCTTGCACAAACTTAATACAACACAACAAGTGTAGCCGAATTCCCCGTGAAGGGCTCTGGACTAACTCCTTTTGATTCCCTTGAATGGGTTGAGGTGCTATGTGAAGCTCTTGTTGGTTAAGTATAAGTTAGGCACACACACAAGCAAGCCAAGCATATAAGGATGAACAATATAAAAGATGCAAGGCAACACAAGTAAATAGATATGATATGGCAATATGAATTATGCTCAACACAAGCAAGTATGATATGATGTTATGAATGATGCTTTGCACAAATAAATGAGAGAGAGTTGAGAGATATTGGATCAAACGCAAACACAAGAATATGTTTCGAGATTCGAGCCCCTAGCTCTACATCCCCGCCTACACCACCGTGTAGGATTTCCAATCCACTATAGAAGTACCGAACTCCTCTCTCAATGCCACCGAGGCAATACAACCACAATCCACCTCTACCGAAGAGGGATAAGGCCCGTAGCCAATACAACTCAAACACAATCACCTCTACCGAAGAGGGATCCAAACTCAATACCACTCCGATCAACCTCTACCAAAGAGGGATACAACAAAAGCAAGGAGGGTTTACAACTTAGAGGCTTAACCTCAAAACTTCTCTTTTCTCTCTTTTTCACAAAACAAAGATCCTAATAGATTAGGATAGTATGATAGCTCAAGTGTGGAAAACTAGGTGTTTGAAAAACAAGCAACAAAGAAAAACACTTGGGAAAATTCTTGCAAAAGATATAGAATGAAAACCAAGACAAATCTCCCAAAATACTCTTTTCTTTGATTTTTTCAAAAACCTAAAACAAATAAGATGAATTCTTTTGGCCCAAAAACACTTTTGAAATCTTTTAAAACACTTCAGAAAACTGAGAATTTTTGCTCTTGAAAATCTTGGCTAAAACCTCAAACAAATGGGGTATTTATAGCCCCATCAGAAAACTAGCCGTTAGGCTGATGTGGCAGCCTGACAGGCTGACGGTCGACCGGCCCGGTCGACCGCCAACGGTCATATTTTTGACCGTTGGGCAAACCCGGTCGACCGCCCGGTCGACCCAAACAAACAGAGAGCAGAGCTCTCAGACCCGTACGGTCGACCGAGTTTGTGTCTGCCAGACGTGCACAAGTTTGTGCACGTCGGTCGACCCTATGGGTCGACCGGCCCTTGGTGCGGTCGACCCATACGGTCGACCGACCGGCCTGTCAGCACAAACCTGGGTCAGAAAAACTGGGAAAAATATTTTATAAAAATCTTTTATCTTTTCTGAAAATCCCATAAAACTTGTTTTAACATTTTATATTGAAACACAAACAAGTGATAAAAATTTCAAGACATATATCAATCATATCAATTCATTTTTGAGTCTTGCAAATTTTATCAAAAACAAAACTTGTATTTTTATCAAACTTGATTTTTCCAAAACATGAAAACGTGTGTGTTTGTGCACTTGAGCATATCAACTATACTAAGCTTTACAAATTGGATCTAAACACACAAAACTAAACTAGGATACCTAAGTCTTCTTGATGATCTTCATCTTCAAGTTGACTTGCTCCAAAACTCCATCCATGGGCTAGGCAATGTGTGATCTTGAAGCTTTGGCCCTGGAATCACCATGAAAAGCTTCTAAACACCTTTGTTGAAGCTAATCACCAACTAATATCTTGCTAATGATCTGAAACTTAAAATCACAAGAATATTAGTAAACATAACTACATGAGTTAATCATCATCAAAACTAGGGTGGAAGGCCTTTGGGCCAACAATCTCCCCCTTTTTGATGATGACAAAACTCATGGAGTTATATATGCATGGATTAAAGTTAAGCTTCAAAGAAGCTCCCCCTTAACTCATGCATAAACAAATAAACAAAAGATATGCAATGAATGTACATAAACATGTATGCATTAACATGCATAAAACACATAAACATATTCTAGAAGCTCTAGATACCAATTAAATTAATAAAACATTAACAAAAACACTAGATACTCTAGATACCAATAAAACTTAATATATGCAAAAACATAAGTATGCATATATCAAACTCAAAACTCAAAATCTTTCTCCCCTTTTTGTCAATCATCAACAAAGGGGTAAACAATCAAAACAATAAAATGAGGGGTAAAAATCTTTCTCCCCCTTTTGTCAATCAAAACAATACAAACAATGTTCTCCCCCTTTTTGTCTAAAACAAAAACAAGGTCAATAAGGGGTGACTATAAACAATATGATATCAATAGATAAATATGTCAATGAAGCATCTTGATATCAATTGAAAATAAACAAAGATCAATAAATGTTATATGCTATATACATTCATGAAGAGGAAGACGCTAAGTTAGCTTCCCTACACATATGCATTACATGAAGGAGGGATGTTAAGCCCTAATTCACATAACACACATTATGTAATGCATAAGAGGAGATGTGAAGCTCCCCCTACACACGTGTACCACATAAAGAAGAGATGTTAAGCTCTTCAATACACAACACACTCAACAT
This sequence comes from Agave tequilana, assembly GCA_038442645.1. Taxonomy (NCBI): domain Eukaryota; kingdom Viridiplantae; phylum Streptophyta; class Magnoliopsida; order Asparagales; family Asparagaceae; genus Agave; species Agave tequilana. The sequence goes on along the minus strand of JAVJIF010001366.1, from coordinate 324,769 downwards.
GAATCTATATGTAGAAGAGATGTTAAGCTCTCCTTGCATATAGGAAATATAAATCAAAACTTTTGTATTTTTTTTTAAAACAATTTTTTTTAGATACCAATTAAAACACAAGACATCTTGATATCAAAAGATAGTATTTTTCTTTAAGTCATATAAACAATTGAAATGACAATTTTTTATCATAAAGTAAGGGAGTGGAAACACAAGTACCAATTGAAATATAAAAATCGAATTTTCTCCCCCTTTATGAAATACCAACAAAAACTATGCGTAGGCTTGTAATAAGATACCAATTGACAACTAAATCAATTGAAATAAAGTTGAAGCTCAAGCACTAGCATAAACAAAATTTGTGCTTAAGATATAGAAATATAATAGCACAAATAAAACAAGTATATGTGTATGAAATAGAATGAGTACCAATCACTAATAGATGATACCAATTGAAAATATACATACACAAACACATATGAGTATACAAAAGAATCAAATTGATTCCAATTGAAAGAGTTCAATGATACCAATTGACATAACAATAAAAGCATGGTATAACTCATATAACTACCTCCCATCTCATGCACAAGTTTAAAAAGATTTTCAATATAAACATACAAGGCATGGACTCCCATCCAACCTCCCGTAAAGGGTAGGGGTTTTCAAAAATAGATTTGAAAATAAGCTTGGTTTGAAAAACTCTACCAAAATGAAGAATACTGTAACTAGTTAAATGGAAAATCTTTTAAACTAGTACGAAATTCTTCAAGCAAGGAATATACTAAAAATAATTTTCATAAAACACCTGTAAATCACATAGCACTTAAAACACTCAATATTCAATAAAGTCCATACATTCTCATGAAAACATACTCATGAGAAATATTTTAAAAGATGAAGAGTGTACAAGTAATGTGTGACATGACATTATGAAATTTCCAATTAAGCTTAATATTCCTTTAAAATAAGAAAACATGAAAATCATTAAAACTTATTTAATCTTCAAGGTATATGTATGTCTAATACAAACTAAAGTATACATACATATCCAAAACACAACGAGTCCACAAAGTATATGCATTAAGGCACGTGGCTCAAAAAGGATAAACATGTATATCTAATAGTTTGGACAAGATAGACGTATACAAGAAATTAAACAATTAGACACAAAATCAAGAAAAACTAAATCTTCACCAAAACAAATTTCATTTCAAGGTATATGTATGAATTGTCAACACAATAAGTATACATACATATCCTTAAACACAATTGAGTCCATATATAGATTTGCATGAAAGGCAAATGACTCAAGGGGTATATATGTATATCTTAAAGTTTGGCAATAAAAACATATACATGAAGTGAAAACTCATAAAATAAATCCAAAAATGGAATACAAGTTTGAAATGTATGAATCATCAAAACTAGACTATACTAGCACATTTAATGGGTTCAAATAAGCATTCAACTCAAACATATATAGATTTATTTGTGGCCCACTATATGCACAAGTATATAACTAGTCTTAATGAAAACTAACATCTAAACAAGTAATCTTAACATGAAGCATCAAAACACAATATATAAATCATCATGATAAAACTAAAACATGATTACTATGTAAATTCACATGTATTAGATTCATAATGTATATTATAGTTTAAACAAAAGTGAGAACACTAAGAATGGGTTCATATAAGCATGTGTGTCTCAAATACTATACATGTATGTCAAGGATCTAATTTACATACTAATCCATAGACAATGAAACATGCTATAAAACATCAAAACATGCTAAAAATTTTAATTATGAAAGCATGTAAATAATAAATGGGAGTAAAGGATTGTTACCAAACCGAAGAAGCAACTCTCCTTGTCTCCAAAACATGGTGGTCCTCTCCACCAAATCTTCCCTTCAAAGTGATGCATCCAATTGATTTCCTTTAAGTACGGAACGCATCCACTCCAAGGTGTCATCACTCTCACGTCATGTGAGAGCCCACACCTACATTAAAAACTTTAGGGGTGGTCTTTGGTACCCATACTCTTTTGGGTCCATGAGGGTTAGTCCCTTCTCTAACCCAAATAAATTCTTTGCTAAATTTACATCATGTAATCTATCAAAGCAAAATTTAGCAAGGTGGCCCTTACGTCCACAATGTGTACAAGTGTACACATGAGCATACATGTGTTGATGGGTGTGTCCGTGAGGAGCATGTGTATGTCGTGTATGGTGTGCATGAAAAGATGGAACTTGTTTCTTTCGAACCAAGGATTCCAAGCCTGTATCGTTCATGGCACATTGGCTCATAGTGGAGCCCAAACAATCTACTCTCTTCTTTAACATACAAATATCATCATTAATCTTAGAAGAATAGGTACATGCATTAGGTAGACTAGATGAAGAAGCTACACTAGCATGGCAAACATGTGCATCCATCTTATTTTGCAAAACAATATTTTTCTTTAAACATACATCTAAATCATTTGAAATAGAAATTATTTTATTTTTCAAAGTAACATTCTCTTTTAAAACAAAATCTACTTTAGAAGACAAGTTTTCATTCTTCTTAAAATAGCATGGCAATCATTTTTAGATTTTAAAAAATCATTTTCTTTTAGTGCAAGTTCTAATTGAGATCTCAATGAATCCCTTTCATTATAGACCTCAACCTTCTCTTTCAAAACATTATTAAGTCTAGAATGCAAACTCTTATTTTCTTTTTCAATTCCTAGACTCTTCTTTTTCAACAAATTATATTTTTATATTAATTTTTCACAAACAATAGATAGTTCTTCATTCAAAGCATGGGGATCAACATAATCATTTGAAGAACTAGCACAATCATTACTATCTAGTTGAGATTCCGAATGTACCTCAAGGGAGTCATTCCCTGGACCATTAAGCATTGAGAGTCGGATTCTCCACTAGACTCCTCCGGTTGATTTGGCAATTGAAGCTTGGAGGTGGTGGTTGTTGTCAACATATTCCACACTACAAAAGCGGAATCAATATTAGAAACATGTATAAGATATTCTTTTGAAAGTGTGCTTCTAATGGCCTCTAGGGCTTGTGCATTGGCCCCTATATGATTGCGATCTCCAAGATAGCATTTCTTGGTGGCCGCAAGAAAGACATGCAAACCTAGGGTTTTTGGGTACATGGACATCCTATACTTCCAAACAATAATGTTGGAAGGGTCAAAGCTAGGTGGGGTCATGAAGCCCATGGCAAACTATATGAGTATGCAAACAAGCAAATGCAAACAATAGATTAGCAAACAAATGGATCTCACTCCTAGGATGTTAAGCCTAATATCAGGAGCACTAGCTCTGATACCAATTGAAAAATACCTAGATGGGGGGTGAATAGGTGTAAGTGCTAATCTAGTGAACTAAATGCGCTAAATGCGGAAGCTAATGCAAATCTTGCACAAACTTAATACAACACAACAAGTGTAGCCGAATTCCCCGTGAAGGGCTCTGGACTAACTCCTCTTGATTCCCCTTGAATGGGTTGAGGTGCTATGTGAAGCTCTTGTTGGTTAAGTATAAGTTAGGCACACACACAAGCAAGCCAAGCATATAAGGATGAACAATATAACAGATGCAAGGCAACACAAGTAAATAGATATGATATGATAATATGAATTATGCTCAACACAAGCAAGTATGATATGATGTTATGAATGATACTTTGCACAAATAAATGAGAGAGAGAGTTGAGAGATATTGGATCAAACGCAAACACAAGAATATGTTTCGAGGTTCGAGCCCCTAGCTCTACATCCCCGCCTACACCACCGTGTAGGATTTCCAATCCACTATAGGAATACCGAACTCCTCTCTCAATGCCACCGAGGCAATACAACCACAATTCACCTCTACCGAAGAGGGATAAGGCCCGTAGCCAATACAACTCAAACACAATCACCTCTACCGAAGAGGGATCCAAACTCAATACCACTCTGATCAACCTCTACCAAAGAGGGATACAACAAAAGTAAGGAGGGTTTACAACTTAGAGGCTTAACCTCAAAACTTCTCTTTTCTCTCTTTTCCACAAAATAAAGATCCTAATAGATTAGGATAGTATGATAGCTCAAGTGTAGAAAACTAGGTGTTTGAAAAACAAGCAACAAAGAAAAACACTTGGGAAAATTCTTGCAAAAGATATAGAATGAAAACCAAGACAAATCTCCCAAAATACTCTTTTCTTTGATTTTTCCAAAAACCTAAAACAAATAAGATGAATTCTTTTTGGCCCAAAAACACTTTTGAAATCTTTTAAAACACTTCAGAAAACTGAGAATTTTTGCTCTTGAAAATCTTGGCTAAAACCTCAAACAAATGGGGTATTTATAGCCCCATCAGAAAACTAGCCGTTAGGCTGATGTGGCAGCCTGACAGGCTGACGGTCGACCGGCCCGGTCGACCGCCAACGGTCATATTTTTGACCGTTGGGCAAACCCGGTCGACCGCCCGGTCGACCCAAACAAACAGAGAGCAGAGCTCTCAGACCCGTACGGTCGACCGAGTTTGTGTCTGCCAGACGTGCACAAGTTTGTGCACGTCGGTCGACCCTATGGGTCGACCGGCCCTTGGTGCGGTCGACCCATACGGTCGACCGACCGGCCTGTCAGCACAAACCTGGGTCAGAAAAACTGAAAAAAATATTTTATAAAAATCTTTTATCTTTTCTGAAAATCCCATAAAACTTGTTTTAACATTTTATATTGAAACACAAACAAGTGATAAAAATTTCAAGACATATATCAATCATATCAATTCATTTTTGAGTCTTGCAAATTTTATCAAAAACAAAACTTGTATTTTTATCAAACTTGATTTTTCCAAAACATGAAAACGTGTGTGTTTGTGCACTTGAGCATATCAACTATACTAAGCTTTACAAATTGGATCTAAACACACAAAATTAAACTAGGATACCTAAGTCTTCTTGATGATCTTCATCTTCAAGTTGACTTGCTCCAAAACTCCATCTATGGGCTAGGCAATGTGTGATCTTGAAGTTTTGGCCCTGGAATCACCATGAAAAGCTTCTAAACACCTTTGTTGAAGCTAATCACCAACTAATATCTTGCTAATGATCTGAAACTTAAAATCACAAGAATATTAGTAAACATAACTACATGAGTTAATCATCATCAAAACTAGGGTGGAAGGCCTTTGGGCCAACAACCCCGTATTATGAGACGCAAAAATAAATGGTCGGGAGGACATCCTTTCATTATCGTCGCGATATATTTGGCCTTTGTAACCCTATCAACAACCTTAACACCCAATGCGACAACAATGATATTTGGGCGAAGAAATTCATATTTTTTAATTATTCTTGCTTCCATACACAAGTTAAACAAAAACCTAAAAAATATCACAATTATTAATTATAAAACCTAAAAATATTTAATTTCAAAAAATTAATAAACACTAGTGACTTATTGTAAACGAAAATAGTTGACCGACCAATCTCATTTCTGGATGCGAATTGTCTGATCTCATGTTTGTCAATGTAAATCATGTGATCATATCTCACGATTTACATCTGGCATGTGTATTTAGATGTTATAATCATCAGTCATCACATTTATAAAAACCTCTAATGCTTTGAATTGTGAGTTTTCTTCTGTCCCGACAAGCTGTGAGAATTGGGTGACTGACTGATATGTTAATATGCTCGTCAGAGACACAGGTGGTACCACCAACTTCCCTTTAGTCGTTGCCTGTCACGATACAGATGTCATTAATCTAATTATAAAATTAAGATATGCACGTATTTTAATTTTGATAATATACTTGTGGAACCAGCATGACTAGTCTCTTTGGCTATGAAACATAAGTACTGATAGCTTCACAAGCAGTGTTGATATCTTCTAGTGGAAATGATAGAGGTGCATAATAGTCTAGTGCATTACAATGGACACTCTATAGCAATCCTCTCCAAGTGGCCGACCATGAAGTACTTGACATTCATCAGCATATCCATATGCCACAACCACATTATAGCGATCAATGGCCAATTCACACATAAGTGGGCCACCACTCTGTGACATAAATTACTAAAGATGAAATTAACAAAATATTTGATGGACAAATTACAATAATAAAATAATATTACCATTGGAATCTCGACCACATGTCTTGAAATTGAGCAACTATCGTCTCGCAATTCGGTGGAGGAGAAGGGGGTGCACAATGCATGAAGGATCTATTCTCTGATTTCTTCTCTAAGGCTTTGTCTCATGCTCTCGAGCTATAAACTCATGCATGTCGTCATCTCCTCGTTTGTCATAATGGAATGGCGGCGACGAGGTTAACAGAAGAAGTTGGTAAACATAGTCCCCTCTCCCTTTCCTCTAATACGATCAGGATGCTCAGGTATTTTCAACGCCAAAGTTAATACGCCATCTCTCCCAGATGAATGAATATCTCCATGGGTCACTGACTGAGTAAGTCGCTCCTAGAATAATAATTGAAAGTTAACACAAAATTTTTTATGATAAATAATGTTATAATAATTTTGGTGCAAATACAAGCACTTACGATTTTGTTACCAATATCTGCAACGTCATTATTGATGTATGTACCATCGGATTTTATCCTAACTGCTATCCATAATTCAGCCGAAGAGTTATGAAATCCGAAGGTGCATCATCCTCTGACTGCTCTGTTGATTTCTATGCAAGCTGTTTTACCAAACAAGATACTCACCTATAAGTCATCCATAAAATATTATGTAAAAGATTTAAATTTAACAAATATCACATATACTTGCCATAGTTTTTTCAAGACGTGCATGTCCCTTGTGTCCAAATTAGTGCTTGTATTTATATATTTTTTAATTTTTCTATTTTTATCAGCTAAGTACTATTATAACAAAATCAATCATTAAATATTTTTTAAACTTTATTTTTGACTATGATTAAAACTTCAAATCAACTATATACCTTAAACTCTTCAATAGTACAATCAGTCACAAACCAGTCCCAAACGTCTTGGTCAATGAAATGAGCATATATCTCTAGTGGATGCTGAGTTGAATCTTTAGCAAAGTAACCTTATCAAATTATTCTTGAAGTGTCTTTAGTTAGTTCCTACATAAATTAATAAATCTTTCTTGTGATACTCATCTATGTCGAATACAGACTGCAATAAAGATATGGTATTTGAACAAAATTTATAAATATATAGACAATAAGGATATGGTATTAGAACAATATTTATAGATGTTTTTTTACAGCTAGCTCATCCTAGATTTTGCTCTTTAATTCTTTAGAAACTTGGCGCCAATCCGGAATGACTATAGAGACATTTTGATGAGTAATAGTCCCAAGATAATTTTGCATTTGTGCTCCTTCATCACCAATAGGTTGATTCATATCATTGAACTCAACCACCATTTGTTTCCCAAACGTTTCATACCGGAGAGATGACTCATGCGGGTGGTACCTCGAGTCCTCCTTTCTGGAATGATGTGAGATGAATCCATATGGCTTTTAAGAGACATAAAAAATTATTAGTAATATAAAATATTAAATTCATAACAAGAGACAATTAATAAGCATAAATAAATAGATAAATATGCAAGCTATTTAAACAATTTGAGTTCAATTAAATTTATCATTAATTTTTTTGTTTTCTTTTTTTTTATTTATTTTCTCAACCAAAATTCTTTCAAAATGGTCTTCTCTAATATAAAACCCAACTTTCTCGACATCAGCACTATCAATAATATCAATATTATCCCTACTTGTTAATCCCAGAGAAAAAGAGAAACTCTTATCGATATTATCTCATGTATCGTTCTCCAAGTTACCATTAGCAGTAATATTAGGCTTTATCGAAAGAGCAATAGGCCATCTTTTATCAGCAGGATCTGTGATATAAAATACTTGTTTTACTTGAGATGCTAATATGAATGTGTTTTCTTTGTGCCTCTCTCTGTTAAGATCAACTTGAGTGAATCCTAACTGGCTGATTTTAATGACATTGTTATTCTCCACCCACTTATATCAGAAGACAATATGAAGAGACATGCATATATCCTCGATGACCCCATAGTTTGACACATTTGCAAATACTGGGTTTTTGTCTGTGGTATTGGAAAATACATTGCTTGAGTCACTAATGTCACCCCACTGTTCTGTCCATTACATTTGTCATCATGTGCTTTTGTATAAAAATGATAATCATTTATATGATACCCACTATAAGATAATACATCTGTACGGGCTCATGAGCCAATCATCTCAAATTACTAGAGATATTGTTTGGTGTATTTATCGGTTAAGCTTCAATTCGATTTGAAACCAATTGATGAACAATTTATTGTGTTCATCTGTTATCCACTTCTCTCTTTTTATTGGATTGATGCGCCTTATAAAGTTTATATGCTCATTTATATAAGGTTGCATCTCATCACTATTATACAAGAGATATTTATGTGCTTGACATAATAAGCCCTGACTGACTGTAACCACATCAAGTTTAATATTATCAATACCACATGGGCTATTAAAACACACCCTCTTAGAAAGCTCTATAGTTTCAACATTTGATAAATATTCAATGCAAAATTCAACTGCCTCTTCGTATATATAATATTCAACAGTGCAACCTTCAAGTCGGTTTCAGTTTCTCAGTACCCTTTTAATATTTTTATATATCACTCAAATGGATACATCCACCTCAAAAAGATCGGACCACATGATTTAATCTCTCCAATCATGTGAACAGTAGATGCACCATTATATCAAAAAATAAAAGTGAAAAATACATCTCAAGTTCACACAGAGTAACCACAATATCCTTTTGCAAATTTTTTAGTTTTTCTCGGTCAATTATCTTGTTATATATTGCATTGAAGAAGAAACAAAGTTAGATAATGGCATGACGAACATGTCTCGATAATATAGAACGTAGAGCTACAGATAATAATTGTTGCATCAATGTATGACAATCATGAGATTTCAATCCAACTAGTTTTAGATCTTTTATTGACACGAGACTATAAATATTGGATGAGTAACCACTTGTCACCTTAATTCTAGCAAGACAATGACATTATTCTATCTCCTCTTTTCTCTACAAAGTATGAAATGCTGGCAGTAAATATGTATTTTTTTCTCTTCTCTGGTACTAACTGCTTATGTAATTCTATTTCAATCAAATCCAGTCTAGATTTAAAATTATCCTTGGTTTTACCGGGTATATAGAGTAATGTGCCAATAATACTCACACACATTCTTCTCAATATATATAACATCAAGGTAATGTCTTACAAACAAACTTTTTTAATATGGGAGATCAAAAAATATTGACCGCTTTTTTCACACATTTTTATCAACTGTATTTTACTTCATTTTTTCATAATTTGTAATGAGATATTTCACCTGATTATATACTTGTTCACCGTTCAATGTCTTTGGAGCTTTTCCTTCTTTTATAGTTTCATTAAACGCTTTCCGTAACCTTCGATAATGATGCAACGTGGGCAATAATCTCCGAGAACCAAGGTATACTATCTTTCTCCCATACTTGAATTGGAGAAAAGATGTGTCTTCTTCACATACGTGACATGCCTTATGTGTTTTTACACTGTACCCTGATAAGTTACCATATGCTAGAAAATAACTGATTGTTCAAAGTAATATAATTCGAAGCGTGAAAAATTCTTGATGACATGCATCAAATACTTTTACCCCTTTTTCCACATTAACTTTAGGTCTTCAATGAAAGGTGTCAAATAAACATGTATATCATTTCTCTGCTGTCTGGGACCTGATATTAGTAATGTCAACATTATAAATTTGCACTTCATGTACAACCAGAGAGGGAGATTATAAATAATAAAAACAACTGGTCATGTATTGTGTGTTGCTAATGTTATATTGTGGATTCATTCCATCAGTCGAAAGACCAAGCCGGAGATTTCTTCTATCACACCCAAATTTAAGGAACTTCAAATCAATCATTTTTTATTGTGGAGAATCAACTGGATGCCGAAGCATATTATCAATAATCCTCCTGTCCCATGTCAAACTCTTTACATGCTCTGTATTTTTATTCATGCATTCAAATCTAGGTATTATCGAAAAATACCATAACACTTTTTCTGGAGATTTCTTATTTGTTTTGCACCATGACTTTCCACACATCGGACATTCCTCTAAACTTATGTATTAATATCGATGCAAAATACACTCATTAGGGCAACATGTATCTTCCCATAATCCATACTCACAGAGCACAAGATCTTTTTGACCTCGTACGTACGATCCGGTAGTACATTACTTTTAGGAAGCATATCTTTCAAGAGTTGAAGTAAGGCTATAAAATTTTGATCGCTCCACCCATTTTCTGCTTTAAATTATACAATCTCAACACTGCAGAAAATCTAATGAATTTAGAACAACTAACATATAGAAGTGTTTCTGTATCATTCTTCTATCCATCCAATATTTTTGAGTGATCCATAAAGTTTTCTTCGATATCATGCACCATGTTTTCTAATTTATTGCCCTCATTAAAACCAGCTTCTCCTCTTTTTTCACGTCTGCTTTTATCAAAATTATAATACTATCTTCTCTCGCATTCTCACCATGCCATTTCCATCTCGTATAAACTTGATCAATCTCATTGATGAACAAGTAAGCTCTTAATACTTGAATCATAACTTTATTAACACAAGTATATCGTATGCACGGACACATAATACAATTAGGATTGTTGGCATGCTCAACAACAAGCTTAATAAACTCCTCTACACAATTCCAATATTCTAGACTTGACCTATTAGCAAACATCCATTTTTGATCCATCTTTACCTACAATATTCATAACATGTAAAAATTCAAATTTTTACAATATATATAACATGCAATTAAGAAGTAAATTAACTTAGCCCGCTACAATATACTTAGTCCATAAACATCGGTCCATAAATAACCGACGTGAGAACACGCACACAAGCTGACAAACACTACACATTTGCAATTTGAGACCACTAAAAATTAATTGATCCATCAAACCTTGGGACTACTCACACTTTTACACTTATATAAAGCACAATATATACAGCCCAATGAACAATTTTTAAAAAAGCAAGAAGTGATTACCTCGAAGTCACGACGAAGGAGAGGTCGTTCGTTGGCGGAGGAGCTCAAGGGGTGGGAGAGATCAAGGCGGCAGAGCACCATTCGTGACCAGAGACAGAGGAAGACGAGCGCTTGGAAGGGGGCGGAGGAGCTAAGTGTGGGACGAGGAGGAGATCTAGGTGGCTCAGGGCAAGAGGGCGGCGCGAGGGGGAAATCAAGGCGACTAGGGCCTCGAGGTCAACGTGGGTGTCAATGTCAGTGAGGATGAGGGTGACGGGGGGATCACGACGGCAGAGGGCTGTGCGAGGTCGGAGAACATGGAGGAGATGAGAGAAGAGGGTTAGAGGTATACCGCGGGTCGCTGATAGCTGTTAAGTGACAAAATTTTAGCATCAATTCTGTAAAGGAACAGATGTAATTTTAATTGTTGACCGGCCTTTTACATTGGTTCCTTTATAGAATCGATGCAAAAATTCAAATTCTCTGTGTCGGTTCCGTGAAGGAACCAACGCAAATAGTCGGTCAACACAATGGTTGACCGAGAGCCGACTTTTGGCGTCAGTTCTTTAATAGAACCGATGCAAGAAACTTTCATATATTTTCTAAAATGCCGCCGAAGACATACAACGTAGTTTGTTTACTAAAACGATCCCGTATGTACCATCATCTTTTCCCACATTTGTACTAGTGGTGACCTATAATTAAGACCCATGTTATCCTGTTGGCCCAAGTTTCTCTCCAAATTAAATTCAGCCTATATTTAAGGCTCGTCTTGCTCTGATATGCCAGAATTTCTCCTAACTTCCATACGTGCGCACACCTGTGTTTGTTTAATTTCTTTGTTTATGCATTATGTATTTATGTATATGTGTTCCTAAGTGCTGTGTGTATAACATGTCTTTTAATGGTATTGTGTACTATGTATATATATACATGTGTGCACAGGTGTGTATGTGTACATTTATATATCTAGAATCCAAGTTATTTATAACTAAAGTATGATATTCGGGATTTGTAACTGTTCAATCATTTGGGTTCTCTTTGGTTAGCTGTTATTAGTTGCAAAATACCATTGCAAATATTATTCATTCCAAGGGTATTATGACTTTTCATTAGCAGAAAGAATCCGTATCTAAATGTCATTAATATATGACACATTGACACTTAAAATATCAACAGACTATGAATGACTAATTATTTGCACATGCATCCAAGTCCTGTGAAAGTGTTTTCTTTGAATGAATGATGCAAAGATATTGAAGTCGTTTTATTTCTCTCTCTTTTTATTTTAGAATAGTTTTTATTTCCATTTCTTTATAACTTAGACATAGTTAATCTCATCCAATATGAGAATCTCTAATTTGGAGTTCCATGATACAATTTTTACTGACAGTGTTAGTATTCTGAAGGCTTTAAAAGGGCCATTTTAGATAACCAATTCATCAAGCAATAAGAGTGATCGCTTCTACCAGTGTTTTTTGTGTCGTTTAGTTCATCATGATGGAAGTTTTTCCTTAAAAATTAAGTATAAAAAATATGCATTGGTTCTGCAACGTCTGTTCACATGGAAGGAGGAGGATTGCTTACTATTCATCAATCTGGCATTAATTCTGCAACGTCTATTAACAAACTGAATAAAAGATCTGCCACATGGTGGTAGGTTGATATATATTTTCCTTCCAATCTCTGATCCATAATTAAGATGGATGTGAAGTTTGCTTCAATTTTTTAAGGTTTCGATTGATCGTCTTCTCTTAAAATAACAATATCTTATATAGAAATTTTTTTATTATTTTTTTAAAGGACAAGCTGGACCTCAAGCTTACAAACACCCATTACAAATGTTCACTCGAAAGAATTCAAATCGGTGACATCTGACGGCGGGCCAAATTTGGGGGACGTCTTGCTTCTCTTTCTTAGTTTCCCCTTTAATGAAAGGAATGTAATCTTGATGTTCCTATTAATTAATAATTAATTAACAAATATGGTCTAGACAAACAGAAAGTGAATCAGAAAAGATCATAGAAACTCATGACATCAAGTACAAAATTGAGTAAGATAGATAGGAGGATCTACATGGTGTGTGAAATAAAATTGCAAGTGCTAGGAATATGCTAGTTTTTAGCAGGTGACCAATGGATTCCCATGGCTGTGATTGATGGTCGCTTTGCAAGCAGGCCTAGTCGCCCGTAAAAGGCTAGTCCTCTGTCTTCGGCTTGCCGACAACGGGGTTGAGAGCGTTGGTGACTCCAGGGTTAGGAGGACCTACTCTGACGTCGTTTGTAAGGGGTCAGCTTCGTCGTATGAATCGTTCTCTTTCCCATTCCTCATTGGTTCCTTACTAGCGGTGGGGGAGAGAGCAGTGGGAGGGGAGATGGGGGTGAATCGACCGTCGCTGGAATCGAAAAACGATGGGTCGACAGCAACACGTGATTGAGGCTAAACCTGCACAAAAAATACGAGATTATAGAACTTAAGAAAGAATATGTGCAAGTGCTCAATTCTTCCGCTATAGCAAGTGGCCATGCGGGTCGTGATCCACAAGGAGGGTTTGCGATGGAAGCGTTTACAGTTTTATTGAAATCGTTATCAAAATTAAGCGAAGGTTCTTCTCTGTTTTAAAATTAAGAAAAAGAAAAAGAAAGTTATAGTTAAAGTTAAAAAGAAAGCGGGAGATGAAGAAGGTGAAAAATCAGAAAACGAAAGAACGCGACAAAGTACAAATGAAGTGGAAAGAAGAATGAAAATGATTTGGAGGAAGTGGTGTTTGTGATTTAGTTTACAGAAATAAAAGAAAAGAAATAAAAACAATTGCTTACCTTCTTTTCGTCAAAAGCTTACCTCGAGTTTTCAGCAACGATTTTACCTTGAAGTGGAGGCATTCAGCGCATAGCCCATAAGAGTCGAGTGTTGGTCTCTTCCACATTACATCATCAAGATACGCAAGCATGAAATGATACGGAGAGACTCACAATTCCATCGTCATGAGCTATCGGTGGCACTCGCAAAGGCAAGGCTCTTTCGATGCTTTTAGACTCACTTGGAAGACAGTTGTAGCAAAAAGAAAGGTAAAATAGAAAAGAAGAAGAAGAAGACTACAAAGAAGTACATACACAAAAAGAACATCGATTTGATTTCATTACAATCAAAGAAAAGAAATAAGTCTTACACCGGTGTCACTCCAGCTCTAACTTCAGTCTTGTTCTTTGATGAAAGTCGATCTCCTCTGAATTATATAAATGAAAACTAAAATTACATGAAAAGAAAGACTAAAAACTTAAACTAAGAAATGAAAACTAGGCTAAATTCCTAACTCTGCATTGACGTCCATTTTCAGTGCAGCAAATGCCTTTTTATAGGCAAAAACCCTAACAACCAAGATCCCGGGGAGGTCGGGGGAGTTCACGCTCCCCGTAACTCCCCAAGATTGCCTCAGAATTGCGGCTTTTGCCGCAATTCTGCGGCAAGGGTGTGGCCATCTGGCCACACCCTGTTGGTGGGTCTGTCCGGGGTCTTCTTCTGGTTTTATCCTTTGTTGGTTTTGTCGTTGGAGCTCCGGATTCTGACGAAATGACCTTGGATTTCTTGGCTTTAACCGATCGATTCTGAGAGGATTCTTCTCAACCGGTTTCAACCTCTTGATTTTGTCCTGATTTTATTTGTGCGAATTAACTCTGATTTAATTCAGAATTCTGGTGGGCTTTTGGGCTCATTTCTCTTCATCTCCTTAAGGATTGGGCCTGCAAATAAATCAAACAATTAATTAGGACTATGCAGGCTTTTATTAAAAATAAGTATGAAAATGTGACATTAAATATGCAACATTAGTGACCAATCACACCCCCATACCTATCTTTTGCTCGTCCTCGAGCAAAACAACTAAATTAAACTAAGAATTATTAGACCACTTTCGCAGGTCGCGCGATTGCACTGAGCATGTGCAACAAGTCGTTAACCTCTAGGTTTCCCCTAGAGGACGAGTTTTGTCTCGTGAGGGTTTTCAGCGGATTACACCCACAAAATCCATAAAGAAAGGGAAATAAAGAGTTAGTATTTTCGAAAAGCATTTTGAAAGAGAAAAAATATTTGAAATATGATTGTAAGATCTAAGCAATCTATAAGTTATAGGAAACCCGAATTTTTTATTCCTAAACTTAGTCTCTATTCAAAAATTTGTTATCAATCAAAGTAAGGAGTCAAATTGTACTTCTCATCTAGTCTATTACTTTACCCTAAGTCATATGCACCTTGTGACTGTGAAAATTTTGACTAAGAGTTCATTAACTCTAACTCTTATGCCTTACTTATTTATATATATACTTTTACTTCTTTTTTTTTTGTGGTATTATTCCTTAGTTCTATTAGGCTTTCTAATCTGCCCATGTAACGAGCCTCTAATCGATGACTCCCAAACCAAACGGTCTTAGGGCACCAGGTGAGAAGACACCCCTAGGACTTAAGGACTCGAGCAGACAAGGCCACAAAACTAAGGATTTTATTATATGAACCTCTTTTAGGCGTGAATATTCATGCTTTATTAGGCACAGACACCCAGCTTAATCAGAGGATCTAATCATCTTTCGCATAAATACTAAGGCTTGCTTAGGCCAAAGCACCTAGCTAATCAATAATTAGACTTATTCATTTTTTTTTAAACTTATCTAATTATCTTTTGCATAAATAATAAGGCTTGCTTAGGCCAAAGCACCTAGCTAATCAATAATTAGACTTATTCATTTTATATATATATATATATATTTTATAAGGCATAAGAATCTTTGTTTTTGAACCCTAAGTGTGTAAGTGTATGAAGTATGCATATTTCATCAAGGTAAAGATCAAGACTAAATTACTTTGACAAATTATCTTCCTAACCCTAAAAATCAAACAAATTATCTTATTTTGACCAAGTATAAGAAATCCTAATTTGGATTTTCCTATTCCTTAAAATTAACTTAATTTCTTACAAAAATAAGTCAAAATATTGTTTCTATTTTTCAAAAAGTTTTTTAAAAGTAAAGAAAAAATGTCAAATTTTTTTTTATTTTTTTAAAGAAAAAGAAAAGTTATGTTAGAACCTCCCCCACACATATCTCATGCATTGTCCTCAATGTATGAATTAATGCATAGATGCATGAAAAAGACGGCAGGGAAGGAAAAGGTTACCTTAAGGTGGTGGTTCCGGTGGTGGTCTGATTGGTCCACGAAACATGGCCCAATCAACTTTTCTTGGGTCTCGAAGGAACCCACCAGCACTATCTTTAATATGACCCACTAAAAGATAAATCCATTAAGAATTTTTATTAAAAATTTAACCCCATCTAATTTTCAAATTCCATAATTGATTTCGGAGTCAAATTTGTCAACCACCTCGTCCCAGAATGGAGTATGAAATGATAGAACAGTTGACTTGGACTCATGAAGGACAGGAACTAATACCGACTCGGGAAGGTGACTTAAGTCAAGTAAAGGTTCAGGAGTCGAAACTGGTTCAAGAAGCGGATCCAAGTCAAGAAGTTGAAACTCTAGTCCACATGTATTTTCTAACAATGGAATGTGACCTAATATGGGTGATTCCAGTTCAGGAATGATAGGTGGAGGAATCAAAACTGACTCTAAAATATTACTCAAGTTTGGTAACAAAACGGGAGTTAAGATTGATTCAGAAAGTTGAACTGGATCACAAATTTGAGAATCTAAGTCACATATCTCATTGAGTTCAATATCAAAAAATGGAGAACTTGCCAATTTATCCATGGGATTTTCAAAATTGTAAAGTTGGTCAAGTTCAACATGATCTTCAAAGATGGGTGATTCAATTTCTTTATGAATTGGTACAGGATCCAATGTTGACTCCGGGAAAAGATTGAAGTCAGGTGAAGATACCGGAGTCATAATCGAATCAGGAAATAGAATTGAATCACTAAGTTGGGGTTCAGGATCATAATCATTTTCAAGTTCTATTTCAGGAAAAGGAAAACTAGCCAAACTATCAATATCATTTGGAGTTTGGGTAAGTTCACATGGTTGTTCTGAAATGAAATCTTGATTTCCAAAACTACATGACTCTTCGGCTCTAACAGAATAGTTAGTGACATCAGGATGGTGGGAACGTAGAGATTCGACCATCATATCTATGTCACGATTACGAGTGTTTTGAGCCTGAGTCATGGCTTCAAGCATCTTTTCATAGTTGACAGGTTCATTGTTTTGATGAAAAGATGAAGAATTGTCTTGGAAGTGGTAGTGAAATTGTGAGTCCATCAGATTTTGGGATTTGTGTTTGGACTCACGCATACTCATTTCCATAATTGATGGTTTCCTATTTTGGACGGGTGGAACTGAGTATGAATCTTGAACATAATGTGGACTGGATGGAGAAGGAGGGCAAGGTGGTTGGAAATTATGCTCGGGGGAGGTGAATCCCCACTGACTCGGTGAAGAGTTGAAATCATTATGGAAATTATAGTTATTAGATGGGGGGTATGGGTCATATTGATTCGGATAAGACCAATCCGGCACACTAGGTTGGTCAAAGTTATGATATGCCGGGTTGGTAATATCCGAAAATGAAGCCGGTGTGTAATATGGATTATTATTGTAGTTGAAAAAATTATTATTATAGTCCATATCACACAATAGAATACAAACAAAGAAAAACAAACAAATAAACAAACAAAAAAGAAAAAAATTCTAGCCTAAGTTAGGGTAGACTTAGGACCTAGACGACTCCTAACTGGTTAGACTGTCCACGGGAGGTCTAATGTAGACTTTAACCACAAGCTAATCAGCCAGGTCAGGGCAAGGTTGGTGGGAGGTTTTCCGTCAAAGACGTTCCTTAATTAAATAACCACCAACCTTCGGGCTTTCGGCCCTCAATCCCTTTCCTAGACACTGATTTTGCAGGAGTTAGATTCCAACATTTTTCCCCCTTAGGATAATCTCCTAAATGAGTCCGAGATGTCCCTAGGGCCAACGTCTACTTTTTATTAAATTAGGTTTGGGTTAGTGAGTGCTTGGGAAAATAATTTGCGGGCTAAGGAAAGGGTGATAAAATCCCCACCTTATCTTATTTACGGGTATGCCCTTAAAATTGAATTGTGCAAGTGTACAAGAAATATAACTAGGATACACTCAAAGCATGAAAATCAAGCAAGAGTTGATTCCTAGTCTACATGCAATGCAAAACGTACCTTGCCTCCAGCACTCTTCAACAGTAAAAGTAAATGAATTGAAAAGACACGTGCCTAGAAATGCAAATGTCTAATCAACTTTTAACGATTACAACCAATTTTTTACTGTTGACTTTATTAAGCAGGTATAGGGTGAATATTACAGGGAATTAAGTAATGCAGCAGAAGTATTTTGCAGAATCAGAGACCCTGCAGAAAAATGATCAGTAGTGCACTCCTTATTACCGCAAATTTGCGGCAAAAGCCAGGATTTTGCGGTAATTTGGAGGGATCCTGGTCTCTGCTTTTGAGAGCAGAGGCCCAGGTCCACTTATATGTCACTGCAATGCAAAGTTCCTGTTTTCTTCAACTTATAACCTGCAACAGAGAAGAAAATTCGTTTAGTTCTCAAAAATTTGCAATAAAAATTCAGATTTCAATAAAAACCGTTTTACCCTCCGCGGCAACGGCGCCAAAATTTGATTGAGGCTAAACCTGCACAAAAAATACGAGATTATAGAACTTAAGAAAGAATATGTGCAAGTGCTCAATTCTTCCGCTATAGCAAGTGGCTATGCGGGTCGTGATCCACAAGGAGGGTTTGCGATGGAAGCGTTTACAGTTTTATTGAAATCGTTATCAAAATTAAGCGAAGGTTCTTCTCTGTTTTTAAAATTAAGAAAAAGAAAAAGAAAGTTATAGTTAAAGTTAAAAGAAAGCGGGAGATGAAGAAGGTGAAAAATCAGAAAACGAAAGAACGCGACAAAGTACAAATGAAGTGGAAAGAAGAATGAAAATGATTTGGAGGAAGTGGTGTTTGTGATTTAGTTTACAGAAATAAAAGAAAAGAAATAAAAACAATTGCTTACCTTCTTTTCGTCAAAAGCTTACCTCGAGTTTTCAGCAACGATTTTACCTTGAAGTGGAGGCATTCAGCGCATAGCCCATAAGAGTCGAGTGTTGGTCTCTTCCACATTACATCATCAAGATACGCAAGCATGAAATGATACGGAGAGACTCACAATTCCATCGTCATGAGCTATCGGTGGCACTCGCAAAGGCAAGGCTCTTTCGATGCTTTTAGACTCACTTGGAAGACAGTTGTACCAAAAAGAAAGGTAAAATAGAAAAGAAGAAGAAGACTACAAAGAAGTACATACACAAAAAGAACATCGATTTGATTTCATTACAATCAAAGAAAAGAAATAAGTCTTACACCGGTGTCACTCCAGCTCTAACTTCAGTCTTGTTCTTTGATGAAAGTCGATCTCCTCTGAATTACATAAATGAAAACTAAAATTACATGAAAAGAAAGACTAAAAACTTAAACTAAGAAATGAAAACTAGGCTAAATTCCTAACTCTGCATTGACGTCCATTTTCAGTGCAGCAAATGCCTTTTTATAGGCAAAAACCCTAACAACCAAGATCCCGGGAGGTCGGGGGAGTTCACGCTCCCCGTAACTCCCCAAGATTGCCGCAGAATTGCGGCTTTTGCCTCAATTCTGCGGCAAGGGTGTGGCCAGATGGCCACACCCTGTTGGTGGGTCTGTCCGGGGTCTTCTTCTGGCTTTATCCTTTGTTGGTTTGTCGTTGGAGCTCCGGATTCTGACGAAATGACCTTGGATTTCTTGGCTTTAACCGATCGATTCTGAGAGGATTCTTCTCAACCGGTTTCAACCTCTTGATTTTGCCCTGATTTTATTTGTGCGAATTAACTCTGATTTAATTCAGAATTCTGGTGGGCTTTTGCGCTCATTTCTCTTCATCTCCTTAAGGATTGGGCCTGCAAATAAATCAAACAATTAATTAGGACTATACAGGCTTTTATTAAAAATAAGTATGAAAATGTGACATTAAATATGCAACATTAGTGACCAATCAACACGCCACAGGTGGGAGAGAGGAGATCCATGGCGGATCGAGGCGAATTGCCCGGTGGTGGGGGAGGGTTCGGGAGACTCTGAGATCGACCATCTCCCCTATCCGTCGTCGATGACGAAGTTTGCATGTACTGCCAACCGTCTTGTTGAAACTGAATTGATATGCTCTGATACCAATTGTTGCGTGCAAAATCTGAGATACCATACTTAATATGATACCAACAGTTAGGAGATACGAAAATCCCCATCGACGACCTCAAATACACCATGAGATCGATTACCTCGAGCACACAAGAAGAATATTAAAAGATACAAGAAGAAGAATACACAATTTGCCGTGATTCAGCTCAAACTTGACTTGCATTCATAGGGAGAGAACTTGAGAGAACTTTATTAGTAAATTTGATATAAAGAGATATAACTTTCCTCTTGATGGCACAAGGGTATTCACCTTTTTCTTGAATTTGTGCTTAAACTACAAAAGTATACATTCTCTCCAAGCACCTTCACCTTACTCCTCTCTTTCTTGACTTTTTAGGGCCTTCTTGGATTTTTAACACCTTACATTGTTGTTCACCACAACTTTCTTTAACTTTTATGCTCTACATAAATCCAAAATTACAATCTTTTATTTATAGAATTTTACAATACAACTCCTATTTAGATTATGAGATGATCTTGACCATTGGACGCTTGAAGAATCTGATCTCATTGATCTAGAAGGATTCTAAACCCTTTAATCTTCAGAAACAAACCTTCATTAAATAAAATCTGAATGTTATTCGAACTCTACCAGAAAGAAGAAACTCGTGACGCCTGAAAAGGAAACTACGCATGCAGAACCATCCTGATTAGTCGACTAATACTTTGGCCTAGTCGACTAATCTCTTCCATTAGCCGACAAATAAAACTTATTAGTTGACTGTTGCATTTTGTCTCCTTTTTATATCTGTCTTAGTCGACTAGTACTTCTGATTAGTCGACTTGTAGTCTTATTAGTCGACTATAACTTTTCTTGATCTGCTTCTTTCCTTCTCTCCAAGCAATCATCTACTTCTCCAACTTATTTGTATTTTCTTAGACCATCACCTCCTCTTGAAAATAAGGTAAAATCCTAACGCGCCTACCCTCATAGCCTCTCACTTCGATGTCGTTGGAGTGCAACGAGATCGAGGGTGAGAACGGCGCGTCACTGAATTCGAGCGGCATGGGAGGCGCTGTGAGGCGTGAAGATTAAGTTCAAAATTTGAATTCAAATTCAAATTTCACTGAGGAAATGACCGTTATGGAGGGTAACAATCCCTAGGTAGGGGATTGGCGGGCGGGTTGATAGTGGCGAATCCGTGTCGGATCCGGATTAGATTTTGGGTTTCAATCTCAATAGTGGCAGGAGGTGGACAAACCTGATATATATAAAAAAAAAAATCTAGAAAAGCCCAGTGTTGTGCCGGAGGGTGTTGAGATTGCAAAATTCCCGAATAATGTTCGTGTTGGACCGGGCTACACTGGCTTTCAAAATCCACGTTGATGAACATGTCAGAAACCCAGGGGGAAAGTCGAGAGGACTTAAGGGCTTAAAGAAGGGGTTTTTATTGCAGCCTGAGACTTATGGGACCGAGGATGGGAGAGATACTGGCGGAGCCCGATAAGAGAGTGAATGCTCTTCTGATAAGCGTTCAGACTCAGGTTCGATAGTAGACTCTGAATCGGGTTTTTTTACCAGATGGGCTTAACTCACTAACCTGTTTAAGAGTGATGGGGTGAATGAAGAACTCTTAGTGAACCAGATGAGTAAGAGAATTCAGGAGTACTTTCTAAGCGAATCAGATAATTTCATGGGGATGTTCACCCCCCAGTGAGCTACCTAAGTGGAAGGTTAAAAAGAAGAAAGGCAAGGCGACGCAGAAGGGTTCAGCAGGTTGAGTAGGGTTTCTTCTTTTTGAAGGAGAATTTCGCTGAGGAGCATTACGATCAGAGACGAACGGAAAAGGTGCGACAACTGAAGTGGTTTGATTCTTTTATGGAAGCGTCAAGTAAGAATGAGGTTGTCAGTTTGCGTCAGAGGAGAGTACAATGAGTCTGATTAGAGTTTGCTCTGCACTATCAGAAAGGCCGTGTAAGTGCCTGAAGACTTTATAAACCCTTCGTGATTACGTTCGGATGTTGGTGACCTCCAGTTGGAATTGAAATGAGCAATTTTGTTTATTTTACAACTTTGTACCCTTCCCTTTTTTGAGTTTGTTTCGTTAAATTCTTTCAATAAAATGCTAGGGGGTTTTCACGGCCTCACGATTTTTTCTCGAAAAAACCCTCTTTGGGAGTTATTCACAGTTCAGGATTTCTATCATCCAACACTTCGCTTCTCGTTGTAACAACATTGACTTCTGGCATTGAAAGACTATTAAAATACAAAAATATTATTTTCAATCCCCACCATAACTTCATAGTTTTGACATAGTAACAACAATTTTAATATAATATAAAAATAAGCCAGAAGCAATTACAATTGGGCCCATTCAAGGAAATGATTTTTTGAAAAAAAAAAATACTATTATGCAAACTCAAGTTTCATCCTCTAAAAAAGATGCCCGAGTTTTAGTATAATAACAGAACCTTTAATATAAATTTCTTTAATAGAAAAAGACTTGGTTACTCTCAATCTTAAAATTTAGACTTTAAAAAGCTCAATATTGCTTGGAATTGTGTCTTGGGCACAATGAGGATCAAGTGGGAGGTGTATCTATGTCCTGGATATGGAGATGCATCCAAGAAGGCTAAACTCCCATACAGTCATGCTACTTGATGGCAAGGTAAGACACAGATATTAGATGCCGAAGGGGGTTGAAACATTGAGATCCTCGCTCCCCCTTCATCCTAATTTTGTGGCTACATAATTACGTGTGAAAGCAACACTTTGTGAATTAGCTGTGGATATTCTGCTTAACAAGAATCAATCTGGCAACTAATCAAGATCATTAATATATCAACAATCTAATTAGCTAGGTCGGCAAATATCAGGTGGGAGGTTTTCCGTTCAATAGAACGTTCCTTAATTTAAGAACCACCTTTCAATTTCCTTCCTTGGTTAAAGCACCAATTAGACTGAATCTAAGTCAGTCTCGATATACTGTAAAGTATATCTCTTGTATAAAGGATTTAATCCACTTATATAGTATTTAGAGTGAGGTACGCTTAGAGCGAATCTCCTTAAGACAATTACGTCCCCCGCACCGGTGCTAACGGGATAATGGACGCTGGTCTCCCAAGATACAACACTCTTTCACGGTATTTAGATAGCACTACCAAATCACCGTACGGTCGAACCGTAGTCAACCAGTACCTTCACAGGATCATTGAAGCAGCGGTACAAGGACAAATTTCAAACAAATATTTGACTTTACTCTCTGGAGGAGCACCTACTGTTGAGGACGAAGGAAGGTTGAAGAATATTATTTCTTCAGAAGTACCAGATTCAGACAACAATTCTTATAAAAGAATCTGTTGAATTTTCTGATTCCTCTTTCAGAACAATTTTGCAGAATCTCCTTTTTGGAAGTCGCTTCGGATTCCCACTTCACGCTGAAAGTCGCTTTCACGCTGGAAGCCCAGTTCAGAAATTCACTTCAGAACTTTAGAGAGAGAGAGATCTTTCTGGTTTGGTGTGTCTGAGAATGAAACTCTGGAGCGCTATTTATAGCGTTCCGGAGGGGCATTCTCGTCCGTCAAAAGACAACAGTTGCGACAGTTCGGACAGAACCGTCGCAACCGTTCAACCGCCCAACCGCACGGTCGGTTTTTCCGACAGCGGTTGGCGAGCGGTTCTGATCCGTTCGCAGACACCCGTTGGCGGGCGGGCTGGAGCGGATTGGGTAGTGGAGTGGAGCGGATCTGTTCGGCCCATACCTTGAGACCCGATTCAAAAAGAACCAGGCCAGGTAGGGAACCCGAACCCGAACAAGCCCAAGCCCGGGCCCGTGCCCGACCCGGCCGCCGCCAGCGGCGGCGCGCGCGCACGTGCGAGCATAGTTCCCTCCTTTTCGCGCGCGAAAACTCCAAGTACCCAAAAGGCACGCCTTTTGTTCTCAATTTTCTCTATTTATACACCATAAGCTTCCATCCCATGGCCAATGTGGGACTAAATGCTTGTAGCTAACTTTAGTCCCATTGGCTTTGAATTAGGCAATCTTTGAACTTGAATATCTCATTCATTCGAAGTCGGAATTGAACATGTGAATATACCACGTTCATCCCCAATGGAAGGAGAACACACTCCAACTATCATCCAGTTGATTCGATCAACGGATCTCGCCATAATTCAGCTCGAAGATTCATATACATATTCTTCAATTCTAACATTAGCATTTACGAGTCACTTCGTAAGCCTAACGAGTAGGGACGGAATCAGGAATAAAATTTGAGGTGGACTACAATTTTTTATAACACGTACTTGTGCAATATATGAATAAGTCAATAAAATAAAACAATATTCTTCACTAAATCAGGGACGGAATCAGAAATAAATTTGCTTAAAAAAAATTAAAATAAAAAAGGTTTAAGATAATATATGAAAAAGTGAAGAGGATCTAAGACAATATATGAAAAAAGTGAGGCGGTCTATAACCCGAACCAGCCAATACTTGGTTCTGCCCCTCGATGTGCCATAAAGTTTTGAAGTTCTTGCATAATATGCTTCATTAGCTTCCAGTGCAAATTTTAGTTCGAAAATTCACTCGCCTGTTTGGATGGGGAACCTTTAACTTTCACGAGGGAAGGAATCGTCCAGCGGCTTTGAGTAAGCTGATCCCGCTAGTTTCTGGCTGAGATAACACTCTTTTTGGTCCGGGCCGGGCCTTGCCTTGGCCTCTCTCATTCCCTTAACATCCCTAAGGTGTGAGTAAGTTTGGTTGGACCTACCTCGGCCTTTTACGCACTTGTAAATAGCCCATGAGCCCAAAAGAAAACGGGTCCAGGACCATTTGAGGGTCGGATCCCATTACATCAATTGTGACCCGAGCCGCAGGTCGCTGTACTCCAACGAGAAGACGGCGAGACGCAGGAGACGGACTGGTAGTTTGCAGGCACTCTAATTTCCGATATAAATCCAGCCAAAAAGAAAATTCAAAAGACGAACTTCTCTTCTATTTTCATCTCAATTGTTAACCCAATTCGGTGAGTTGCTAACACTGCGTTTCTTTCAATTTGGTCCAATTTAGATGCAGTTAACGTTTCTATTTGTTCCGCCCATTCGAATTTGTACCTTGTTCGAGTTTCAGATCCTCGGAACAAAACCCTAGTAATGAATTCCGATTACAAGAACGTTTCTTCCCCTTTACCCTCTGATTTATTCAATGAGAACTGAGATTGGATTTATAATACTGTTGTGATTTTAGTGATTTTTTTTGTAATCGTATCATTTATTTCCCCCATTTTCATTTGCCTTGTTAATCTATATAAATTGCTGATCAAATATTTTTCATTTCTGTAGAGATTCCATTGATGAAAGAGAGAAAGACTTCTTCTGTGGTTAAGCGAATATTGGCCAACTGTTCTTCACAGGTCAGTTATAGCTGAACTTTCTCATTTTTGTGACCATTTTTGCAATAGTTAGTAAAGTGTCATTCTTTTTTATGCTTGGAAGAAGAAGTTTAGTTGCTCTCCTTTGAGCAATACTTGTGTTTTATGTGGTTTTCGACTGTATTTTGTTAATGTGATGTTTAATTTGAATGAGTTGCACTAATTGACCTCAATGGTGTTGATGAATAACTATTGTTAATAGTTACAAGCTGCGCATTTTAATGGCTATGAGTTTTCTTATTCATCAGTTTATTTCTTTTCCTATTACTTTTGCAGGCAAAAGAATATGGGAGATGCATAGCAGCGAAGGTTCCCGAAATTGAACATGACATGTGTTCAAAAGAGTTTCATGCACTACGAGCATGCATGCAGAGCACGGTATTATATTTGATCATTTTATACTACAAATGTTTATGTGATCTTAGGTACAAATGCTCTTAATTTTTATCAATTCACTGTCAAGTTCCTAACAACAATTGTATCTTCTGCTCTAAAGATCAAAAAGGTGTAAGGTTGACTTAAAGGATTGCAAGACATCTAGAGTCCGTTATCATCACTTTTAAGATCTTCTGCGGGTTTAGGTTTGATGAAAATTTATTAAACTCTGTGTATATTGTTTGAACCAAGTATACATTTTTCTGTTACTTATTTTCTGCTGGTTTCTTTTTTGCTGCTACTGTTGATTGCAGATTCATTTTTAGTGACTTGTAGAAGAAGTGCATAGTAGGCTGACTAATTTCCCTGAGTGGACCTGAAAGAAAAGGGACAGAAAATGATTGGAAATTCATCTAACCATCAACCTCACATGGGTTTAAGTGGTTCTGGTGCTCTCTCTCATGTTTATATTCTGCATCCACCTCTACAATGCATTATCCCTGAAACTCAAGGACTTCATTATGATGATGCGAATAAGTTACTTCTTTCTCCAACGTCTGATCAGGTAGTAGAAGCTGGAGCTATGTTGGTTCCTTGAGCTTATCTGTCATATTGAAATGAAAGTGATTATCCTCCTTGGATCTTCCTTTTCAGGTATTATCATGGAAAATTGGGCATCCTACTCAACTTGATCCGCCGAATTCTGATTCAATCAATGAAGGACCTGTTCTATCTATTCGATATTCTCTTGACAGAAAGGTCATAGGGATTCAGCGATCCAATCATGAAATCCAGTTCAAAAATAGAGAAACTGGAGAGACATTTAGTCGTACATGCAGACCAGAGTCTGAAAGCATTCTTGGCTTTTTTTTGGACAGATTGCCCAGACTGTGATGTTGTATTCATAAAGACAAGGTGAATGCCCTTAATTCTTTAAACATTTGAAAGTGTATAGGTTTATTTTTTTGATACTGAGTTCTACCGAAGTTTTATTTTTTAGAGGTATCCGCAGAACAGTTCTTGTCCTTTTCTTTTCAGCTCGGTTCCTCTTGTTATTTTTTGAATGCCCTTAAAATTTCAGTCATGGGAAAGTGAAATGTTGATTTTTTTTTTTTTTAAACTTAGTTCCAGTGACGTTCTTTTGTTTAGAGGTTCTCCCCAAGAAGGATTATTCTGATATAGCCTTCACTTGTAAATTTTCTCCTCTTGTTATTATGTTTATTTTCTGATATAACAAGAGATTATTGATGCATTACTTGATTCTCTTAAGGTGATCATTCATGTTTTTGTTACTAGTATCCGTAGCTGTATTGGTCAGATATTTGTTAACCTGACAATACTAGCTTAATCCAGATGTCACCCTTGCATATAACAAAAATAATAGAATGTTCTTTTACCCTATTGTATTGACTTATGTTGTTTACATCTGTCTGTTGTAACATTCATGGCAGTGGGATACAACATGGCAGTGATATGGAAAGAAAAGCATATCTTAAAGATATACAAGCACCACATTTTATTTATTTCTTCAGTTAAAAACTTAAAATATTAAAATGTAAGCATCAAATGATTATAATACGCATAATACGAGAACTACAAGATACACTAATAAACTACTGAATTACAGTAAGAATTAGTTTAATCCTCATTCGTAATGATATTTTAAAATCAAGGAAACATTTGAAAAGTTTAAAAAAGTATACGAGTAGTGTCCAAGAATATTCAGAAGCGTGCAAGAAGTGTTGTCATTTACATGTCTAACATTAAGATGGCTCTACTATAGAAGATTTCGTGCTACATGGAAACTAACTTTGTGCAAGCATTTTAACTTTCTTATTACTACTTCCTAGTTCCTACTCTGGTTCCTACTGTGTAAGCAATTTTGACATGAAAACCAAGCAAATACTTCCTACTCTAGTTCTCCATCCTTTTCACCTTAAGATCTGTGATTAGCCGGAGATAGCGACAATATGTTTTCGTACATTTCGTGCCAAGCTTTATTCTCAATATTGTTTCATTTTGTGGTTCCTTGACTGCAATTGCGAATAGGTAGTACTTGAAACGTAAAATTTTAAACTTCAATTTGTTACTCTCTATCTTGGATTCTTGAGCTGTTTGGTTCTTTCCTGAGATTTGGTTATGTATGTACATATAGGATATATATTACATACGAATTGGTGAACTTTCATTTCTGACAACTATGATCGAAAAAGTAATTCATTTATGGATGTTTTTTTACCAAGCTAATTCGTGAGTCTCGTGTACTTTAAACGTTCCATTGTAGTGGTATAGACTTTCTCTCTTATGAACCTGAATTAAACACCCTCCGCTTGGTTGAAGCTAAAAAGTTCAATGTGAGCTGGTACATTTACACACATGAAACTCGGATGGTTCTTCTTGTTTCTGGAATGCAGTGTACTAGTTTCTACGGGTTTCAGGTATTCTGGCCTTAAATTTTGGTTTTTGCTTGAGCCTTTCTTCTGTTTTTCATGCTTATTGGTTGTAGCCTGTATTGAAAAACCTAAATTAATGTTTTCAGTCTTCAGAATTGACAAGTTAAAACTTCTGAAATTACGTGTGAAAATTCCTTGGGGAGTCTTTGGAAATATAGTTGCCTTTTACTATCATCAAAGAATTATGCATCAGTTAGCAATTTGTTGAAACATCTCTTTGACAAGACTCTCTCTCTGTAACTTACTGGTTGATCATATGAATTGCTGCACTGTTTAATGACATCTTTTACTTAAAAACAGCTATTGATGGTCACCTTCATGAGACCTCATTTTTGTCTCTCTTTTATGGCATCCAGATTTATGAAAAAAGTCATAACTCTGTATTGATCTACTTTTCAACCATATTAACCCTTGTGACCATAATTATTGATTCTACAATTGTGTGAGGAAGCAGATTTTTAGAATTTGATGAACTTTTGTTTTTAATTATTTTGACTTGTTTTTTCCCCTCTCCAAGAAGCATATAAACTTATTCTCCACATTTCACACTGTGCTTTGTAACTAAACAGAGTTGGAATTATTTACTTTGTAGTCCTTGATCTTAGATTCACAAGTACACAGCTGTGTTTCTTTATATACTATTATATCTTGAATGAAAAATGTATCATGTTGGAATGTGTCTTTGTAATTATAATCCGTGTAAGGTTCGAAATGAATAATAGCACCACAGGTTGTTTTAGCTCCTTTTCAAAATTTTATGCACCAGCAAATCAGTTACATTCTTTTGCTTATCATATCATTTTTTTGAAAGATATTAGATATTGAGACTCTTTAGTTGGAACCTGTGTAGCACGGATACTTCGATGAAGGAGACATACCGTGTTAGATACTCATCTAATATTTCGAGATACTTATCCCATACTGGGACCCTTTGATGCTTGATGAATATGTGTTGGATACTCTATTTGACGTATCCTGAAGTTGCACATATTCTAGACGTATTAGAGGCATTATCAATATGTCAAAGACTTGAAAGTTAAAAATCAATCTAATATTTGAATGATGGGTTTATTTGTTGATGCATTATATATAATTTGTCTAGTTTCGTAATAAAGTATATGATTGTGGATATAATTATCGATTTATACATGAAAAATATGAAATATTGTCTTTTAACTTTTGTAGCCTTATGAATTTATTTT
>JAVJIF010001366.1:0-292500 GCA_038442645.1 Agave tequilana | reverse complement strand
ACGAACTTAAATTAATTTAAAATATATAGATTTTATAAAAAAAATAATTGTTTGAATAAAAACATTTATTAAGAATACATTTTAAGAAATACACATTTTAAGAATATAAATTGGGAGTGACATTCAATAAATGTTCTCTTTCTATTTGAAGTCACATGTACAATTCTTTTTATAATACTTATTTCGCTATTTTATTAGAAATTTCTTATGTAACTCAAAGACTGTTGTAATTTTAAGTTTTGATGTATATGGAATGGACGATATTATACACACATATGCAAAACACATACGTATGCACACGTTTCCCATGTCTTTGTGGAACTAGTATCACGTATTGTCCTGCTATTGTGTTCGGTCATGGTAAACATGGACTTCCACCACTTATGCATTATATGAGAGTCCTGTTGATTGCTTAAATAGATCAAGACAAGATATATTTGATAAGAAGAGACTACATTTGCTAAATATTTGCCTATTCCTTAGACAAGCATCTGCCTTTGCAGGGTACTTTGCCAATTTATTCGAGTCGTATTGCAGTAAGTGTGATCAATAATGTACTTCTTGTTCATCAAATTGATGCAAAAGTAGTTATACTCTATGATATCTTCCTAGATTCCCTAGCACCTGTATCTGCTCCACTTCCGCTCCTATTGAGGGGCCCTTGTACTAGCAGGCAAACAATGAATGAGCAAGATAACTTGAACATTTCTTATGGAGGGATGATCTATGGAGATAGCTGGACTTATCTTGTTCCTGACCTTATTTGTGATGTTGATAATGGCATGTTATGGAGAATATTTTTGGATCTGGATGTGAGTTTGTGTTATTTTATTCTTATTGAAAGTAGATTCGTGATAAGTTCTGTGTTAGCATACATATTCTCCTTGGCCTCTAGGCTATTGCTGCCACTAGCTCGGACATTCCTTCGCTTCTACAGTTCCTTCAGCGGCGAAGGTCGGAGCCAAACAAGGTAGAATCATCATTAATGTGCAATTGCTAAACATGTATCCAGAACAACTACTCAAAATCTGGGATCTGGCATTAACACACACCGTTTGCTTGTCCTCTCAGATTAAACAATTATGTCTGGCATAACACGCACAATTATTTTGGAAAGAAGACCTATATCTATGATTTCAAGGGCAATGGATGCACTTGTTACTTCTTATTCTCAGTCGGTAAAATTGGGAAATGCTCTTGTGGGAGGAGATAGACGAGCTCCAGAAAAATCCCAACATTCTGACATCCAGCGTGCAGTTAGCTCTGAGGTGTCACCTGAGGAGCCTATGAGTAATCTGGTGAATCGTGAAAAATCTGGCGGTCATGATTATTTGAGTGCGTCTCATAAATCAGTTGAAAGAGAGATGAAAAATGAGACCCTTGACTTTTTTTTTTATCATTGGCAACTATTAAAGCATCAACCCCTTCGGGGTCTAACTTCGAAGAGGATGGGTCTAACTTCGAAGAGGATGCAAATTTGGAAATTTTAAGGCATGACAAGTCCTTATCAGGTGATTTTCAAGACAGAGAAAATAGAGAGGTGGTAAGAACCATGGGAGGTCAAACCTCATGTGTTAACTTGGAAAAATCACTGTTAGAGCCTGGTGTTGATCATAATAACAATGTACCAGAAGCTTCTGTTTCTACACAAATTGGACCACAGCACGTGAGTGTTGCAATTTCACCAGACGAAATATACCATTCTGTCCTTGCAGTTGTGGAGGATGAAATGGGTGGCGATCCTTCGTACTTGGTTTCAGTTATTGTTGAATTTCTTAGGAGGTGCGCTGTTCAATTTGCACTTTTAAGTTTTTTAAGCACATAGAATGAAAGGACTACTGAAGCTTCCTTTCAAAATCTAAATTCATGACAGCTATAATTCTTTTAGTAATCTCATCAGGCTAGAGTCTTTAATGATTTTGCAAGTTGAAATCATTTTGTCAAATTAAGGGTTCTAACTGATATTTTTTGCTTCAGTGTTTCAAAGGAAACTGTTAAAGTCCATCCAAACATATATGTGATGTCAATCCAACTGCTGGTCCGTAACAATCGCTATGCGGAACTTGGGTTGTTCATAATAAACAAGGTAATGTATCATTATTGTTTTAAATATCGGCCGAGATACCGGTATATCGGCCGAGATACCGGTATTTTATTCAAAACGATGCGATAAGTGCAAAAATTTACCGGATATCGGCCGATATATCGCCACGTGGCCGATATATCGGCCGATATCCGAGATTAAATATCTGATATATCGGCCGATATAGTTATTTATTTGGATAATTATTATTATTATTTACTTGAGAGATCGTTTTATTTTATTTTATGTTCATTGTGGTATTTCAATGATGTTTTTATATGATGTTTGGATAATAACTTATTTCTTTTAATAATGTCATATATATTGACTATTGATATATCAACCAGTATTTAGTACCATATCACGATATATCACCCGGTATTCGGTATATAATTTTACCGACCAGTATATCGCTGATATCTGATATTTAAAACACTGTATATCATCTTATTTAAAGGTCAGTCGAGTAGTAATTGCCTTCTGCAAGATATTGTTCTTGAATTTTGTTAAAAGATTCAATTGAAAGCTGTAGATTGTAAAGCATGTTCAGAAGCAGGGGTGCATCTCATATTCTCTAAATAGAACTGTTGTAGTAATATACTATTAATATTTGAACCCGTTCCACTTCTTTACTTTTCTTATTTCATAACCATGTTGCTGAGGACCTGAGGTTATGTTTAATAAGAAGCTGCCATTATCTGGTCAAGCAATTAAAGAGGATAAGATTAGATGGTGACAAGTGGTAGAGAATAGTGTTTATTGGTTTTTTTCCCCCTCTCTGTATGCTCACATCTAATGAAGAACTTTTGAGACCTAGAATTGTAACTTTCAGGCAAGGTTATACAAGGTCTCAAAGAATTCAGTTTGTTGTATCATATGGTAGCCATAGCTCTCACATACGTAAGGACTATTTAGATGATGATCCTGTTTACGACTCACTCCTAGTCGTAGCGCACAAGAAAAAGTACATAATATAACAAAATTTGGCCAAAAATTGCAAGTCCCTGTGACGATCTCTCAAACTCATGGTGGATCTGGGTTGAGAGCTTGATTAACTTCTATACATGTCTGGCATTTTTCATTATTGGGTCGTTTGTTTGCTCAGAAGAAATTCCACAGTCCCTGAAGTGATTCTTCTATGGGCTTCAAATGTTTGTTCCTCTTGAAAGAGGGGATTGGAAGAGGTTGAAGGGATTTCACTAAATCTTATGTGGATACTATGTGCACCTGCCACATAAGACTATTTCAGTATTTATATTTGGAGTGTATAGGGTCTAAAGACGCAAAAAGTGGAAAAAGGGAATCTTTCTTGTTTTTCTTATTAAAAATATTTATTTATTTATTATCCTAAAATCTAGTGTTTAGTTATATCTCTATATGTGGAAGAGTTTCTTCACGCGGGAGACAAACTTTAAGTGTTTTGAAGTACTCAAAGAGGCGAAAAAACCGTTGAAGTACTTCAGATTTTGTAGAAGAGACTTTGGAAACACCTCTCTTTCTTTCTTGCAAACAAACAGCTCCTATGAGTAAATCATAAGCGTGTCTGTTTAAATGGACAATGAAAGTAAGACTTTATTGATAGATGTTATCAACAAAAATTGCAACTGTTCGTGATGTGCATTACTACCTCGGGAGGTGGGCAATTCGAAGTAACGAATGAGAGCCAATAAAGTGAAGCATGACCCTAGTATTTTAATAAGCGCTAACCATATCCAACGAGGAATAATTGGTTTCCCTCACTGGTTGGTACAGTCTTGACTTGTGCTTATGTATTTTAGGTTTTTGGCAGCTGTCAGCCTTACATCAACTCTTTGGTGTCAATTGACTTAATTCCTCTCTTCCTTGCAAACAAACAGCCCCTATGACTCAGATCATATAGACAGTGAAAGTAGGATTTATTGAATAGAGGTGATCAACAAACATTGCAAATGTTGTTGATGTGCATTTCTATACACTGAGGGGGGCGATTCGAACTAATGAATGCGAGCAAGATAATGAAGCAAGCCCCCACTGTTTTAATAGGGAATACTAGAGCCAATGAGGAATATATGGTTTCCCATAGGAGTTGCACAGGTTTATGTCTTGTTTTTTGCTTATTTAATTTAGGTTTTTCTGTCAGCTGTCAGCCTTACATTAACTCTTTCGTGTCAATTGTTCAATTCCTCTCAAAAGTAGCTTACTATAGAACCTAATCGACTAGTTGATGGGTTGGAGTACCTACTTTTTGGTTATGCACTTTTATCTTATGCAACTAGGGAGCAAGTCTCCAAAACTCCCAGGGACTAAGGAAGGATCTATGCCGAGGGAGGCCGGATCCAGTCGAGGGAGGCCGGATCCGGCCTCCACTGTTGAAGTCCCGGTCGGATCCGCCAGCGGGGAGGTCCGATCCGGCTGAGGGGCCATTTTCTTGGGGTACTATAGGCAGATACGACAGTGGGGGAAGACATTTTGGGGGCACCGGTGGGCCGCGAGTTCAAATCCAGAGAGGCCATCGCCGACGAGCCAGATCCGACGAGGCCTCGCGGGTTTGGGCTGCTCTTTTCACCGTCACACTCAGAGCTGCCACTGGAGGTCTTTGAGGTTGATTCGTGTGGATCCGTCAGCGGGGAACTATTGTATCTGAGGATGGTTTGCATGAGCCGAGGCCTTGACAAGGTCCTTGGGGGCAAGGCTGTCAGACTTGACCGTCGTGGAGAGGCTAGACTCACATATGTGATTGTAGTCCGTGGAGGTGCAGACCAGTTTGATGGTTTTCGAGGAGGTGTAGACAGGGCCAGACGAGACCTTGCCAGCCACCGACGGAGGAGGTGGAGATGGAGCTCTTCGGAGGAGGTGGAGACAGATTCCTGCTTGGGGTTGCGCCTAAAGTTCTGGCTGGATCCGGCTAAGAGGTGAGAAGGGGCGTGGGCCCATTGTGGAGCTCATCGTGGCTTGTGCAGAGAAGGCAACCAAGGCCCAGGCGACGCTGTGGAGCTCTCAGTGGCAGGTGCAGAGAGCCCAGGCGGTGTTGCTACGAAGACCCCTACCTCCTTGGTACGTGCGTAAACGATGGTGATGACCCCAAGTGAAAGGGGATTCAAATTTTCAATATTCAAAAAAGGGTTCAAATCTGAAAATTTCAAGATTCCAGCGGTTCGGGTGCAAATTTCAAAGAGAGGATTCAAATTTCAAATTTTGAAATTTGAATTTCATGTTTCTGCAACGGTGAGGAGGCATCTGTTAGGGCCGACCAGAATGGATACTTCACGAGTGGGGCAGTTCATACTCCAAAAAAGGTACTATCGGGTACGGTTTGATTCCCAAAAAGGAGGGGGACTTTGAATTTTGCCCGTCATTTGAGGGCCCGCAAGGGCGAGGGGGCAACCATCGTGTGCGGACTAAAATAGACAGCTCGTAGGAACAGAGGCGGTGCAACTATTTGCACACAATGTCATCAAATGTGAAGGTTGCTGTTGATGTGCCCATTGATGGGGCAGGTGAGGTTGCCATGAAAGTGGTCGATGATGTAGCCAGATCTGGGCCGGGGTGCCGAATCCGAGCGAGGGGTTTTCTCCTCCAGAGCGTACGAAGGAATGCGTCTATGCTGGCGGTATGAGGGGGTTACCGGTAGGTCGATATGATGGCAGTGAGGAGCGGGTCTGTGATAGGACCGGTGAGGCTAGGGATGCTCGGTAGAACTCTAAGATCTGGGGCTTGGCCCAGGGAGAGTTACTGGGGGTCATCGACCAGGAGAGTTGGTTCTGAGCTTTAGTTGTGTGGCCGGAGGTGCCTGGATTGTGTGTCGGGGCTGTGGTGATGGGGGTTTCAGTGTCGACATGTGTGAAGAGGAGCGACAGAGGATGAGGTAGCTTGAGGAAGTTCGATTGCGTGCCGATGGACTTTTTCTCTTCTTTCTTTTGCTTTTGTTGGAGCAAATTATGTGCGAGAGACATGTTTGTATCATTGGTGCTTGAGTATGTTTCGTTAAACACTTATTAATGGAACACCGGGGGGCTTTTTGTCTCACGGTTTTATCTCAAAAAAATTATGTGGCTGGATATATATAGGAGAAAGCGCTAATGGAATTTTTCTAAGGCTTTAGTGCGGTTTTCTCAGTCTCTGGAGGGATGTGATGCACCTGGAGTTGCCGGTGCGTCTTTTGATCTTACTAGTTAACTTGAGCATTTGTGAATATATTTTACTGTGGATGCTCTGCTTTGCATATCACTGGCTTATTTTACATTAACTTTCCAGAGTATCTGCAAGTTGTCGCACACTTTACGATTTTTAGGGGTCTAACTAGCACACATCTATCTGTTTGCTGTGCTTTTAATTGATCATGTTGTTGCACAAATGTACGTGCCCGTATATTCCATCATCAGATAATTTAGGACATGCTTTCTATATTGTGTTTCTTTTTCCTATGGTTTCTTACTAGCTCACATTCATTCACAACACACACAAAAACAGATACAAACGCTAATAGCAGTAGTATAAAAATATCGGGTGTCAGGGTCGAAGGGGCGTGTATGAATCCCTTGTATGTGTGTTGATTTTTTTTTTTTAAGTTTTATTTCTTTTACACTTGACTATCAATAACCCTTCTAATGTTCCTTTATGTATAGACTAAAAAGGCATACCAAGACTATTATTCCACATTTCAGATACAATATGCATGCTTTTAGTAGTGTTGATTAAAGCACCTGAATATCAGTTAATTGAATGAGATGTTTTCCTAAATCATATAACATTATACTTCTGTTTAATTGAAGGTCTATGTCTAATCACACACATATAAAAGTGCTAATGCTGTTTTTATTTATGTGTTAAACATTGGAGTGAACATCTGTTCTTTGTTGCAACTTAATGATATCTTTATGCATATGAGTGAAGAAAAAAAATTCATCATTTTCTTGATTCACACTTGTGATTCAAAAAATCATCAATCTTCTTAAGAAAAGTTTCCAGTAATTTGCTTTTTCTGCAGATTATAGAGCCATCTAAAGAAGTTGCTCTGCAACTATTAGAGTCAGGTCGTCAAAATTTGCAGACAAGGAAATTGGGAATTGAGATGCTTAGGCAGCTTTGTTTGCATCATGAGTATCAATATACTACTACAAGACGGATGCTATCTCGAATCTCTTCGCTATGCTAGAAAAAATAAGGTACCTGTTAACATATTATATTTGAGGAAGTTAACCTTATGTGTAAGATTAATTAGGAGAAATGCTTTCTAGTAATAAAAGGTTTTCTCGATAAATGGATTGAAAACAGGAGAAAGGAGTTCCCTATTATTTATATTTCTGTTTCTATCTTCTTCTCCTTCCTTCTAGTTTTCCCTTATATGCAACCTTGATATTTTCTCTTTATTGCATGCTGAGAGACCTGATACTCAACAGATTTTTCGACATTAAACCACTTGCAGGTAATTACTGTGCAGCCATTATTTTTCCTTGAAGCAGCTCTCGTCTCCAGCAACCCGCAGCATCTTGCAGCAGTGTTGAGGTTCTTCTCTGACTTCACCCCTGGCTTTAAGAGCACATCACAACACAACAGGTTCCACCGAATTCTGACTGAAATGTATTAGTGGACACTGATAGCCGACTGTAAGCAAATTTATTTTTGGTTCCTGTGGCTGGACTGAATGTATTAATTCTGAGGTGACTCAATATTTTGTGTTAATCCTTTCGGAAACTTGTCATGAGTTCACTCTACTCTACTTTTGTGGGATGAATCTCTCACTGGAACACTTCTTTCACTTCATGGTAACAATGGATGTGCAAGAAAGCTGGACACTCATCGCGGAAGCTTGAGATGATATTGCATGTGGAGAACAGCTGACAGAGAGCCCATACAATATGAAGATTATTTGGCCAATTTACTGACGCATAAGCAGTGTGAACACAAGTTGAGTGGGGGAAATTCCAGCACGAACTTATTTCTAAATATCAAATATCAGGAGGATGGATCTTGTAGCCTATCTATGACCAAAAGATCATTTGCATTTCTCAACTGTCATGTTTGTTCTATGATTTTCTTTTTGATCAAATTAGCAAATGTGAAGCTTTTG
This sequence comes from Agave tequilana, assembly GCA_038442645.1. Classification (NCBI taxonomy): domain Eukaryota; kingdom Viridiplantae; phylum Streptophyta; class Magnoliopsida; order Asparagales; family Asparagaceae; genus Agave; species Agave tequilana. Next base: position 284,368 of record JAVJIF010001366.1, on the reverse strand, counting down.
GTCTCGTGCTTTTTTTTTTTTTTTAAATTATTTTAAAGAAATTTTTTCTATCTTTCATTAATTATAAAAAAATTCTAAAGTTTACAATTGAGCTTATGGATGTCTTGTTAACCATTTTGCACATTAGTTCTATTGAGGCATATTATGTGTGTACTGATATGGGAAGTTATATATGATGAAACAGATGAATTCAAGATCCAAACGCAAGGCTTGGGCAGTCTTGAGTTCCCAGTTAATATAGACAATCTGCTCTGCAAAAACTGAATTGTCCAAGTACTATAATAGTCTATAGCTGGACAAAAATCTCCGCGACAACTGTTAAACATGCATAAATTGTCGTCGTCAATTTAACTCTCATACAGTGGAAGGATGAACACACGTCATTGTATTTAGACTGTATTTAGACCAACTTACAAAAAGGTAAATCCAGTAGACAGTCTCATTATGTCATGCAAAATAATCTTTACACAGTTATTAGCAAGTCTCATCTCTAGCAGAGTGTGACAAAGCTAAAAGAATCCTTGACTGGGTGACCCCTCGAGTATCTCAGAATCTATCTGGAATTAGTAGCATATGTGCAACCATTAAGCACACATAACCTACTGTATTAGATACGTGCATGACTGTAAATTTCTGAAATAAAACAATAAATGATTAACAAATCTTTCTGAAATAAAATGAAAGCAAGTGAATTGTTATTTTAGAAATCAGTTTAAACATAAACGGACCTGAATCAAGTCAGCATTAGCACTCTGATGGGAAAGACCAAACAATGAGAGATTAACAAATCTAGAAACAACATGACATACAGAGTTGCCTCTGCAATGATCATGAAACAACATTACATATCATCACATCAATGTTGACTCCAATAGTAAAGCCTCTGGCAAGCCCTCATGCAATAGGTTTCAATTCAAAACATGCTCATGCTTTGGCTATAGACTTTTCTCCATGTATTCATGTGTGTATATAGAAAAAAGAAAGAATTTTTTTTTTATAGGTATTATTCAGAAGAACTGCACTGTGTTCTTTCTTTCACATGTCAACTATGTTGGGATAGCATCCTTTTGAAAACACAATATATACAAGGCAAAATTATTGTTGGAGTTTCCTGACCAAGGATTCAAGTGAAGTAGGGCGATTGTTCCTTCCCGCTCAACACATCAAAGAGTAACAATAGACCCTCCCTAGACTCAACCAGTGAGGGAAAAGTTCAAAGACTCGTGGTAACTGGTGGCAGCTCAACATCGATGTGACTGTAAGCCGTTGTTTGATCTTCGCAGCTCCACTAATTATGGTGTTTTGCATTATACTTGAAGTTCCTGTACCAAAAGATGAAGTAGCTGAGAAAACCAATTGACTGCCATTGGATGCATAACCCATCCGGTTGTCTCCCTCCCCAGTCTTCGCTCCCCTCTTTCAAGAAGCCTAGTTTGAGCACACAAAAAGAACAGTTACATCTAAACAAACAGAAAGAGATAAAATAAAAAATAAAAGGACATCTGGAAAATCTAGATATAGCAAACCAGAGAAAATATCTGTAACTAGGGAGATGCATACGATAAACAGATTAGAACGGTAAAAAAAAAAAAAAAAATGCAGTCAAGGAGCCATAGTTACTGTAGATTCAAAATGGAAAGAAGTTTTGAGTTCCTTAGATGCGTGGATAACATACAACGCTTAAACTGCTTCACTTAATAACACATTGTGAGATTTTCTGCCACTGAAATATAACAAAGAAGCTTGCTTACACAATTCTTATGAAATCTTTGGGATACAAGGTTATCAGCCATTAGCATGCATCAAGGCAAGAGTGCATCATGAATTCAGCTTTGTTCGCTTTTCATGAGTGCAATGTTGCACCATGAATAAATGATGAAGTATGTAAATAATTAGAAATAAAATTAAAAAAAACACTCACCATTTATGGTGATACTATAGTCCAGCCAATTAACTTGGATGACAAGCGAGAAAATTTACAACATAATATGTCAAATCAAAACACTTAAAAGAGAGATTTATCAACACATTAAGGAGCTGCATGAAACATTGATAGCAAGATGATGGTCATGGAGTAGTGACATGAATTTGGTGATCGTTGGCATTCAAATCCACAATTCTAATCTTTGTCAGCAAATATTACTTAACGAAAAAGGCCCACACCTGCATAAAAGATTTAGGCAGCAAAACCACATCAAAACAAAAATCCATGAACAATCAATTTCATTCTAACATTCAAATTTTGGTTTGACATACGGCTCAAATTCCATTTAATAAGAGGAAGAATCAAACAACAGTATGTTTTTCCCTCTCTGCATATGAAATCAGTGAAAATAACTTACAAGAAGGTAACAAATACACATCTTTTCAGAATCTAACAGGGTAGTAGTTGGTGGAAACATCAATTGCCCGAAAGCCAATATAACATGCTAAATCACCATACCATCTAGCATTAAAAATTGGCACAAACGTGATGAAAATCTTCTAATAAAGCAAGTATATTTTTTTACCTCCCAATAGGAGGGTACTTAAATTTTCATCTGATCCGTGCCACTTAGCAGTTTCACTTAATATTGAAATGAACCAAATGAACAAATTCATGAATCCTCACTCTTCACCAAGTCTTCAACATTGCTTAGCCCCTCAATCAGCGATATGTACGTACTATCATCTGGGGTGATACCATTGCTCACCATCTCTTTGAGGAGCTCCTCTGCATGGCCTCCCTCCTCATTTTTACATAATCCTTGAATAAGAGCATTGTACGTGAGAATCGTGGGGTTGAAACCCTTAGTCAACATCTCATCCCGCACCATAAAAGCATCCTTCATCTCACCTTTCCGGCTATGACCACTAATGAGAGTATTATAACTAATAAAATCAGGTTTTATTCCATGACTTTTCATCTCATCAAGAAGCCCACGAGCCTCCTCGACTTTTCCTTGCAAGCAAAGCCCTCTCATCAGCGTATTATAAGTAACCTCATCAGGAGAAACCTTATTCCTCTCCATTTCCTTCAAGAGACCAAATGCTCGTTCCATGTTACCTTTGCCACAATGGCCATCAATTAGAGCATTATACATCACAAGATCTGGCGACAAGCCCTTCTGCACTGCCTCCACAAACAGCCTATCAGCGTCCATCACTCTGCCCTTCTTAGAAAGAACATAAATCAAAGAAGTGTAAGTAACCCGAGTAGGTCTCACCCTTCTCATCGACATTTCCTCAAACATCTCAAATGCCTTCTTCACATTCCCTTCCTTAGAATACCCATTGATCAAAATATTATACGTGATCGCATCAGGCACCAGCCCCTTCTCCTCCATCTCCTTTATCAGCCCCTTCGCCGCCTCATGCCTCCCCTCCAAAAACAATGCATGAATCAACAAATTATATGTACAAACGGTCGGATCTATCCCATTCTTCGCCATCTCATCCCGATACCTAAATGCCGCCTCCAGGTCCCCTTTATTACAATACCCATCAATCAAAGCATTGTAATTTATTGCGCTCGGAACCAAACCTGCCTCCACCATCTCCCCAAAAAATTTGGAAGCATCACCCATTCTTCCTTCTTTACACATTCCCGAGATTATCGTCCCGTATGTATATTCATCGGGCTTAATCCTCTTCGCCCTCATCAAATTCATCATCTCAAGCCCCAACTGAACCTGTCTCCTCCCACAGTGAGCATGGATCACAGTATTGTAAGTGACAACATTGGGCCTAACCCCAGATTCCTCCATGAATTGGATGAAAGCTTTCGCCTTTCTTAGCTTACCTTGCTTGCAGAGCACGTTGATCATGATATTGAAGGTGACGATGGTGGATCGAATCTTGGATCGGAACATCTCGGCGTAGAGGATCCAGACCTTTTCCAATTGGTTGTGTTTGAGGAATGAACTCAGTAGGCGATTGCAGGATTCGGTTTGGGGGAGGATATCGGAACTTTTCATGAGATAGAAAAGGTCTAGGGCTTTGTTAGGATTGTTGGAGTCGATTAGGGTTTTGAGGAGGAGATTGGAGGCGGAAGGGAGATCGTGGGGCGGGGATTTGAGGGTGGAGGCAATCAGGGATGTCAGTTGCTGGTGGGTGGAGGTGGCAGCGGTCGTGGCGAATTTCGCCGGAGGATTTGGCTGCCCGAGGCGGCGGAGGCCGCGGCGGGCTAAGAGTTCGTAGCATCTCATTCTCCCTGTTGCGGACCGACGAGGGTTTAAGATCAGGGTTTTTTAAATGGCATAAAATTCAAATGGTCCCCTTATGCAAATTCTACAATTTCAACTGACTCCCGTACATTTGGGCTATTTGCACATTTGACCGTCTAATATTTCAAAATTACAATATAAATTTTGGTTTTGGACTTTAATAAATCTCGGACTTCAATAAATCTCTCTCCCCCCTCTCTCTTCTCTCCTCCCGCCGGCGACTCACCCGCCCCTCCCTCCTCCTTCCATTCCCTTCTTGTATCGAATCCATATCCAGCCCACCGCCACCCGCGTCACCGCCAGCCTCCCGCCGGCCGGTGTCTCAATCGATCCTCTCCCTCCACATTTGTGCCCTAAACACAAATCAACAAATTAGCAGCTTCTACCTCCTCCCTCTCTCAATGTCATCTCTAAACAGGCCATCGCTCTCGTCTTCTTCTCCCTCTCCTTCCTCAGCCAGCACAGCAGCGGCAGGCGGGGAAGGCCCAGAGGTAACGAAATCAAACCCTGTATATATGCTCTTTTTAGGTTAATTCTTGGACGATATGAGACTACTTTTGAACCTATGGCCTCATATCAGCTTTTATGGTATAGTTGTTGCTTGGCTCCCTTCAAATTGTGATTCTATTCACTTCATGCCCATGCGCATATTAATTTTCATTTCAATAGCATATTGTGTCGGATAGTAATAAATTGGATATATTTTTTGCTAGTTTTCAAATTGGATACCTTCTTTATTTTCTCAAAAGTTCACTTGAATTGCCTGACAATTTTCTTTGCTTTCTTGCTAATCTTGTTAAGGTCCCGACTCAAGATCAGAACTTTTTATACTACTCAGAAATCTATCAGCCCACCAAGAGAATGTCTCCTATTTTTCCTATGATATGATGAATCAAATGTAAGAAGAGAAGAATTGTACTGAATGATTGATCATGAAAGCACTTCTAACATTATAGGAAAATTTTTCTCTTAATTTGACTTAACCTTTGACCATATTCAACAATCTATTTTTCATAAAAAGAAAGTTGACAATGGTTTTGCCACACAAAATATTATCTCAATATAGAACAAAATGATAAAAATCTAAATAGGAGAATAATAATAATTAATAATAATGGTAAAGTAAGTAAGAATTATCTTGACCTCTTGGCTCTGGGTCCACCCCTTGTGCATAGTTCTCCCTCTTGCCCGAAGCCATTGACCCAAATTGGGGAAGACAAAAGGGAGAGGAGCAAATTAGTGTTTAATTGAACCAGAGGAAGGAGAGAAGAAATTAGGGTTACAACAGAGAAGTGGAGAGCGAGGAATTGATGCTAGGGCGTTGGGGGGATGTTATGAAATGGAGTTTGTTTGGCAGCGAGTAGAGAGGGAAATAGGAGCGAAGAACCATTACAAAATGGAAATGAAAAAAAAGTTTCTTTGGAATCACTAAAATTTATAATAAGGAGGCAGCTTTGAGCTTTTGACGCTCTGAAAATAACACGTCCCTCTGGAAAACTCATAATTATGGTTGACATTAGGAAATATTTTATAGTACACCAAATTATAAATATAACCAAAAAATAAAAAGTGTTTCCTCATTATTATTAGTTTTCTTGATTAAGACCGTAGTATGAACTTAAATACGATATGTGAGACTTCCCATAACTCTCCACCACCACTTCATAGCAGAGGCACAATCTCAGCAGCAAATAAATAGTGATTTGCTAAGAGCAAAGGAGCAAGAGCCATCAAGACAAGCTCATCGCCACATTACATAGACCGAGAGCCTCTCCTTTCTTTTTATTTTTTATTTAAACTTTATCTTTTTTCTATTTTGCTAGTGCATTGTTTGTGTCTTGTGTGGGTGGTCTTACTATTACCAAAGAGAGAGGGCTTAATGATAGTACCCTCCATATTAGATATGAATGTATTGAGTCACAAATTCTTTTTACAGGTTTTGTTTTTTTCCAAAAAAAAATTATGTCCATATATATCTTACTACTTATGCAAAAAAGTTTACAAAAAAAAATTATAAAATCTTATTATATTGATTGTACTAGTGTCATATATATATATATATATATATATATATATATATATATATATATATATATATATATATATATATATATGTCTCTCATGGAAGGTTATAGGTTCAAATTTCTCCAGTGGGGGAGGGGGTTTTCAAACTAAATTTGCAGGAGTGCACTGAGTAGACATTATGCAATGGGTCAACTTCATAGCAATTCGTGGAGACTGGCTTGTTGTCGTTTGTGTTTGCATAACAGATGCTCCTTTCTCCCGTTATGGGAGCTTCGTTCTCAACTATAGTCAGGGTTTCTCTCCCCACTATGTGGGCTGTGGTGTAAGCTTAGGGACATTCTTCTACAAAAAATACCATGGATATAATAAGGTAAGTTATATGACTATTGTCGACAATATAAAATCACAAGAAATTGATATACAAAGATAATGAGATTGTAAGGGTTTTGCATAATTACACTAAATAGTGCTATATTAATAATGATGTGAAGATAAAAATTCATAGAAATTCTCTTACAGGTGTGAAGACTGTGACCACTTTGAAAAGGTATATAATAAGCAATGAATGTTACACAAGAAGTTTTATAAGAGGTGGAAGGAAATTATAACAGAGAAAAAAATTGCAATACAAAAAATGATTGAAGAGAAATTTTATCCATAATGTTTCAAGCATTTGTTTAGAAAAATTTGAGGAAAAAAGAAGTATTATTTTTACAACTTTAGTCACTCATGAGTAATTGACATTCTCTTGTCGTAGATTAGTTGCAATGTTCTCTTTCTCGGAAGATTCTCCCTTGATCAATGTTTCAAATGTTTCAGTACTTGGTCACTGAACAAGCTTTAGTATTGTAGCGGTATCACACAGGACTATTAAGTAACTCTTTCATCTTCATTACAATGCTTCTGCCAATTTTGACAACTTGGAAGTAGAATTGTGGTTTTGTTCTTGTTGACGGGTAATATTTACCTGGCTAAGCACATTGGGTGAACCAAAAAAGTTTGGGTAGAGCTGGATTAAAGTATTGGCTAGCTAAGCATCCTATAGTAAGAGGAATAGTTATGAAACTTGGGACTGTATAGCTTCTTCATGCATCCCATAACCCTGGAAAACTGCATTTGAGACCCATCAACTTGAGCTCTACAATCATGCCCTCTATAGAACACTCCGCACTTTCGTCGACGGTTCACAACATATTACTCTTTGGTCATAGCTACATGAAAAGTAAAGACTATTGCATATGTAAAATCAAATAAAAGCTTCACAAGAAAAGAGATTATTGCATAACTTCACCCAAATAACTTAAAAGGAAGTGTATATTTTAGCTTCCAAAAGATATCTATGAGGATAATGATAAGAAGCAAAGGGACTAAGGGAGGTAATCTAGAGCTTTTGAAGGAAAAAAAGGGTCTACTGCTTGTCTTCTAATTAACACGAGTTGTTATGCTCACCCAGTTCCATCTATTTCCTTGTTGGCTTGCTTCTTTATATCTTCATGATAGTGATTGGGCTCTGGCTGATGATGCCTTTTTTTCCCCCTTATTACAAATATGCTCATTGATTTTGCTCAATTTGTCCCTTGAAATCTGTTCCATTACTTTGAAAAGCTTTGTCAAAACATTGTATTGGCAGGTTGATGCTGCGGTTCTCCAACAAGAGAATCAAAAACTTGTTCAACAGCTAGAAGCCCAGAAAAGCAAAATGCATGAACTGGAAAAGAAGTTCAAGTACTTAAAAGATAAACAGAATTCTTATGATCAAACTTTGGTTACCATGAATAGAATCTGGAATCAGGTCATCTTTCAATTTCTGGATTTAAGTTATTTCTCATCCTTGATTTATTCGCCTTCACCACTATTTGCTTTCTGATTTGGGATCAATTAGCACAACATTTCAGTTAATCGATGATTGGTGTTACTTGGAATAAGAGCTGGTGGTGATCCAGATTATTTACAAGCATTGGACCGTGATGATTGCTCTCCAGGTTCTAATTGCAATCCTATTTGTTTTCATTTAAAAGTTGCTTTGTTAATGACCTTTTGCTCTTCTTTCTTTCTAGATATACTGGAATCATGTCCACCAGAAGAGACATTTCTTCGAAGGCTCTTAAAAGCTGGCACTGTTGAGAAAAATGCAGAAAATGGAATTATCAACCATATTCAAGAAGCTCTTGCTTCACGTCATTCATGCACCATGAATCTGATGAAACAACTTGAGGAGACTATTGCTGCTCAGCGAGCTAAAACTGATGGCTTAGCATTGGCTTCACGGGGGAAGTTGTCTTCAGAAGGTTTGGAAAATACTCATTTATTTTTTTTAATTTATGTCAATCTTCTATATCGCCTTTTATTTTATACGTATCTCTTAATAATTTATGTGTTCAAATAGTGCCTAGGATTGCAACCTTTGACAGACCATTGTTGACGGATTTTCTTTGTTATTAAATTGATCTTTTTTATTGTAATTTCTTGTCAGACGCTATTATTCAACTTCGTAAATTTGATGACTCTATGAGGGACGTGGCTAACAATCTGCGTCGAGCAATTGATATTCTCCACCAGAAGCATAAACAGTATGCAGATGAAATAAATTCCTACCTTGCCAGCCATTCGAAAGACCAGTCAGAAATAAAGAGCATTTCAGGTACTCTGTCCTCCTCCTGAATACCATATTGGTACTTTAAGAATTCATGAATCTTCATTATGCGCTTGAAATCGCTGTTTTTCTGAGAAAGCAGAACCATTTCATTTAATCACTAGAAAATGCCATTCTGGTAATCTCTGCACACCTGTCAGAAGAGTTTAAAATTTACCTCCTTATTGTGCAGTGGAAGTTCTGAATGTATGCACTATACTAGTGTACATGTGAATTGTTTTCTTCTACGAGGACTTCAGATCAGAAGAGTTGGGGTGGCTAATTGATAAAAATGAACTTCAATAGGGGGACTGGGTCTCCAAGTTTTAACATGCATGGATGTTGGTAGATCATTTCATGTCATTAGTCCTATTATACCGTTTTCATTGTAAACATTATCATCACCACCATCATGATGATCATCTAAGGCTGCTCAAATTTAAATGGGTCAGTTATGGACCACAACTCCATATTGAGAAGGGTAGAACCATCTAAGTTAGCTATAGAGTTCCATTATATAATATTTTTGGTAAAGTATAATTTCTTAATTTATTATATTTGGGTGATCAAGGTGAGCTTGAAGAAACTATGGCAGAGCTTGAGGAAAGTCGGCGCAAGTTGGTTTCTCTGCAAATGCAAAAGCATGGGTTATCTGTAATGAACACTTCAGTTTCCAATGCTGTGAATGGGAATAATTCATCAGAGAAATCTGCAGATAAGACCCTGGGCTTGCGGGAGCTGAAAGAGTCAGTTGAGGAGGCCAAGGTATATAGGTAGCTTGCCTTTTGGGGATGATTTTAGCGTTTTCCTGCAGCCCTTCCTTTAGATTGTAAAGATGTTAATAAACTTTCTGCTAAATAGTGTGATCATATTTCTAAGAGTTGTCTTTTATTTAATTGGCTTACAGACACTGGCAGCGAGCCGTCTTTTCGAACTTCAAGAGGCACAAGAAGATAACTTGATCTTGTCAAAACAGTTGGAAGTTCTTCAAGTTAAAATTTTCTTACTACTTGATAAATTTAAGTTTGTTCCTTGTTCTTTTATGAGATAAACTGATAAACAGTTCTGTTTTAATGAAGCTCATGAGAGATTGCTTCTTTTGAACTTCTTTATCCTCTTTTATAGGCTGAACTGAAGGACGATAGTTATGTTGTCTCTTCAAAACCCTACACTCTCCTGAATGATCGACTCCAGCATGTTCACTCTGAACTTGGACGATACAGAGGATTGATAGAATCCTTACAGGTGAATCTGTCTTCTATATAGTACCAACTCTTTACTTGTCAATTTGTGACATCTTAAAGTTACAAATTCAGACAGAAAGAAACCATCAATTGCGACGGGAGAAGGAATTAACTGCAAAAGCAGAATCTGCTGACGCTGCAAGGAGTTCTATTAATAATTATGATGCCAGGATAGAAGAGCTTGAGCTTCAGATCCAGAAGCTTATTGCTGAACGAAATGATCTTGAAATTAAATTGGAAGAAGCTTTACAGGATTCAGGTGTGATTTTGCTATTGTACATACAATGTTTTAAACTGCTTATTGAACCTGTTCTCTCTCAGGGAGAAAGGACATCAAGGATGAGATTCAGGTCATGGCATCAGCATTGACCAAGGAAATGGAAATGATGGAGTCACAATTAAATCGATCTAAAGAGGCAGCATGCGAAGTCCTTGCTTTACGCAGAGAATCTGATTCTTTGAGAGAAGCATTAGATAGTAAGGTATTGATCTAGACGTGTCTTTGTGTTCTAATGGCAAAATTTATTTGGATTATGATGATAACATCACATCAGTTGCTAGTGTTTTCTTGTGCCTTAGCTTATTTTTGATATTTTTTTTATGTGGGTGTTTAGTGTCACATCTATTATTCCCTAAAAATGCTCTTTTGTAAAAACTTATAAATAGAATTCAAACTTCTTTTATTCAATAGACAATGATTAAATGAAAAAAATTTCTGTTCAAGTTTCTTGAGTTGAGTTCTTGTAATTGGGGTGTGAAGCCCGTGGTGTAAGAGGTGTGAAGCCTGTGCAAGGGGTGTAAAGCGTAAATCTATCTGGTCTTCTCTTTAAACTCTAATCCTTCTTTTTTTTTTTCAAAACCCTAGGTTTTTCCCCTTTTCTTTGAATTGAAGGCATATCTATTAGAGAAAAACTTTTCATAGACGGTGACCTCAATGAGCATGTAGGAACTACTCGTTATGGGTTTGATAGTGTACATGGAGGATTTAATTTTGGGGAAAGAAATGAACCAGGTAATTTGATTCTAGATTTTACTTTGTCCGATGATTTGATCTTAGCGAATACTTGGTTTAGGAGGAAAGAGTCTCACTTGATCACTTTTAGAAGTGGATCAAGTGCGAGCCAGATATATTTCTTTTTAATTAGGAAAGTAGATAGAGGTTGTTGTATGAATTATAAGGTAGCATCGGGTGAGAATGTAGTAACCCAACATAGACTCTTAATTTAGATATCCGGATTAGAAGGAGATTTAGAAAGATTAAACATAAATTAGATCCTAAAATTAAGTAGCGGCAGCTAAAAGAAGGTAACCGAGGAGTTTTTGTAGAACGAGTACTACATGAAGCAGATTGGAAAGCCCAAGATGATCCTAATACAACATGGAACCAAATTACTAGTTACATTAAAACAGTAGCTAAAGATGTACTTGGTGAGTCACAGAGTGGTGCTCCACCATGTAAGGATACATCATGGTGGAATGAAGAGGTAAAAGCTGCCATTATGATCAAACGAAACTCTTACAGAGATTTGAAGAAAAATTGTAATGGAGTGAGTTTTGAGAGGTATAAGCTAGCTAAGAAGGAAGCTAAGAAAGCTGTTCAGAATGCAAGAGTTAAAGTGTACAAAGAAGCGTATGAGAAGTTGGACACCAAAGAGGTTAAAAAGGATATATATAGAATTGCTCGAATAAGGAAGAGAAAGACTAGAGACTTATGTACTGTGAGGTGTGTCAAAGATGAGAATCAGAAGGTTTTAGTTCGAGATAAAGAAATCAAAAAAAGAGAGTATTTTGACAAATTGTTTAATGGTAGTTCTAGTTAAGATTTGGATGACCTTACCATTCAGTGCTAAGATATGAACCGTAATTATATGAACAGAATTAACGAATTTAAAGTTAAAGAGGCCTTGAAGAGGATAAAGTTAAGGAAAGGTGTTGGCCCAGATGGAATTCCTATTGAGGTATGGAGATTTTAGGAGAGGTGGATGTGAGATGGCTGCCAAATCTCTTTAACAAGATCTGGCTAAGTAAAAAGATGCCAAATGAGTGGAGAAAGAGTATTCTAGTACCTCTCTATAAGAACAATGGTGATATCTAGAGTTGTTCAAACTATCGTAAAATAAAACTTATGTGTCACACCATGAAGTTTTGAGAAAGGGTAATTGAACACAGGTTATGGCAGAATGTTAAAATATCAGAGAGCCAGTTTGGGTTCATGCCGAGGCGATCAACGATAGAAGCTATTCATTTGCTTCGTCAACTTATAGAGCGATTTCGAGAGAGGGAGAGAAATTTACATATGGTCTTTATTGATTTAGAAAAAGCTTATGATAAGATGCCAAGAGAGGTATTATGATGGACATTGATGAAATAGGGAGTCCCCATCAAGTATATTGACATAATCAGGGACATGTATGATGGAGTAGTGGCAAATGTCACAACTTGTGGAGGCATAATAAGTGATTTTTCTATCACAATTGGATTGCATTAAGGATCTGCATTGAGTCCATTCTTATTTTCCATAGTGATGGATGAGCTTACTAGAGTTATTCAGGATGAGATACCGTGGTGTATGTTATTTGCTTGTGATATTATCCTAGTCGATGAAATGAGAGCTGGGGTAAATACAAAATTGAAGTTATGGAGGCAAACTCTTGAATCTCGAGGTTTTAGATTAAGTAGGACCAAAATAGAGTATATGGAGTGTAAATTCAGTAAACAAAGAATCCGAGATTATAGTGTTGTGACACTAGATGCTCAAGAAATACCGATGAGAAGTCATTTTAAGTACTTGAGTTTTATTATACAAAAGATGGGGAGTCAATAGTGATGTCAACCATAAGATCCAAGCCGGCTGGTTGAAATGGAGAAGCGCAACAGGAGTTTTATGTGATCGTAATATTCTGTTATGGCTGAAGGGAAAATTTTATCGGACTGCTATTAGGCCAGCTTTGGTATATGTCACAGAATGTTGGGCTATAAAGAGATATCATGCCCAGAAGATGAGTGTAGCAGAGATGCGCATGCTTCATTAGATGTATGGTAACACGAGGAGAGATTAAGTGAGAAATGAGGATATTCGTACTAAGATAGGCGTAGCCTCTATAAAAGATAAGATGAGAGAAAATCGCCTACGATAATTTGGTTATTTGCGACGTAGACCTACAGATGTACCAGTCCGGCGAGTAGAGCGTATCAAATAAGGGCAAGTTAAAAGAGCACAGAGGAGACCGAAGAAAATATGGATGGATGTAATACGACAAGATATAGAGGCTAAAGATCTTAGTGAAGGCATATTGCTCGATAGGAATGAGTGGAGAAAGCTGATCCATGTGCTCGATCCAGTGTAATTCTCGTTTAGTTCATGTATCCTACCCCAAATACTTGGGACAAATGGCTTAGTTGTTGTTATTGTCGTCTTTGAATTGAAGGTTATTGTGATTCTGTGTTACATCAATTTGGTATCAGAGCTCTGGTCTCAATCTCCTTCAACATATTTTCTTCATCCCTCAAAAAAACCTAGTTCTTCTTTCCAAAAATAATACACTGTAGCAAAAAAAATCCCCAAAGTTCTTCAAAAATCCAAATAAATTTAAATCCCCACTGTTCATGTTCGTCTCCCCTCTGAAAAACAAAGAAATTCAAAAAAAAAAATAATACAATTGTTCTTCTTCCCTGATCCCCCTCTACTGTTCATCATCTTCTTCTTCCTCTTCATCTAACTAGTTCTCGCTGCCTCCAGCAACACCCACCTCCATCTTCACCACCATCAGCAGCACCCACAACCACCGCCATCACCCTGCACACAACCCATCTCCATCAACATTAAACTCATTTTCAACATCATCGCACTCCACGGTTGTCCTTCGACCTCGACACCACCCCCAATCTCCCCATCGACACTGATCAACTCCCGATCCTACACCATCATCGTCGTCACCAACCTCAACGTCTTCCATCCCTTAACATCTCCACCGCACCATCACCATCGACAACAACACATCCCCTCCACTGCCTTACTGTCTTCAATACCGTCACCCTTTAAAGCATCAGACCTTATATCTTCACCAGATCCTCTTCATCTAGGCATCAACGACGAAGCGGACGCCCTCGCTATCGCCTCCGGTCTTCACCGAAGTCCCCACCGACTCGCCGTGACGTCGCCAATGCCTCAATTCTCACCGTCGCACTTATGCAACTCCACCGCCAGCTCCAACAGCCGTAGAAGAGCCGATCCTTGCCGCCCTCGTCATCGCTGAAGCTTCGCCAAGGAGATCTCCAGATCTCGCCAACGAGATCCACGTCAGAAGTCGACACCGCCGCCCTCTGTTCTTCGCTGTCTTTGGGATCTCCTGAGAGATTGCCGAGGAGAGCTCCAGACCGCCGCCGTCGAAGCCCATCAGGGGAGGAAGAGAAGCCACCGGGCATTGAACCTTACCACTTAAACCCATTTGGTTTTAAGTGGTCGAGTGGGGTCGGATCAAGACCACCCGACCCGTTACAACCCGGACCCGACCCGAACAAGTCAGCTGTCTGCTGATGTCATCGTTCGAGTCACCCAAGTGAGCCGACTCAGTCACTGTTCTGACTCAGTTCAGTCACTGTTCTGACTCAATCCAGCAGCACTTCGGCGCTTCTGAAAGCCATTCTGAGTTGTTTCAAGCCCGAATCGAGCCCTATTTGAAGCAGCAGATTCGTGATGATCAGGATTATGCGTCTACAACCTTCATGTTCAGATTCTAGTTTTGGTCGCCTACTAGATTCAGCTTAGAGGTTCGGTATAACAAAGTCCAGACTCTCCGATGTGAGTATTTCTTCGGCGTATCTTAGAGAAATTTTGCGTTTGGGCGTAAATGACTCACCCCTCAAGTGATATCCTAATTTAAACTGAACTGTTAAGTGTTAAATTACTTTCAACGACTATTTGGATTGCGATAATTTGTTGGTTGAAATGCTTTTTGCTTCTCTCTAGTGGTTGTATCAGTGTTTGTTATTTTTCATCATTTTAGTATTACATTTTCTTTGCATTTAGAACTTGAACTCTAGGATATTTTTATTTGATACATGCATTTAGTTTGCTTGAGTCTAGGATTCTCCACTGCATCTGCTTAATTGTTGGATTTTGCATTGAGCCATCATGACTAGCAAATATTATAGGTACCACCTCTTAGACCAGCTACACAATCTCAGTCAAGGTCATGTGTCCGTTCAGGATTACATTGCCATATTTAAGAACTTAACCCATTGTGGTGACATGAGAGACACCATTCTGAGACCTTAACTAGGTTTGTTTGGGGTTTACGGTCTAAAATAAGGCGTGCTATGATTACTGAATCTTATGATGTAGGCACCATTGAAGAGACCTTTAATGTTGCCTTAAAGATAGACTGGACTTCAAGATGGTTAGTTAACGCCAAGGCTCAGTGTTTTAAGTGTGAGGAATACGGATATTGTGATTATCTGTGCCCCTCGGAGAGTCAACGTGTTAGAACTGTGCCTAGTGATGATGTGATGACTTGAAGGTTCTTGAGATGCCTACGTTCCTCCTAAGACTACTAATATAATGGAAGACATTTTAGTTGTTTCTGACACGCCGATTATTGATGAAATCCACACGTCTTCTGAAATAACCAGTGATGGTATGATTGAGATAGTTGAGTCAATACACCTGCCATGCCTAACAAGTTATTCGAGTTATCTTGTGCTGAATATAGTTTTATGTCGATTTAATCGATTCATCTTTTAATGAGTCACCTGAGTTTCTTGTCATAATTCAGCAGATGATTTCTAGTGCTTTTTCTTTTTCTGATTGTTTGGAGTTTGTGTCTTAGTCTAATGTACCTCCATCTGCCGGGTAAGATGTGTGTCCTTTAGGCATTCCATATATCTCATTCTCTCATCGTTATGATCTATATCTAGAGTGTCTATTGTATTGCATTTGCGTGTTGTATATATTGATAATATCACTAGGCCGATAGCAATTTGTAATGATACACACAAATTTACTGCATACACATATAGTACTTTGCAGAAATTTGTAGTTGATAATAATGTGATGGTTACGAGTCACTCTGAGGCCGTGAGGAAGTTGCACGCTTGGCGTACATATTTTGATAGGGTTCTGAAGAGAAGTGCTTCCATTGTTTACGAGTTGAATACCCCATACCCCATGGTATCCTGGTATCAGCTCCGTTTTCAGCAAGGATGGCGCTTCGGTTTACTCTCTGTGTCTTGATCGAGCTACCATCTTTCACAGCCGACCCGTCAAGGAGACCAGCTCCACCTCCACCACCATGGTCTCGACGTGATATATCAGTATTGCTGCTACGACCACCACCTTGACCCGATTGAGATGCTTCGTGAGGGGAACCCTCACTCGACAGTGTTGAGTCTCTCCCACCCGGGGACAAATGATGAGGACATAACGCCAGTTGCTAGTGTTTTTTGCCTTATCTTATTTTTGAGTAGCTTTTTTATGTGGGTGTTTAGTATCACATCGATTATCCCCTAGAATGCTCTTTGTAAAAGCCTTATAAATAAATAGACATTAGGCTTCCTTTATTCAGTAGATAATGATTAAATGAAAAAATTTTCAGTTAAAGTTTCTTGACCTATCGAGTTCTTGAGAATATGGTGTGAAGCCCATGGTGTAAGAGGTGCGAAGCCCGCGCAAGGGGTACGAAGCTCAAATCTATCTAGTCTTATCTCTAATCCTTCTTTTTTCAAAACCCTAGTTTTTTTTCTTTTCTTTGGATTGAAGATGATTGTGATCTTGTGTTACATCAGATTAACTACCCTTTCACTCTTTGGGTCCATTGTCAGATTTATTTCTTTTGAATCCACCGATAGAAAATGTCTTATCATTGACCTCTTTTCAAATTTTAACAAAGAAATAAAATATAAATCTCTGGTGAATTATAGTAGGCCTATCTAAGCATTCTTGCTGTAAACTGGAAAACCTGCATAAGTTACATACTTGAAAATTTATGAATTTCCTTCTTATTTTAACACTTAGTTTCACAGTCGTGATTCTGTTATCAATGATAGGCTGATTCAACAATCGAGGAATTTGCTTCTTTAGTCAAATTATGAACCCCTGCTTAATCCTGAATCTTTGATAAGTGAACTACTTTAAATTTGTTTCCCATGTTAGCTGCACCTGCATATTGGCATTATTGTTGGCCTCTCTCTCGTCTGCAGAAAAGTAAAAGTAAAACAAGTAAAAAGAAAAAAATAGCTATAACTTAAAACTCTCCCTCACACTCACATTCAAATACAAGGTGGAAACTAACAGAAATTGTATTATAATTTAAAACTCTAATATATCTACAGAATAAAACAAAAAGAGCTACACAATAAAATCAGAGAACAAGAAAAACAGAATCGACCAGGTGATTCCCCTTCCCATAGGATTGAATTAATATTCATTGCAGCTGGAATATGAGTAGGATGTCATCAATTTCTGCCTTAGTCATATTTTTTATTATCCAACAACTTGGACTGGTTATATTAGTGGCTTAATCGAAATTTTCCTTCAACTTTGTGGGCATACGGTGGTCATCTTTACCCTTGAAGCACATTTCCCTTCAACCACACTCCTTTTGAATCTCGCATCCATGATGAACAATTGATTTTTGGTAATGAAATGGCCACTCTATTACTATTATCTGACACTTCTCTGAGTCATACCCTCATTTTTTTTTGCTGATGTTACATTTCATCTCTTTCTCCTACCAGTGCTAATACTGTAGATAGTGTTTCTCTCCACTCCCCCATCTTAGAAGAACTTTCTGGTCTCATCAATTAAAACAAAGGAACCTCCTCAATGTTCATCTACAACTAACAAAAAGGGGTAGAACCAGGATATGAACCTATGGTAATAGAGAATGATATATTCTCTTCCATTTGTTCTCATTACTAGTTGCTAACCTGCCATACATGCCCTTAACGATTTAGTACAACTACTAGATACGTTGCTTATTTCCTAAAACCAATCATACCATACCTTTGGTTATAAATTTGTTGAAATTTGAAATTTTGCAAGAAATAGTACATAGTGTAATTAATCATGATGATGGATTATATTTCTGATAATGTTGTGTTTCTGGAAGTGTGCCCATCTTTGCTTCTTGTTGTAGCTTTGCATATCACTTTTGATTTTAGGTAATACCATCTTTCTTAAATTGATTGATGCAATTATCGCATTGCTATTGGTTAACTGATCCTTGAAATTACAAATCCAGTGTTCTTTATCTTATTCAATTTCACTCTAACCAGCTGATATGCATATACATTTCAATTATAGCATTGCTGTTGGTTAATTTGAGTTTGACATTTGATCTTTGGAAGTACAAAGCCAATAGTCTTGTCTTCTTTCTTCACTCTGACCCTCTGATATGTATGCATATTTTATGTTTATAGACTTGTGAGCAAAAAAATCTATTGGATAGGTGTGCTGAACAGTTGGTGGAGATCAAGTCCCTTAAAGCACTGGTATTATCTGCCTGGCATATCATTCTTGCTATCTGTTTGTGATCCTCTATTTGATGATAAATTCTACTTTTGGTTGGATCAAACTTCAAAAAGTAGAACATGTCTTGGATGTACATTTTATGGATGTGTCTTTGCATCTGAAGCAAATACTACTGCAGATTGAAAAAATGGAGAAGGAAAAGTACGAACTACAGTTCTTCTTGGATATGTATGGACAGGAATGTTATGACAATCGGTACGTTGGAAAATGACAGCATGCCTCTCCTATTTAAAATTTTTAAGCACTCGGGCTTTTTAGCCAGTATGATATATTGCCCTATTTATCTTGTCGGCTTTGATCCTTTCATTCATTTTTATCAGGTTCTTGCATGTAATATACCTATGTGATACGTGGTTGATATATAATGATTTGACAAATGAAAATTATTTGTCTGGATGAGTTTTGTTCTGCCCCATGCTTATGGTATGAAATGCCAGAATATGTCTAGAATATACCTTGGGTTTCCTATATAGGTGTCAGTAGACGGATCTGCAATCCAATTAGTTGCACAAAAAGATAAAAAAAGTCAAAACAAATATTGTGTAAATGCCATCATTCACATATCAAGACAAGTTGCCATTTTTAGAAGCAATTCCGATATTTAGGGATGACATATAATGGTGTGTTTGCTTGCCTGCATGTTTGTGCATTTTTCTCTGTGTTCATTTGCATTCTATTTCTCATTGGTTGCCCAAGTATGCAAAATTTCCATTGTTTTTTTCCTTCCTTTTCTAAAATCCAGAAACTGATTAGCGCACTGTTGTCAGATTCAGAGAAATATTTGATGAGGGAGAGGAAATTCATAGTAGCATGATTACATTAGATGAATTATCAGTGAGAATGGAAGCAGTATTGAAGATAAGTGAGTGAAAATGTGCCTTATGAACGAGTAAGATGGATCGGTGTAAACCACATTATTGAATAATGTGTCCTCATTTGGGCCTTTTGTCTGTATTGTGCTTTACAAATGAATGCAGTTCGATATAGAAATTCTTATCATCTTCCTCTAACTAGGCTATATTAGTCAAAGAGAACTGTAGGAATAGATCTTTAGCAGCATTAGCATAACCTGGGGAATCAGTGTCTTAGATTAACCTGCTAGCTAGCCACATTTCAAGTTTTGTTGCAAGCACCTGTCTAGGAATTTGGCACCAGCTCAGAAGTTTGACATCTCATTGACAACAGTTCTAAACTTTGGCCAGGCATCCCGTGGAGGCTTCTGAGTGGTGCTTATAGTTGGCTGCACATCTTATGGAAAAGGCTTAGATATCTATGCATTGCAAGTTGGGGTTTTCTAAGTCGTAGTTTGCACTAAGGTCAGGAGGAATGTCATAAGCATTTGTATTCTGATGATCTTCAAATTTATTGGAAGACAATATAGTCATTACCATGTTCATTTCTATCTGTTTTAAATACCCGCGGAATCACTCAACTCATCAAAACTATTATTGGTAAACCCCTCCCGTTCTCACCCAGACCTCTGTGAGGGAGTAGATAAAGAATTTATCAAGGAGTCCAACTTTGATAGCAATCTTATAATTTCCTTTACTGATGGGCACTGGTTAATTGTGCCCGATTTGAACCCTATTTCAACCCATATAATTGTTAACCTTCAGTCAATACCAATGTATCATCTCCTAATGTGCTGGATACTAATGCATGTTGTCACCAGAAAATCTTGTTTAAAATATATTATGTTATATTGACATAAACGGTTTGGTATTTTCTTCATGTCAAAATTACAGGTGCTGGTAATCTTCTCTACTATTATGCCAATATGAATGTTCTATTGCAACTTTCCATTGTGCTCCTTTATATCTCCATGGGCAAGTTTTGATATGTTCTAAGAATTATTTGATGTTCTCTGACTATGAACTGCAGAACCGTGATAGAAATCAAGGAATCGGAACAGAGAGCTTATGCCCAAGCTAAACTTTTACAAGCTGCTCTCGATGAACATAGTCTCGAATTACGTGTAAGAGCTGCAAATGAAGCTGAAGCAGCCTGTCAGCAGAGGCTGTCTGCTGCAGAAGCAGAAATGGCTGAATTAACGGAAAAAATGGATGTGTCTCAGAGGTTCAATATATTCTGTGTAATTTTGAAACTGTTATTATGCTTATTAGGCCGTATGGTGTCATAGTTTTAAACTTTTAATTGATCGTGCTTGAAATAATATGTTATATTCTTGAATGCATTGATATATTGGTGAAGAGTTCCCCTTTCCGCTTCTTTATTGGACCTATTATATATCATCATCATCATCATCTATTTATTTATTTCTTTCTTGGGTGGGTAATGGCATTTGGTGTAGAGTTGGACTGTGTGCCCTTCAGGTGATTCTTTGAACATCTGGTCAATGGATTTTCAGCTGTAGATATGCATGCCGTCTGGCATGATAACTTCAGTTTCTTTTTCACTTAACTATACTAGTGGAAATAAAGTAATCTCATTATTGCAACAATGCATGCATCCTTTTGCACATCTTGAAACTCATTACTTCAACAGCCAAGATTTGAAGGTATGTCTGTACTCCAGCACATACAGAGGTGAGAGGTCAAATATGCATATGAATCATGTATGAATTCATGCATGTGTATTTACATGTGTAGCTTGTATGCATGTTTACGATGAATGTTTATTATTTAAAACTTCTTCTAGTAAATAATGTACCTATGTTCTTGATTTTTTATTTTTTTAACATTTCTCCTGCAGACATCTTTTGGAAATTAAAGAGGCCATAAGAGTTAAAGACGCTGAAGCGGCAGCATATATCTCTGAAATTGAGGTGAGACTGTTTGTAATTTCTTCAGTCTTCATTTAACATAATTTCATATGTGAATTTATTTTCTGTATTCTACAGACTATTGGACAAGCTTACGAAGACATGCAAACACAGAACCAGCATTTGCTTCAGCAGGTTGCTGATAGAGACGATTATAACATCAAGGTTTGTCTCAGCATCTCATGTTCTTGTGTTAATTGTATCTCTACTTATATTACACAAAACCCCAGATGGGGTTTGCAATTTGATTTCAGGCTATAAGAAACTTGTCCCGTGGTAAGCTCTATCCAAGTGCCAAATTGCTAATTGCTGCACAAAGGGATTTAGTCCCTGTGTATGATACATAGGCAATAGCATAAAAAGAAACGAAAATGGAAAATTTGAAATTGAAGAGACTAGAATTATGAAACTTTGAAAATCAATTGTAGTTATGAAACTTTGAAAAGACGACTAGAATTATGATGTGTCATGTCCTTCGTAAATCACTATTTGTGAATGTCAAATATAGAAGCGTAAGGATAAGGAGAAGATGGCACCTTCAATTAGCAGTATTGCTTTTATTTATAAATAGGAACAATGCTTACCCTAATAAGAATATGAAACTGTGAAATAATAGAAAAATCCTTATTTTTACTAATATTACATAATTAACCTTATACTACTATAATAGTCCCTCTTAAGATTGAGCATAAATTGCACTCATGCCTACCTTGCTACAAAAAAGAGAGACTTTTTCTATACAGAGCTTTAGTAAAGATATCAATAAGGTAAGATAACAATAAGCTAACAACTATTTGTAACCAACAAAGTGATTGTTCAAAGTTGCATCATTGTGTATCAGATAAAGTGTATGTCTACTTCAATATGTTTCATCTTCTTATGAAAAACAATATTATTGACAATATACATAGCAGCTAAATTGTCACAATGCATCTATGTCATCTTGTTGCAGAAGACGCATATTTTATGAAGAAGAAATTGAATCCACATTAGTTCTCAGGTGGTTTGAGCCATGGCTATGTTTCCTCTTGTCAGTAAGGTCTAATAAGGTTTTGAGGGGTATAATTGGGTTTTTGGGTAAAAAACATATATAGCAACTGATTACATACAAAGAAAGACAATACAAATTAAAATTAATGGCACTCAGATATTGGGTATACTTCAAGAGAAACTACATGCAAATAGAATTACATTAGTTTAAAACTTTGGGCATAAAATTAGTTTCCCTTATTTGTTTAAAAAATTGTCCTTGCTTTCTCTTCTATGTAACTTGATTTAACTTTAAAAGATTTATGTACAGTTTGAATTGAACTCATCACCACCCCTTCAAACATGATATTCAAGAACTTTAAGAAGAATTTCCATAAAAGAATTTGGTATTTCCCAACTCTTTCTGTTATGACCACTTTAAGAATTTGATTTGTTGGGTTTGGGTTTGGACATGTTAGGTCAAGGTCAGAAATATTATTTAATTAAATAATTGGTTCCAGTCAGCCTTGTGAGACACAAACTACTTGCCTACCGTAGATATTTTTGTATGTGTTGTGTGTGCGCAAACATGCATGTCCTTGTGTTTTGTGTATATGTGTGTGAAATTGTGCAGATCAGGTGTGTGAACATGCGCTTGTTTGCTGCATGCATGCATTGTTTGTGTGTGTGCACACTCACGTGTGTTTTCATGTTATTTTTCTAGTGACATGAGTATGGACCGTTGTTTATTAATTTTTGTTTTTTTTATGTGGAATTATTTAACTGTAATGGCAGTTAACTTCTCGTGGAATTTTGGAAACAAACATTAGCGGTCTTGACTTTATTTTTGCATATGAAGTAATTTAATTTTAAATTTTCAGTTAGTATCCGATAGTGTGAAGATGAAGCAGAATGTCAGCTCTCTTCTTGCTGAGAAACAAGCCAAAGCAAAGCAACTACAGCAAATTAATGCTTCAGTAGAGTTTCTCAAAATGAAAATGGCTCGTGGTGAAGAGCAGGTACATTTTTTGGTTCATTAACCTTTTGCTTTGCCCATCTACTCCTTACCGCAATTTCTTTAAGTAATCTTTACCCCTTCAGATGAAAGCATATATTGCGCAAGCTATTAAAGCTTCTACAGAGAATATACATGTTGTCGTTAATCTGGAAAAAACTAAAATGGAGTTAACCGAAGCTGAGAAAAAGCTGAAGTGGGTGAAATCTGCAGCAGAGTCCTCTGACAAGGAATGTGAACAAAATCAGAAGAGGATCCTAGAGTTAAGAATGGAGTTAGACCGTGAAAGGTGTGTTCTTTTCTTTGGCTTATTGCTATTGGTTTCATGGGTTTTTGATATAAGTGACTGAACTTGTAAACAAAAAAAAATTTCTCAGAAGTGAGAGGAAAAAGCTTGAGGAAGAATATGAAGAAATAAAAAATGAAGTCATGGAGATGAGTAATGAGAGTGAAGAGGCAACAATACAGAAACTTCAAGATGAGATCAAGGAGTGCAAGGCAATACTCAAATGTGGTGTTTGCTTTGATCGTCCGAAGGAGGTAATTACTCTTCCATAACTCTAAAAACATTGTTTTTATTCTATGTTTTTTCTATTACCCTCTTATGTTTTTTGAATCCACAATTCTTTGGCTATAAGCCTATAACCCACTTCTTGTTATGCTGCATATGATTTATTTGTTTTTGGTATTGCCCGGTCTTAGGATAACCCTCTGCTGTATATTGTAATATCTAGTTAACTGTATCTTGCAAGCCTCTTAATTGTTGAATTTTCAAAACCCGATAACCCAATATGAGTCTGTCCTGAATTTTCTGGTTTAGATCTGCAAATTGTACCCGGTAGCTTAATGGGTAGGGTATGAATCCTAAAAGTAGATCTGACTCCCTAGTAGAGATGATATGGATCTCTAAGTATCCAAACCTGATTATGATAATCCGAATGAATATTCTATAGTAAAGTTCACTTATTCTAATGTAGATAATCTTTTTCTTTGCAAACATACATCTCATATAAGATTGCCTATGGAGGCACACCACTCCAGAAAAAATTCATAAGATTATTTGGTTGTTTAGATATGTTTAATATTTGTGGAAAAGCAAAAACAAAAGAAAATATTTGAGCAAGAAATTTTTTATATTTTCTATTCGATTTTTAGTAGAGATGGTCATATTTGGAGGGAAATATTTGATTCGGATAATTCGAAACCCCAATCTGAACCCGATAAATTAATTCATTTGGATCAGCAGGTGTGTTCTATAAATGTATAATTGATCTGCATATTGATCTTGTAAGCTAAGACCTGAATCTGACCCAATGCCGCCCCTACTATTTATGGGTGACATTACTTTTATCAGGTAAAATAATTTCTCTGTTGCATAGATTGATGGGATAAACAGCTTGCAGAAACCAAAACCATGATAGCTATATGTATTTAAGCTATCAGGACATCTCTGTGACAATAATCTATCTGTGCAATAATATCTGTGTCTTTTAGACAGACAAGTATGTTGCAAAAACAACACTATAATTTTATGGTCAATGCTTTGGATTGCTAGGCAAACAGGGGTCATGTATGCATCACTGTTGCAACTTACATTTTTAACTCATCACTTATCCATTGTTCATATGGTAATCTATAAGTTTACTGTTTTATGCAGGTTGTGATCACCAAATGCTTCCACCTTTTTTGCCACACCTGCATCCAAAGGAACTTGGAGATCCGGCACCGCAAGTGCCCTGGGTGTGGCACACCTTTCGGACAAAGTGATGTTCGTGAGGTTAATATTTGATCTCCATTTTCAGTAACTTGGGATCCTAACAGAAGTGTACAGAGTCGCTAGTCATGCATTTGGATGGCTGTCGTTTATGACTGATATGCTTGTAAAATTAAATAACAATATGAAAGAAGACTGTTGTTTCTTAGAAGAGAATCCAGTCGACTGGTGTTGGATTCTGACTAATGGCGAAAGGTTCACTTCTTCAAGAGTATTCAGTTTTTGGGCAGATCCCTACTTTCCCTGCTATCACTCTAGAACACCAGTGCCACTCCATCATCTCACCACAAGAGTTTAGGGTCCGGTGACACCTTCGGTGTTCATATCTGCTTGATTCCAGAGTCAGTCTACTGCGAAGGGCTCGAGCAATTGAAGAACACCATGGAAACTGCCATTTCTTAGTCTAATTCGGCGCCGCCTCAATCTTCCCCCTCTCTTCGCTGCTGTACTTTCTTCATAGTAGAACTCCAATGTCACCAAATGACTCCACTTTTAAGAGAGGTCATTTAGCCTTCTCTTTTGCATGTGTACATATATAGCTTTTGGTTGGATTTTTCTTCCTAGCAATATCTAGATAAAACCCAAGGCTTGCTCCTCAATTCCTCAGTTCCACATTGAATTATCTGTAATCTATTATTAGATTGCTAATTAATGCTACTTATTGATATGAACTTATTAGCATGTTCGTCCCTCATCTAAATTTGGTGTAAATGGTACAATGTGATTCAAATCCAGCTAATTAAGGTTGGTGATATGTTAGTGAGATTTTAGGAGCAGGGGACATGAAACTATCAAGTTTGCTAAGTCAAATGTTGCGTGTATTGTTAAGTTAGGTAAACCTCAGACCTACTCATATTAGAGAGTGCGGATATTGACACTCAGTAAAATAATTAAGGTACCCAGCAGATCAAGGCAACCACACCCACTAAGTTGTTGAAAATGCCCAATACCCCTCCCCTTTCCTCCTTCCAGCCTCCCCTTCCCCTCTTTCTTTTTGCTGCCCATCGTCCATTGCCTCGCCCCGCCCCGGCGCCCCCCCTTACTGTTCAGCCAAGTCTGGAGGCAGGAGGCGAGGCCCGGCAGGACAGGGCGAAGGTCTACAGGAAGGGAGGGGGTGGTGAAGGTCGGCTCGCCTTGGAAGAAGGCTGAGAAGGAGGGGAAGGCTGAGGGGAAAGAGAGTACATTGGACATGGAGGGGGAAGGCTGAGGGGAAAGAGAGTACATTGGACATTTTAGATGTATCAAAAAAAAATAACGTTCTTGTCATTATTTTGATGAGTGCTTTAATTAATTTATTGGGTGCCTTTATCAGCCCTTCATATTAGACTATGATGGAGGCTTGGGCATTATGTGAAATGACAAATTTGTTTATCCCCAGTCCACCGGGCCCTTCTCTTTATCCTCTTTTTACTACTTTCTCAATTGCAATTGATGAGAAATCAAAAATATGGCAGTCGAAAGGAAATAAGAGTTCAAAGAGAGGGGGGAAAAAGGGAAATCAATTGAAGAAAAGAAATATTTTTAAATGACTGAAACGTGGATAAACACTGTTGAAACTTTTTTGAAATAATTAGGTTATGATTGATTGGTGGTTTGAGGTCATGAAAGAAAAATGGGGGGAACGGGGGGTGGGCATTGCGTTTTGTGGACGGAGATGGATAAAATGAGAAGGAACTAAAGTATTGAGGAGAGGTTGAAGAAGAGAGTACTAAGATAAACAGGCTAATGGCACAGTTGCGAAAATTAATATCTAAATATTAATTTGTGCCTGACTAATATCAAATTATTCATAGTAAAATTCTTGTAAAAGATTAATATCTGAAAAAACCAAATAAAGAGACACCCTTGTGTGGATAAGTCAACCACAAAGGATGAAACCTCCCTTTATTTATTTTTTTATATGCAGTTCCATCAAGAGTGAAAACTACGGGCGCATTATTGTATCTCGATATCGCGCCCCTCCAGTGACGGTAGAGAAATCTGTTCCCTCTATCTTGTTAGCAGCCATGATCCTCTACCTCCTCTCGTCCTCCTCCTTCACTGCTTCGATCTCACCTTCTTCTCACGCTCACAGTACCAACAATGGCAGCAAGCACACCAAGACCTTCTTCCTCCCCTCATTTCTCCCCATCTCCTCAGTCAAAACGATCCATGACCTCAGGGCTCCATCCAATGGGAGAAGTCTGAGATCAAACCCATGTTGCTCTCTTCTCGAGACCCCTGTGCTGTGGGCTGGACGGATCTGCGTCTTCTATGCTCTCCTCAAGGCTGGCCTCGCTGGGTCCCCATCAAATCCAATCATCGCATCTGGTTCAATCTTTTTTCCCCCTCTCCCTTTCCGGTCTCTTTTTTTGTTCACTCTCTTCTTCTCTCTTTTTTGGAAAGTTTTTATTTTGACACAAGCATTATTTTTTTTAGAGCTGGGAGGTGATGGTAATGATTTGGGGTTTTCCAAGTGGTTTGAGAGCTTCCAAGGGGCAGCAGGTATATGAGATTTTCGCCCTTTATCTTGATATGATGGGTTTTGATCTCATCCAACTGATTCATTCAAGCTGATTTTTTTTTGAGAATTTCTAGGGCTTTTGGATTTTTAAATGGTTGATTGAAATGATAATACTTTATTGGCATTGAGTTCCGGAATTTAACGTTTCAGTAATTTATTTGTTGTTTATGGAGTTCATGTGGAATGTCAAATCAAAGAGGAGCTGCTTTGACTTTTGATGTTGATTATTTTGAACTATCTGGATCATTCCCTTTTCCGTGTAATTTAAATTGAAGACTCACTCACATTGCTATGGGGTTTTTTTTTTTTTTGTTGACATCCTTAAGTTTGATGAAATTGCTTCCAAAAGGCGCTAGTCCCTTCTTGTAGCTATTGCTGACTGCTGTGTAGTGCTGCGCGTTTTCTATCCAAGAAAAAGCACCACAATTAGATATTGCCTTAATAGGTTCATCCATTGTTGAGTGAAAAGGCTATAATTTGAGCATTCGAGAAGGTCGAGCATTTGTGCTTATAAAATATAAAGCAACAGGAAACCTGAATTTAAATTGCTTTTCAGGTGTAATACAAAGGGGATTCTGTTTGTGAGGGAATATCCTTAAATTAGGACTGGAGAAGCATGAAGAAACAAAAAATTGGTTGGGATTTTTGGGTGGTTTCACTTGCTAAGAAATTTGTGTAAAAAGGATTCATATAGACAATCTAATGTGAATGGGGTAAGCCGCAAGGCTTGATAGCATTTTGTTGCTATGGAAAATTTTTTTCAGTAAACAAACTCAAAAGCTAAAGTTTTTTGTGGAATATGTTATCCAGGCGAGAAAGAAGCTAATGACAGAAGAAAATTAGTTCGCAAGTGGCATCCCACAACAAAAGGTACACTAAAGAGGAGTTATAGAGTACCTTCAAAGGCTGAAGGGCGACGACTTCTTAAAGCCATTGCTTCCTTACTCTCTGATGATGATCATTTTGTGGATGCTTCTTCCCACAAGGTAATCTGCAACAAGGTGTCTAATTTGCTTAAACTATTTAGTATGGTTGTGTATCTATTGTTTAGCTTTGTAACATTAGCTCTTGGTGCAATTTTCTTCTTCTCTGTTTCACATTGATATACGTCTTTTTCTTTACGACTTGGGAGCCTTTAAAATGCTATAATTAGTGCTTCCACTCATATGCACGCTTCCGCTTCCTGTCATATACATGGAGAGGGGTAAGAACTATCTTAGTGTCCGGAACTTAAAACTTTCTAATGCAAACAGTGAAAATTAGAGTAAACAGAGAACCTTAAAAAGGGTGCTAATTTATGCATCAAGAAGTAAAATATGGTTGTTTATTGTTAACAGTTTTGAATTTTTTTCCTTTCTTTTTTTATGGTTGAAAGGATCTAAAATATACTAAATTTTGGGTCATAATATTACTGTAAGATTTGTGTAAATCTTTGTATAGTTTAAACCATCTTTATATCTGAACAAGAACTCAGAATCTTAGCCCCAAAAAAGAATATAGAAAGAAATCAGTATAACTTGGACCATTTTTGGGCATTTACATTATAGAAACATAACTCGTGATGAAAAATATATATTCTGATTCAGATATTGAATCATGCATTCTTTCAGTGAGAGGATTTAAATTCATCTGTGGTTGCATTGGTTGGAAGCCAATTCATTAGCATTTAGACCAATTTGTAGTTTTGAGTATACATTGATGATATCTGGGATTCATGCACTATGATACCACATGTTTCAGTTTCCTTACATATTCTGGTATTCTTTTTTTTTTTTTTTTTTTTTTTTTTTTTTAACTGAGAGGTTTTCTGGGCATGCAGGGGTGTCAAATAAGGCGGGAGAGTGCACATGGAGAGAGTGTATGTTGCAACAACGTGAGAGCTCTCTTTGACGAGCTCCCGACTCCACACTTGGTTGTCGAGATCACTGCTTTTCCTGCCGGGCCTCTCACGGATAAGGACTATGTGAAGGCTGAAAAGCTTGAAAGGGTTCTTAGGTCTGGATCTTCCATTTGAATCTTGTTTTCTTTGCATAGTTTCCTCTGTATATATTGCCACATGTATATATCCTGAACTGGAGCAATTAATCACCTTCAGTAGCTATTTAACTATTTTACACCTTTCTTAACTCCTATGATTTCCTAAGTGTAGAAGGTCACTTGGTTGTAGTCTTTGGGGCCAAAGTTTTCTTTCTGGAAATAGATCATGAGTACAGAGAATTGTAACGAGAACATTCTACAACCCCATAGATGGTTGACAATCAGCTATCTTAGAAAGCTAGTTTTACATGTTTTTCACTTAGCAACTTTTACTCGTAAGGCTGCGTGATATCCCAGTGTATCAACATTGGGGTCTTTGGTTGTATGCAGCACTTCAATATATTTAAATTCCTATGCTAAGATTAGTTCTTGGGTTAACTTCAAAAGCATAAGTTGCTTCTTCTAGTTTTTGGTTAAAAATATAATTTGTTTAATATTAGTCTGAACAGTCTCAATTAGATTTTTTCCGCTTCTACTCACTTGTTTGACACCTTCAAGTTACAAATACTAAGTTTCTAGAGGAAATAGCAAGTCTCTCTATTTGTGTCCTTATGTTGCCAGGAAGTTGATGGGCTTCATTCTTTCTACTTAAGCAAATGAACACAACAAATAGGTCATCGCAAACTCTTGTTATATTTTAGAATCCTATAATTTTACAGTCCAATGGACATATTTCCATTTTGATTGATTGTGCTTCAAGTGGTATATACCCTGGTAGTTCTCCAATTAGCAACAGCAGAATCCTCCATAGTGAAAAGTAGGGGACTGTTGAGCGAGTAGGAAATTTTATTGAACTTTCCAAAACTATATATAGAGGGACTCAAATCCCTGTCTTAACACCCAATTCTCAACAATTACCATCAAGCTATGCACCCCTTTGTGATAGAGAGAGAAGAAATAATAATATAATTTTATTCAATTTATTTATAATTCAAATAATGATAACAATGTTACATTAATGTACATCCTATTTATTCACCTGACCTGTCATCAGTGTTTTAAATGTCGGATATCAGGGAAATGTCGGATGTCGTAATCGGATGTCGGATTTCGGATTTCGGAGATATTTCGGGGCCATCTAGTAAATTTCGGACGTCATGACGGATAACAAATATATATCGTAGATGTCTTAAATAATGTATTTTAAAATTCTTATCAAAGTAATACATACACAACTTATGCAAAACTACATAAATATGTTCAGGATAGTTATTCTTACTTAAACATTTTGTATATATTCACTAATTCATTATTAAAATTTCTCAATTGCTCCAACTTTCAAGATCAACCAACATAATGGGTTTTTCCCGAAATGTTGGCCGACATTTCAGGAAAATGTCGGCCGACATATCGGATTTTTCCCGAAATGTCGGCTGACATTTTCCAAAACGCAATTTCAAATGCGGGTGGGGATGTCGTGGCGGTGAGGGCTTGAAAACGAAATGTCGGCCGACATTTCGGAAATGTCGGCTGACATTTAAAACACTGCCTGTCATATATATGCCTATAGCCCTACACACTCTACCATCACATAATCTATCCATTTGTATAGAAATTCTATCCTTGTATGCTGAACTCAATCGATATTTGGAATTTGTCCTTGTATGGTTAACTATTTTTTCCCATCTCTTGGTTAATACTAAGGTTCTGATCTCTACCTTTTATCTGCACTTCAAATTCATCATAACTTGTCTCCAACATCAGAATTGATGGATTCATCCCTATTCAACCAAATCATACTCCAGTTTTTTATGGGGCCAATTTATTACAGCATGGTCAACCCTCTGCGTAAACTTTTACTTATAACACGAATCACGTTAACTGATAAAAGTAAACTAGTGAACTGGGAATATCACAAAAAATAACTCTTGAATTATGTCAGTACACATTGATTAGAAATAAAAAACAAGACTTGAGCAAGGTATATTAGTCAATTACAATTCACAATCAAAATTTCAATCAATAGGACCAAATCGTTGTTTTCACTTCTAATGGTTTCCCTCATTTGAGAAACCTGAGTCGTCGTTGTTTCCCTAGTAGGGTTTCCTTGCAAAATTGGAGCATTGGTAGGCATATGATTGGTTCCTAGCTGAAAGATGTAACTGTGCTAGCCTCATGCTATCATTGGTTAGAACTTGCTGCATTGGTGCTGTTGCATATTGAGGATGGAACTCAAGTTGCCTCATGTTTTATCTGGTTGATGCTTGCTGAATTGGGGCAGGTTCATAGTGAGCATGGAGCTGCGCCTGCTTCATATTATTGTTGGTTATGCAGCTGTACAGCGAGGAAGGAACTGGGCTTGCCGCATGTCATTGCTGGTTGAAGCTTGTTGAATTGGCTCAATACCATAGCGAGCAAAGGTAGACATGAGGATGGAAATTCTGGTAAAGGATCGAGGCATCATGAACTTGGACAAGGTCACTGTAGTATCCATGATGAGCTCCATGGAAATCTGAGACTGGAGGAGGAAGCAGGAGTTGTGACGGATCTACAAATGACAGGCTGAAGTGCTGCTGTGGCGCAAGTTGAGGGTTCGGACAAGAGTTGCGATTTTGGAGCGGGACTAATGGAACTGGGCTCTGTCGGGAGAAGGTACCCGAATTTGGTACTCAAGTTTGCTCCAGCAGTAGAGGAACTGGGTTCTGGGGATGGAATCTGGGGAGCATATTGTTGAGGTTGTTGCTGGGTGAAGTTGGAAGGTGCAGGAGTTGGGTTCGATGATTTCTTCTGCCTCTTGTTCCTGGGGTTATCGCTCGTTGCATCTTTCGTGCAATTGGGGCAATTTCCAACTGTCGTGTTTGCTTCATCTTTCGACGTTTGATGCATTTGTTGCATCATTCTCGTTCCCCTTCCAATGATCACTGAGGTAAATCTTGCATAGAACAAGTTCATCCGACTGCAAGTGATCACACAACAAGAACATTGCAGCTGGTAATCATGATGTTGTAGCATATATAAGCAACTCATGAGACCAATATAACTGTAGAAAGTAGCATATAACAGTCTGTAGCTCAGTTTTATTTCTTCATTGTGACTTGTCATGCAAGTGAATCACAATAAGCAGTTAAAAGTGTCGGAATATTGTAGCTTGAAACTAACAATAGTGGTTTTTTCAAGTCTAGGATGCCTGCAGCGTGCTTAACTTCTTTATGTAGAGTATGTATACATATTGAAACCTAAGCTATCTAACATTAAACAAAAACTTCTATCTCAACTTGATTTTGTATGAATAATGGGTCAAATACAAAGTTTCTAGATATGATAAACCTGGGATTTACACCTGGGTTGATCTAAGGTTCTTGAATAAACTCTTGGTCTAAGGAGTCAAACCTTATTCTCGGGTTTGGACCGACCCTTGTTCTATCATGTCATGCTTTTGTGTAAATTGCAGAAAACACTCATGTACTGTTAGCCGTTAAACCCCTTTTCGTTTTGGTTGTACTACGGTGAATTTGTCATTGACGCGTGACTAATGATAAAGGGGTGAGTTTATACTGTTGGAGGTCGTAGATTCAAGAATAAGTAGTGAGTTTAGATAGTTAGAGATCATAGATTCCAAGACTAATCTATGATCTTCGTTTGGAAAACAAAACTGAAAAGAAGAAAGAAAAAGAATTCTCTATGAAGTTTTATCTACATTGCACATAAAAGCTAGGACACACTTGTATGTTTAGATTATCATCCTTTATTCTTTTAGAAATATTTACTCTTAAATTATACTTAAAAGTTTTTAATGACATCCTTACAAACTATATTTTCTTATGAGCTACTGTATGTACAATTTTTGTTTTAGAAATATATCAATCCTCTTAAACAAAAAAGAAAAGGAAAAGGGGGGGAAACAACTTTTGCATTTTTTTTTTATATTACTTTATATAACTTTTTTTTTTTGAGGTAATCCATATATTTAAATTACGCTTTAATTTTTTTTTTTCTTGTACCATCTCCCTGAACTACAAATTTCCACAAAGATATCTGAAAAAAATTTAACTAAAATATATAAGTGCGTCCTCTTCATGAATTCTCCCATATACTTGGGGATGGCTAATGGGGCGGGTCGGCCCGCTTCGACCCGCCCCGCCCCGCCCCTCCCTGTGCGACCCGTTTGAGTCGTATAGGGCGGGTTGCGGGTCAATCTGAACCTGCCCTGTTTAGGGGCGGGTCAACCCGAGTTGACCCGTCCCGTTTAAACGGGACGCGTCAGATTCGTCCCGTGACGAATCACGAGACGAATCGGGTCGGGGAAAATTTTCCCGACCCCTCCTCTTTCTTTCTTTTTTTTAAGTCCTATATTATTATATATGTGAGACGGAAAAATTAGTTTCAGAACCCTATTTTTTTTTTTTATTTTTTTTAAACCCTCAACAGCTTAAAAAATTACATATTGTGGTAAATTTGAAATTTTTAAAAATAAAATAATAAAAATCTGAGACGGGTCTAACTCGTCTCGGCGAATCCCGGTAACGAATAGGTCGTTACCCCGATTCTTGATTCGTCTCGTTTGGATTCGTTACGAGACGGGGTTCAACCCGTCTCATAACGGATTCGTTAGCTAACGGGACGAATCAACCCGATTCGTCCCGTTAGCCATCCCTACGTATACTTGAACTCTTTTCCATGTCTTTAGGTGAGTGAACCTTTCTTATTATCTATCTTCTTGCATTAACACTTTTATTTTCGTGTCTAATTATAAATTATATGTCTTTACATAACTAATTATAACCCGAGGCTTTTCAGCAGGGAGTCTGCATTCTTGCATCAACCATATAGTAGTTTTCTGGTTTGCTTTGTCAATCTGCTTCGTCTTCTTGCAATCGATGTCCGTTCCATCGCCGTTCTTGATCCCCGTATTTTGCACTGTCACCTTCTGTTGGCTGCATTGCGAGTCGACTGCTTTCCGTTCTCAAACTCTCAGTTCTTCCATGTGAAGAAATACCAGCGGCCTTCGTTCTCACTTGTATTTCTCTGCATTATATATTCAAAAAAAAAAAAAAAAAAAAAAAAAAAAAAAAAAAAAAAAAAATTACTGTGAGTATTATGCAATTTACGGATAGAAAACAAGCAATTAACTAGCTAACTAAACGTACCAACAAGTTCCTTTGGATGATATGTGTACAAGTTAACTTCATCAACGAGCTTTAGCGAAGGCATAATAAGATCTGATCTCTTGATCTGTGGGGACGAAGAGGAGGAAGCTTACAGTAAATGCCTTCTCCTTCTTGGAGATTTGGTGTCTCACAATCACAATTTGTTGTCATTATCTTGTTTGTCACAGGTTGAAAGAGAAAAGAACTTGACAACGAATTGTAATCTCAATGAGAAGAAGAGGAAGCCTATTGAACAATAAATAGAGCTCTCTTTATAACATATCTGGAATCTTAATTTCTTATTTCATTATGAGTAGGATTATTTAGTTTATCGTTATCCGTTCATGTACAAGGTGAACTCCAAATAACTTACTTGGGAGTAATAACTGAAATCAGACTGCAACTAAGTTCTCATGGATCTTACTGGTTACATTGTACGGATACAACATATCTGAAGAGTTTTGAGTTTATCAGAAATCTTAATTAATCATAATTGTGTAATGACTAGGGTTAAGTTATCCTCATCCATTGATTTCCAAATAACTTGAGAGTCCGAACCCAGTTCAGACAACTTCTTAACCAGTTCCGTACGGTTCCTATGTCATAAAGGACAATCTGTACCTGAAGTGGGCCCCATCATGCACGTCATAAAAAAAGATCTCCGCACAAATTACAACAATAACAATAATAATTGATAGAAAATTATAGGGAGCAACCTAAGAAAAATTCTACCCGTTGGCTTGCTAGGATTTGACTCTTGCCCGATAGTCTGATTTCTTCTCCATTTTAGGCCTTTTTTTTTTCCCTATTCTCTTCTTTCTCCTTATTTTGAGAGTTTTCTTGTCCCCTTTCAGAGCTCTTTTCCTCCTCCTTGAGTTTTTTTATCTTTTTTCTTTAAAAGATTCAGTTTCTTCGATATCCTCCACCCTTTTTTTTTTTTTTCAAGTAAGACAGTGGGAAATCCCAGTGCTTCCATGGGCATTTCCATTTCGTTGTGTTATTCATCTTTGCTTCGGTTATTTCCCATATTCTTGGACTCTTATGATCAACATTCTTGGATTAATGGAGCATTCCATCTAATATATCGCGCTAAAAAAGCTCAGAAGTCAGTTTGAAGATGGATCATGTTGACATCCTACACGCTGTTTATTCAAGTGTTATATATGCCTAAAGACTTGCATACTCTATGATCCTTGTACACTTAGATTCCATCCTTATATGGTTGATGTGTAGAATCTGTCTTTTTATTTTAATTTTTCTTCCTTCTTTCTTTTAGCAAAATGAGGGGGAAATACATGGGGGGAAAATGATAACACATAATTGAGAAGCGAAATACTGCCCCAAATGTTGATCTCTTTGTTAATAAATAGTAGGACCAGAGCCATTAAGTTTCTGATCTATAATTCTACAATCTCATTTCAGTTCTTCCTTTTGATCTTGCCTTTGCTCTTTAGCCTCACTTCATCATCAGACTCCAATATCAGAACCAATGGCTTCATACATATTCAGCCAATCGTCGTTAAAGTTTAATTTGACACTGATCCATGCTCATGGAACAATTTCTCAAGGGAAAGACCCATTTGTCAACGCGATGCCAAGGTTTCTGCCTTGACTGATGAAGTTTACTAAACAGATTAATCGTGAATTAATAACCATAAATTGTTTGAAGCTCCAGAATCAAAAAAACCAGCCATGAGATTAATATATACCTGTTGGTGTAGATCCTCACAAACTTTTGAACTTGCTATTAAAGATTTTGCACTGTTTTTCTGTTTCTTCTTCCTCTTCTTCAATTCTCTGTTGCATACTCTCTCAGGCGAATCTGTAAGATTTCCCAGCTAGTTGCATCAATGGAAGGCCTTCTCATGCACGTTCACAAATTGTTGTTTAACTTTGCAGCATCACTTTCATGAAAGAGCTTGGACATCTCTATCATATTTCACTATAAATTCCTACAGTTTGTTATGCCATTGCCAATGGCATAAAATACGTTCACAAATTCATGCTTCTCTTCAAGATCAGTGCTCCTAATTAGCTAATCATGCATGATATGGCTTCTTAAAGTTCTTTTAAGGTTAGTTTATAGATCAAAATCAAGAAAACCGACGTACCCTAATGGCGAAATAATTACCATTACTGCTACATATTTTGTAGACCAGGCTTTTGTTCTTAGTGAATCCATCTTGCACTTATGAACATAAAAGTTTCAAGAAGAAAGAATTAATTAAGATGCAACTAAAAGGAAACAGTGGTTAATATATTATCATGAACTCTGACAGGTAAGGAACATTCCATAGTGTCAGAAACTACATGGATTCAGAAAGAAGCATAAAAAAGAGAACAAAACCTAACAGATATTCCCTCAGATACCTCTTCCTCTCTCACGTGCTACTGTACCCCTCAAATCTTTTCATAACAACGTGTACTCGGAGAAATCAAAACCTTCAGCCAGTGAAGAAACTGATGTTGAGTATGTATCCGAAACCTGTGGCAGCGAACAGCAAGAAGAAGGATCCTGCATCACCGAAGAAGAAGTGCTAAAGCTATCCATACTCCCATCAATTGGAAACTCGCTTGCACTCAGCTCCCACAAAGGCTCGTCGATCCAAAGCCCGCCACTGTGCATTTCAGTCAAACAAGGTGAGGTCTGAAAGCTCATTGCACCAATCTCTGCACCACATCCCTCCCAAAGATCTCCATTTGTTGCAGAGCAATAGGAGTAATTAGTACTAGACGAGTTGTAAGACTGGACTTGGCTACTATTAGGGGACATGACTTTATCTTGACTCGAAGGAGACTGACTCCTGAGATAACTCTCAGGAACTATGCTACTCAAATAACCAGACCGTGAATCATTGGAGAACGAGAAGTCATCGTTAACAGTATTCGACTGGAACGCGAGTTGGTCCACATTGCCGATGATTTGGTGATGATGTGGTGGTTGTGGTGCAAGTGGAGGAGGGGGTGGCGGTTGTTGGAGGGGAATTTGGTGTTGGATTTGAAAAGGGTTGAGGAGGGAGTTAGTGTAGATGAAGTTGGTTCTTGCTTGTGCTCCCTTCATGGAGAGTGCAGCCCTGTCATAGGCCAAGGCAGCCTCTTGGGCAGTGTCAAATGTCCCAAGCCAGTGCCTCTCTTTGGTTGTAGGGTCTCTTATCTCAGCTGCATACCTTCCCCATGGCCTTCTCCTCACTCCGAGGAACCTACCGGGCTCAGTCTGCTTCCTTCTTCCTCTCCTCTCACTAGGGGAGGTTGGTGATTGTGTTGTGGCAGTTGTTGATGATAATGGTGGAGGAGGAGATGAAGTGTTTGAGGTAGTAGACATTGGGGAGATTGAGAGGTGAACGGAGTGGTTTAGGTTTGGGGTGTGGGGGTGAGAAGTGAAGAGTAGGGGGAGAATTTAAATGGTGCGTGTGATGTTTGATGTGTTGGGAGGGAAAAAAAAGAGCATTGTGTATCATGGCTCATGGCCATGTTCAACATTTGCAATTATTATATTATATATCATGTATATTTTATTAGTCACTAGTTTAGTTTTTGTGAATCCACAAGGGCCATCAAGTGAAGTAGTTGACTCATGTTAGTTATAATGCATTCCTCTTTCAAATTTTAAAATTTCTATTAGTTACGTCTTTTCTTTTCTTTTCTTTTCCATATTCTCTTAAAATCTTTTTGGTTTTCTCCCTATATACTCTTTATGATCCATGCACACTCACATCATTGGTCACTAGAGAAATTTGCACAGTTAGTAAATCATCTGTTTATTGTGTGAGATGCAGTTTCTGCGTACAACTAATCCAATTTAGGGGAATTTTCTCTCCAGGTAGACTGAAAAAGTTTTTATTGAATAAGAAAAACGTGTTCTTGAAATACAATTATGACAATGATTAGATGTCAGAAGCCAAAAAAAACACCCTGCTGGGGGTTTCCTTCTTCCAAGTTTTCATTTGCTTATTACTCTTTCCAAAAAAACAGGCCACAAGTCTTACTCCGTGTGTTGGGAATCATAGAAAGTTAGCATTGGATTTTGGTGGTCCTAGCTAATTAAATTACCTATGATCTGTACAGAGCTTATGTGTCTTGCCTACAACAATAATTAATTTCTTAATCACCCACATAATCACCTTTGGATACCCATAAGTATCTACTCTCCTCTCTTATTAAAAAATCACCAACACAATTCCTTTTGATGGAGTGTTGAAGCATTCACAACCTTGCACGTAAGGTTGCCATGTGACTATCCCCTCATTTTAAGGGAGATAAAAGTGGATCCAAAGTGATGAACAATTCCATTGTCCTCTTCAAAGAATTTTTTTTTTTTTTTTTTTTTTTTCAGTGGAGCAGTTAGGTATGCCTTTTGAACTCATCTGAATAAATTCATCTGAATTAAGACATTCCTTCTTGTGCCATTGTCTTGCTATGCGGAGGCAATCAACATAGCTACCTTATTAGTGAGCCTCACATGAGGGGGGGTTTCTTTACTCTCCACTCTCTTGACTCCTTCAATAAGAGCCATCTTAAGAGCACTGTGATCATTGTCTCCCCACAAATCCAATGGATAATGACCCTAATTAATGCCAAGTGGATATAGGATTAGTGAGTTAAACTTTATCTAAAGACAATCATAGCAAAGTTTAGCTAATTGCTTCCATGTGTTGTTGGAAAGTAATGAGGATTTGAGGGTCAAAAAGGAGAGGAACTCAAGCCACAAGTTAATTAGTGGGTCACGTGAAATTTCATAAGCAAACCAAGGTTAGTGGAAATGTATGAGGGTTGTCCTTTATCCTTTTACAATTTTTTTTTTTTTTTTTTTTTTTTTCTTTGTTCAAACTTCACTTGGGCCTTGGAAACAACATCATCTAAGTTAAAAACCTAAGGAGCCCACCAATCTCTGTTTTCATTGCTTTTTGGCAATTCACAAGCACCTACATGCCCCACAAAACACTACCATCACCTTATTACCAGCATAAAAGCAAGTCATGCATGTTACTTCATTAGATAAGCAAAGACATCAAAGCGTTTGTATCATGCATTATAATAAGAGGTTTGTCATTCTCGGAATCCATGACCCTTGACTTTCCCACTCAAGTTTTGAAAACTTTGATGAAATAATATCATGAGAGCACCCTTTCAGCCCTCTCTCCTATTATAGGAA
The DNA here is from genome assembly GCA_038442645.1 of Agave tequilana. NCBI lineage: Eukaryota > Viridiplantae > Streptophyta > Magnoliopsida > Asparagales > Asparagaceae > Agave > Agave tequilana. The sequence goes on along the minus strand of JAVJIF010001366.1, from coordinate 244,413 downwards.
CAAAGGAAGACCCCCACTATGCAATATACTTTTCTTTGGTCCTGGCTAGGTTTACCAAAACAGTTGCTCAAAAACACTGCCCTCAGCCTTTGCATGTCTGCCTACATTGATTTGAAGGGAGGGTGAGAGCCTTTTTCTCTGAGTTAAGAGGCAAATACAGACAACAATGCAATCCTCTCCTTGCTACTTGCCACTAATAAGAAACCACATAAAGGCTAACATTGTCCCCACTAGTAGTATCTGAAATGAAATTATTGGTATTCGTTTCGGTTTGATTAATTGTAGAGCAAGGAGAAGAGGAGAGTCAAGCCCATCATCTTAAAAGTTGCGAGGAAAGCTAGCAAGTGGGGCATATATGCAAGAAATAAATAACAAAAAGGAAGAAAATGTGTTGGTGAAGACTGGAGAGAGTGTAAGTTTCAATTTTGAACTTGTGGTGGTTTTTTGGGCGCATCATTCAAAGAAAAACAAAAACAGATGCTTTTTGTCCACACCAACACCAGATTAGGTCGCCCGGGATTCTAGGGGATGTCTTTGTATTCCGCACCCTAATGTTTGTTAGGGGGTGTGCGTGCATGTGTGAAGTGGGTCAGGGGTTTTGCCTTGCTTGGGTCTAGCTTGACCTAATCGCGCTACTAAACACTTTTCTGTGTGTTTTGTGTATCGATTTGTATACTTCTCTGCATAGCTAATGTTGCTAGAGAGAATAATGCTAGTCAGATTTGAAGTCTAAAAATAAGGGAAAAAAAATTCCTGACAGTACACCATGACATACGAATCACCCCAAGTCTGGGTACCACTACTCTACACATCGGCTAGCACATCAACTGAAGAAGGCACATGGTAGGACTGTAAATGGGGCGAAAGATATTGCTATGAAGTATTTGTATTTGTTTCTATCAGAGGGAATGGATACAAATACGGATATGACGTGATGTTTTCTTTTAAGAAAACAAATTTAAATTCAAACCAAATACAGATTACCGACAGGAAATGATTGAATACAGAGAAGGACTCTTTTTGAATTAACAGGAGGTATAATCATACTTGATCTCCAAGCTATAGAAAGATTAAATTCTCAATGAAAGAGTTCATCACGCAGGTTTTTACTAAACATCAATTACTAAGAATTTGCACTCTCACAGGTTTTAAAAAAAATCGTCTAAATTAATCAATAATCTGCATATCCTGATTAAAAAAAATATATAAAATAGAATGCTCTCAGATATAATAATTAATCTCATTAATTATGCAGTAACTCCAAGGGGGAAAAAAGGAGCAAGTTTCGTTTCTCTTCCACTGTGTTATATCCAAATCGTCTATGAAAATTTTGCTACAGCCTCATTCTATTGAAACTAATCCAAAAAGAAGAGCATATTGTATTCATCACTAAACATAACAGTGAAACCCTGAGAATTAGCTCTGAATTTGATGATGCATTGATATCAGTACTAGACTCTTCTGACCGGTGGAAGGACTGCGTCAGGACCGACGAGTAGTTTCCAGAAAATGTTAGCTTATCAAGTGAATGGGTAGAAGTTTGAGAAGAGAAGACTGCCAAGAAGAATGTAGCCAGTGAAGTAAACCCAGATAAAGTAAACTATTCTTCTCGTGGTTGTGCCAGGTGACACCAATAAATACGAAGCAAACCAGTAGATTGGAGGGCTGGCAGACAAGAATCGGGTCGAAACCTGTCAGGAAACAGTTGAAGTATTAAATTGAGACCAGAACCTTATGTGTCCGCTCAAAGAGAAGTACAGAAACTCGTTATTTTCTAAACTAGAAGCCTTTTGTATAACCAAACAGTTTGAGTAAGACTTTCTGTCTGAGAAGAAGTATGTTCCAATTTTTAGGCATCACCATGTGAGCGTCTGAGAAAAGGTTGTCACCAGCAAGCAACTATTAATGGGACTAAGTTTTATTTAACTGGATTGAGGTCAAGCCTGGTCTGAACATAAGTAACCCAGTCAAATCCAACCCGAGTTTACTCACCAGTACCATTAAGTTGGCATCCATCTCACATAAGAAATTGGGTCTCTCTGAATAGTACTAACCTAGATCAAAACCAGCCAAATTGTTCTAAGTTCTTCTCCCCCACACCCAACACCACTATGTCCTAACTCTAGGCAGCAGTGGGTCTGGGAAACAACATCTGCAGCTAGCAGAAAAGCAACTCACATTTTAGAAGTAAATAGAGAAAAGAAAACAAAATATCTACTAAAACCCTTCAGGGTCCGCTGGACTCGACCTTTCGGAGACACGCAGCAGAGAAAGAGATAGATGCCTTACCTGAACATGCATCACAAAAAAGGCTGTAAATGTCATGAAACCCAGATGTAAAATGAAAGGAAGAACCATGATGGAATGGTATCCATGTAAATTATGGAGAGCTTCTTGGTGAGGATTTTGACCTTGGAAGATCTCAGAACCTATCTCTTGACTCTCTTTTCTCCGTCGCCTCAATATATGATCCCCTGTTTCAACAGTGTCTTCTTAAAATATGGTAATTAAATGACATAAAATCATATAAGAAATGATAAACCGTAAAGAAGTTATTTTTCTTTCTTTCCCTTTTTTTTAAAAAAAAAACTACTCCAACTTCTTTCACAGAAAGAATCAGATTAAATGAGTTTCAGTTAAAGTTTACACAATTTGAGTCTCCACCTGTCAATTCAGGAGAAAATGCATAGAAAACTGTCTTTATCTGAGCCGTACAAGTTTAAAGAAAACTACAGGTAATGGTTGAAAAAAGTAAGCAAATATATTTTCTTGCTTTGATATTCGGGAGAAAATGCCTTCTACTTTCTGAGAACAAAAGCTCGCTGTTCATACTGTAATCATATTTACCTTTTCTATTTCTCGAAATTGACAATTTCACAAAGCAAAGAGATAATTCAGACCATTATCAGTTCTAAGTAAGTTGACCGATGAAGAAAAACATAATAGACTCTCATTTCATGCCATGAAAACTTTGAAAAGGTAAAGGCAAAAAGTACCTTCAAGGGTTTTAGAAGATATTCTGCAGTTTGATTGAGAAGTAGATTCCAAACTCTGATTATCTCCCACAGGATAGAGCATAGAGGGGAATATTCCTCCCTCCCTCAATGACTGAAAAACTTTAGGCAGTGAACTAGCATACCAAATAATTGAGCAAACTGCCACAGATAATATTGGAGATGCCAGAAGAAAATTGGGCAACTGCTTCACTTGAAAGTATCTCAAGAAACCTACACCCCTGATAAAGAAAAACAAAGTCATACAAAGAAGGAAACAAAGAAATGAGTAGATAAAGAAAAACAAAGCCTGTAAAATCCATCTGAGTGATCACAGAATGGAGGATAAAACATCAAAAATAGAGATAATGCTAACAATACAATTGAAACCATTACTTGTTTACTGAAGTTTGATTAGCATTCTAGACGAGAAATTCATTGAAATCGTTAATCAACAAGAAAGCAGACATTTTATAGGTAAAAATACAGTACTTCTAAATAAAAAGCTCACTTCAGTTGCTTTGAAGGGTGTATGGGTGGAACCAATGAGATAAAAGTAGCTTGTGAAGCTCATGCTCTCTGGTTTGGGCTTACACTTCTGCGCAGTTACATAATATCAAAGCATAAGCTTCAGCACGAAGTCTCACATATCTCCCTCTTCTCCTCTCCTCTCTTCACATGACTTGAGGTTTCCTCCAACTATAGCCACCAACAACTGCCACCTCCAAAATTGGCACATGTAACTTACATGCCTTGTTTATCAGGTAGTGCATATTAAGGCATCAAACAGTTTCCACCCTGTCTGCTATTGTAAAGTACCAGTGTCCTATTGCATCAGCAACCCTCACTGTTTCACCCCAATTTTTCATTTCCTCAAATCATGTGGATCAGTCATCTAACAGTCTATGATGCTGCGCTGTATTCTGTGACTTTTTCATCTTCTCTTCCCTCTCTCCTTTCCACGACTTCTGACCATAAGACTTGAGTTTGCAACAAACATGACCACAGATAATTGCAACCATCTCAGCTTCTGTCTTGTGCTGCACTTCCATCACTCTTGCTATCTTCTTTCCAAGATTATTGTTGCTGATGATTATGCACACTGTTCTTCAAAAGATTCGGGACATGGGAACCAATAGATTAGACAAGATCTAGCTTGTTGTAACTGTTCTTGACTCAGGTACGTGCCAACCAAAGTCAAGGAAAATCACCGAGAAACAATATCAGCCAATATTTCCTGATACATTACATGATCCTAGTCTCTCTAAATGTTTTCGTTCTCAAGCCAAAAATGTTTGTCCAGAATGGAAAAATCTAATCTTGAGCAAGAAATCTACTTGAGATCAAGGGAATGTAGAGAACTTTGAAATGTTCTTCAAGGTCTTTGGAATGATGTAATTGTAATTTTACTAGGACTACGAGACCTAAACTAGTGGGAGGGAATCAGGAGGCCATCTACAAATAGCAGAAAGCTTGTGAGTTAAGACTCCCTCTAATTAGTAACCACAAAGCCTCTAAAGAGATCCCCCAATGAAATCATTAGAGCTGGGGAAAAAAATCACCCGGTCCAGAAAATCCAAAGGAAAGACCTAGAAACACTAAGGGCAGGGCAGCGCGTAATTGTCTTGTCAAGAAATCCTATACCTGATAATCACCCACTGTGTGAAAACCTAGGAAAACCTTTGTAGTTGTCTTGTCGAGAGAGGGGTGAGCAAGAAAGTGGAAAAGAAATTATCTTCCACTATTTTATCCACTATTGAAATTCAATATAAAGAAAAAAGGAAGAGAGAAAAGGGGTCCACTCTCCAAAAATCCTAATACCAGATTAGATGAAGCAATATCTCCCTCCAATTTTACAATCAAATAGGCAACACTTTGCCTTTGTTTAAAACGCGTTACCCTAAAAAGTGATATCAGAAAATACCTCTTCATGTTCCGAAACTACTAGATTATTAGCGGTAGAGATAGAATAGAATAATGACATATTAGATCCGGATTCGATTTAATTCATAGTATTTGAATTCATATTCAAAGTTGAATAGCAGTCATATGTGTATTTGATTTGTTCATTTATTTGAAATTCACACATATTTGAGGAATATCTGGCTAACAATTTTTTTTAGTTTTATCTCCATTTTATGCATAATGATAGTTTTCATTTGGATTTGATACATTATTGTTATTTGATATCTGAATTTTAATTGGAAATTATTCATTAACTAATTTTCTAGGAACTAATCTTTCTAAGTTACTATTAACAAACCCAAAAAGAAAACAAAGAGTTCTTCGTACCTGGTTCTCAATCAGCAAAAGAAGACAGCTTTCTGCTCACATGTTCAAAATGGAGTCTAGAATTTAGACTAGAAATGAAAAGGGGTTAGAAGGTAATTATGTGTGTTTGTTTGTGCCTGCACGTGTAATAACATAAACTTAAGGGGTTAAATGCATAAGAACTAAATGAGTATTCAATGATCAACCAAATTGGATATATGAATGATCCTATTCAATTCGTTATTTTCCGAATATCAAAACATATTTGTTTTTACTTGAGTGATCATCTGAATTGAACTTGAACAAATAGTTAGATGAGTAATTGAAAAAGTATTTGATAATAATTCTATCAAGTTCCACCCATAGGTTGTGTATTCTTGGTCTCTTTTCTCAAGCAGAAAAAGAAAATATTGCATTATTAAAGGACCAAAATATTGTTTATTGCACTACACGATTGCACATAAGTTTCCTTATTAAAGGACCAAAATATTGGATTCAACTAACTCCTTGTAGAGTGGCGAATCAGTTTAATAGATGAGAAGTACCAATAATGACTTTGAAGAAAACTATATAGAAGAGGTATTCTTGCTTTGCACCAGGGCCTTAACTCATCAGAAACACCACCTTTGCAAATGTTCCGGTATCCATATGCTTGGAAAAGGACAAATGGAGCAAATATAAAAATTGAATGGGCAATTCCAGCAACAAACATCTGCACAGCCAACTGCAAGGAAAATGAATATATTTAGTGATGTAATTGGGACCCTACCTAGTCACAAATATGGAAATCCTGATAGCCAGTTTATGTTATTGCTTTAGCTCGGTCCTGGATGAGAAAGTTCAGCAGACAGTTGTCTATTTCCCAAGAAACCAATCCATGATGTCCCCTACATATGGGGTATATTCACCTAATACTAATATCATAACTATAGCATGAAAAAGTAGGAGTGAGAAGAAACGAACCTGAACTCTATGCCTTTTCTTCTGGATGATTGCATCATAAACCTGAAGAATCGCCTGAAAACAAAAATAGCCGGCATTAATTGCTCCATTTGACCTAGCTGCACCAGAGAGAGCAAGGAGAAGCATGGCCATACTATTAGCACCAGAAAATAAGTAGAATAGTCCTCCAAGTGAAGATAAGGCATATAGACTCTCCGAATATCTGTCAAGGAGATGCTTCAACCTCAATAATAGATGAACTATAAATACAACTGGTTTGGTAAAACATCGCAAAGATAAAAAGCTTACACTGATGAGTAGAAGATTGAAGCTGGATTAAAGCAAAACAAAATACAAGATCGTAAAGCAGCAGCAGAGTCCTTCAATATAAGAACCGAAAGCCTGTACATGAAGAATAAAGCCAAATAGATAAATAAATTATAATTTAAAATAGATTGAAAAGGTAGGGGACAACATTCAGAGTTAAATTGAGTAGATATTGTAGATAACATAAGCAATCTGATTTCAAATTTAACATAGATCTATTCCATGATGTCAAGATAGATGGAGGTAACAATATAGAACTAAAACTCGAGATATTTTTTTATTTTAATTTTTTATATTTTACTCCAAATTTTCTGATCATTTCTTGCCTTTAACCTTTTAGAAATTTTCAGTGTTTGTTATTCTTTTTTGCCAAAAGATCCAAAGCCCGCCATAATCAACTGGGGGTCATAAATGTTCTGAGTCAGCAGCAGTGCAAAAGAAACAGGAAAAATCCTTTGGGGGAAGAGGTGAGAACGGTAAAGAAGTTTATTACCAATAATATCTTTTTATAAAGATATTCGAGGAATGGGTCAAGTAGAATTTCTATTACATTTTGTTTCATCTCACTCCGACATTTTGGGACCCGTAATATGTGGAAGTAATTTCATAGAGTTATTACATGAAGAACATAAGCCAAATGACAGGATGTCTATATTTGTATTTATAACAAATTTCTATGCTTTAGAAAATCTAAACTGACAAGGAAAAAGTACAAGATTTCATTAGAGACAAAGGAAGCCTTAGGGAGGGATTTAATTCCATGTGGCTCTGTTGCTACTTCTGTGCCACAAAGATGAACATGATCCCTTACACAAATCTCATCATCCCACCTCCACATCAAGACCCTTTTTCCAGTCTAGGAGAATTTGCAGAGTTGTGTCTTGGTTGCGAGAGCTGAAAATACAAACCAAAAAGGTTAGGTCTCCCAACTTATCGACGTATCATGAAATTTTATGGCAGGGTCCTCAATTGCTTATAGTTACCTTGCTCCGGAATTCAATAACAACTTCTCATTATATCAAGTGGACAAAACGTTAGTAAAACTTGATCAAATCATTTGTCAGACTTTTTTGATTTGTTTAATGCCCATTCTGATTGGAAAAGTCATAGATGGTGATGTGATTAAGTTTAAGGGGGAACATATGAAAACGCTAAAGTTAAATAAGCAATAAATGACTTCCCTAAAATTGGAAGAAGAAAAGAATCAAAAGATGAAATAACTACTTTCTTGGAGTACATAATAATAAATATACAAATAAAAAAAGTAAAAACTGACAACATGCGTATTTATCGTGGTTTTCTATTCAAATTCCAAAAAAAAAAAAAAATTGATACTAGACTGCATATGTTTGATGTTGGGCCTCTTCTTCTCGTTCCATCTGCTTGCTTTTATTATTCCCCAGTATTCTCCTTCAACTTATGAAGCTTTTGATTTAATGTATGCAAACAAAGTTCATAAAATTATTGGCCATAGAATGGATTTGACGACCTTGCACAATGTAGTCTAGACATGGATAATAGTCAACCATCCAATGATAAATTGGATGTGGCAGTGATTCAAATCAAAGCTGCTTAGATATTTAAGAAAGGAACTTCTAAGCAAAAAAGAATAATTGTCAGGAAGAAATTTTTGAATCATGTGAACGTTTCATAAAATAAACAGCTAAGAGAAACATGATTCACATAGTTTTTAATAATTCTTTAAGATTCTTATAATAGAAACATGAGTGGCCCATTTAGAAACGTAATATGGGAGTTAACATGTCCCCAGAATGGTGGATAAGTTTGTATGGGTCAGGATGTTTTTGTTTCCTGTCTTATGTTCTTTTTTCTTTTCTTTTTTGTGTGTGGGGGTGGGGAAGGGGGTGGGGGTGGGGGTGGTGGAGATCTCAATGCACAGGTGATCTGGTGAATGAACAACCACTGCAGCCCAAAATAATTGAGTTACTGTATATGCTACATTAACTTCAACAACAAAAAAAGTTCTAGAGCACACCTCTGTTCCCAATGATCTCCGAACCCGGCTTATATCTACTCCCGACTCATCATCCCATCCACATCCTTCCATGTAACTTCAACTTCTTTCCATCATTAGATTCATTCCAATCCAGATCACTACAACTTCAGATTGCAGCACTACTGTTCAGACTGAGATGCTTCGTCGACATTTCATTCACATCTGATATCCATAGTCCACCACAACCCAGCCAGCAATACAGCTAAGTGAGTCAGAAAGTCTTCATCATCAATAAGTTTTGATCAAGAACCCCACTCTCTTCCAATATGGTGATCACCTCAAGTTTTCAGACGACAAGCTTGAAAGACTTAAGGACACCCTTTTCAAGTCATCTCTTTCTACCAGACTTCTTCCTCTTCCTGATTTTACACGTCTTTTTGTCCCAGCACTCACTCATAAGAAGTCATCATACAGGTAAACGTACAGTTCAGGTATGGTTCTTGGGAATTTGTAACCCTCCTACGAGTTAACGAGGTGAACATCTCTACTTCTTTGTCGATCCAAGTAAATATTCTTGTTGATTTCTTACCATTGAGGTGTAACTTCATTAAGGTTTTGGGTGCATAAACGGAGAGAAGGTTAGGAATTATATGTTGATGTGCTTGATAATTACGAAGATGAGAAAAAACTTGAAGTTTTAATTAGGAATAAAAATGAAATAGCGAAACCAAAAGAATAGGCAAATTATGTTTCTCACGTGTCAACAATTTTGGACAGAATCCTAATTGAAGTACTAACGTGGGAAAAGAGGAAGGGGTAATTGTTACATTTTGAAATAAATAGGTTCAAGTGAAAAAAGGGTAATAGATAGAGGGCACTTTCTATATTTTACCCTTTATTTTACGTTAATACATATATTGCTGCCTCAACATACTTTGTTAGTTGCATCTCTAGCAGCACTAGCTTCCTAAGTCCTAATATCCATAGAAGACTTGTCATAAAGAACTCTCCACAATTGGGTAGAATAGATCAAATGCTGATAAACATATGGCAGCCATAAAACACATACTCGCAAAAGCAAACAACTGGATCCGCAACCCATTATATCCCTGGGTGCTAACTAGCCTCTTTCACATGCGCGCGCACCATATCTGAGCGTGCTCCCATCTCATCCTATCTCAATCGGTTTTCATATCCCCTCTCTCAACTTGCAAGACTATGAAAATGTGGGCACTCCAAGACTAGTTTTCAATAGTTTATAAATAATAACAAACTACAAGAAACTAAGAATTCCTCATCTAAAGTGGTTTTCCACTAGTTTATGTTTGCCAAAATATCCTAAGTGTCCCATGTGCTGACTACAGGTGCATGTTATATAATATGTGATACGAAAGAGCTCATATGATTAATCAAATGTACAGTTTTGGGGAGTGATCACAGCATAATAACTCTCTTAGATGCCAAAATAGTTAGGTGAAAATAGTGCATGCAAATGTCAAAATTTTCTTTCGCAACAACAGGAACATCAAACATGTATTGGAATGTTTAATTAAATGTCACTGAAGCATGTTACTTGTATTGCTGACATTTTCCAATATTACTGTAATCTATGGCTTGCTTTCAGAGTGAGGAGAGTAAGAAATATGCAAGAACAAAAAAAGAAATTTAGTGAGACAAAATTAGAGAAAATTATTGAAGGTGACAAAGGGGAATACAAAAGAAGTTTCCAATAGGAACTAGTTTCTAGAAGAAAGAATAGTAACTTAAAACAGCTCTCCCACTTTATATGATTAAATGAAGCATCCAGTGCAATTCCAAATTGACACTTCTATAAAATACTTCAAAGTTCCAACCCAGCCCAATATATTATGCTATCATTTGAAATAGCACAACAGGTCAGTAAGTGGCTTTTCATCTCTTATTCACCTATTTCCAGTTAAAAGAGCGCAGGAGAGACCGAAGAAAACATGGATGGAGGTGATACGACAAGATATAGAGGCTAAGGTCTTAATGAAGGCATATTGCTCGATAAGAATGAGTGGAGAAAGCTGATCCATGTGCCCGATCCGGCATAATTCTCTTTTGGTTCATGTAGCCTACCCCCAAACACTTGGGGCAAATGGTTTAGTTGTTGTTGTTGCTGCTGCTGCTGTTGTTGTATTCACCTGTTTCCAGATTTGCCTCCCCCAAATTGGTCCAGAAAACCATTATTATGCAATCATTTGAAACAATGACCTAAATCATTAAAATTTTGCACATTACACCTTAATATATTTTTAGGGAAAACATTACACCTTAATATTTTCAGAAAGGAACATCTTATGTTTTGCAAATGTTCACATTCTCCAATTACCGCAGTCAATACTCGAACACATCTATGCATCAAATAAATCATAATCAGAAAAGCAGTTTAACTCCAAACTAACCTGTACAGAAATACTGCAGCAAGCACAAATGCAACATTATTCAGAATGTAACCCGATAATGCTAACACCGCTCTGTAACCGATCATTGTAACCAATGGAGCAAAAACTGCAACAGGAATAGTTACAAAATTCTATCATTTTCGTTCAAGAGCTAACAGAAAATGACACCATTCAAAATAAGAATGACGATTTGCCAAATAATTATGTGGAGATATAGATTGATGATGCAACTTTCAGACTTCCCAATGCTTCTACCTATTTGTCCACTTTCAGATGCACTAATTTTACATTGTTTCATTTTAAATATATACTTAAACTCCGGAAGTTCTCTAAATTCATCCCAAGTTTTTTTTTTCCAGGTTAATTTCAACTTTTGGCTTAAACAAATTTATTCCCAGAGTACAATCTTGAGCCAAATTATTCCCATTGTTTACTGTTAAGGCGTAAAAAGAAAAGTCATTCAATTAAAGAGAAACCCTAAACCTAATCCTCTAGCTCTCACCTGATCTCGAGAGCAGGACCATGGAGATCGGCAATAAAGGGAGGAAAGCGTAGTTCTGCTCGTATTCGTACCCGCACTCGGCGATACGTACGAAGTACACGCCGTCCCACACAACGCTGTTCTCGATTGCGGCAGCGATCTTAGGCCACCGGATCGAATCGGATGGCGGGGACCGTTCGCCGAGGCACGGGGGGTTGAGCGAGGCGGAGGTGTCGTAGGGATCGAAGAGGAGGCGCCAGAAGACAATTAGGGTTACGACGACGAGGCGAGAGGCGACGGCGAGGCGGAGGACGGGACCCACGGATTCGTCGGATTTCGCCATTGGAGTCAGCAGAGATCGACCGAGACAGTGAGATTTTGGGGAGGGAATGGATTCGTGGAGATTCTGTCAACGCGGGTCGCGTCCTTTAAAGTGTGGGTTAGGACCCGGTTCATGAAATAAGTTGGATTTTTTAAACGGACAAGATTCTTTTAAAGGGGATTTTGCTACAGTCCCTTAAATAAAACTGTAATTAGGGGGAAAAAACTTATCTTTATAATTTAATTCGCTACCGCTACCTCCTTTTTTAAACCAACCACGTGTGCCGACGTGTCAAGCGTAGAAGCACTTATCAGCCACGAAAAACACAGATATGTCACAGTAATCATCTCGAAAAAAGCGAAATACTGGTGTATAGAGGATTGTGACCATGATCGCAGTCCTCACAAAAAATACCTTATTTATGAGTCTTTATTAGGACTGCGATCATGATCGCAATCCTCACAAAAATGTCAATGTTCTGAGTCTTTATAGGACTACGACAATGATCCCAGTTCTCACAAAAATGTCATGTTTCTGAGTCTTCATAAGGCTGCGACCGTTATCACAATTCTCTTTGTTAGGACCGTGATCAGGATCCCTGTCCTCGTAAAAATGCCTTGTTTTTGAGTCTTTATTAGGACTAAGATCATGATCGCAGCCCCTCGGAAAATACCTTATTTTTCAATTAATAAAATGAGTGTGAATATAGTAGCAATCTTCTAATAAAGAATTGTGACCATAGTCGCAGTCCTCACAGAGGATTGCGATCATGAGTCCTCATATCAGCTTCGCCATCATCCGACGTCGAATGATTGCAAAGGTTTTTCAGATCTAAAAACCACATCGATCACAAACGCAAATAGAACTCATTGCGAGACGAACAAATAAGATCTGCAAAAGGTCGATCTCAAAAGAAAAAACTCTCCACCCCCTTCCAACCCCTACGTCGACCTGACCATATAGGTCGATCCGCAAATTACTCCGCGTCAGGGTCAGGCTGAGGGGACAACAACGTCGGGGGCGATGGTGAATGGTAACAGAGTAAGTGATAAAGCTGTAGCTAATAAAAATAAATAATTGGTGATTGGCAGGAATAAATTTATACTGAGGTGGATAAAACTGTAACTAATAAAAATAAAGAGGTGAGGTTTTTTTTTCCCCTAATTATGAAAGAAAAGTAGATGACTGTAGCAAATTTTCCTTCTTTTAATGAAAACCTGAGTTACTAAACAAACAAAAAAAAAATTTTTTTTTGGGAAAAATTATAGTACATGGAACTCCTTTTTCTCTTCTTTTTATGTTGTACAGTCGCAGTTCTGGCTCCCGCTGCGCAATACATGTACAGGTGAATTGAAAATGTAAAATAGAAAAATAGGAAAGAAGAAATATACGGATATTTCTCACTACTTTTGTTTTGATGATGAACATCAATTCAGTCTCAACGCCTTAAAACATAAATACACCAAAAACCTTGTGCTTTGCGTGTCTGGCAAATAATGTTTTCTCCTGTTAAAATTTCAATCACTTAGTACAAAGGTAAATAGTACGAAAATCAAATGAGTATTATATTTAGAATATGGAGATTCAACATGAGTGATGGTAATCATTCAGAAGACGAGTGCAGAGAGACATTTTATCTATCCGTTAACATTAGTAACTCCGACACCATCTCGAAGTCTCTATTTCTATCTTCGTGTTAGTAACTGTGGTGTGAGGTAGGGTTACAGCATCTGAAAAGATGAATGTTGGCTCCACAATGCTTGTTCTCCTCACCCCAGGTACCATATCACACTCTTCTTTGCCTGCGGCTTCTTACGGAGCTCTTCGTCTCAGGCTCGAACAACCCCATCCAGAAGACAGTCAGCCTGAGCAGTCGCACAGCGCAGCCGATGCGACCAAGCCTGCTCCAAAGAGCCTGAAGGCAAGGGAGGATGCAGAGATGGTGCACATCAGGCCACCTGCTTCGGCAAACATGTTAAGAGTTGCTAGATAAGATCAGCATGAGTTTGATGTTTACAGTAGTATTTGTAAGAGTATGTTGTTAGCTCAGTAGCACTTGAGGATCCAAAGAATGTGAAAAAGTTCAAAAAACTACATGTCAATTGCTACATATGCTGATCAAGTTATCACCAGTGCCAGAATCAGCACATTGATTTTTACTAGGCTTACCAACGTGACAATTTTATAGACGGTGATCATCTCCAACAAACAAAAGGAGCAATAATAAATACCATCAACATGCGGAAATGAGTGCACATTACATATAACTGGCAACATATCTGAAACATTAACAGAGCAAATACATTGTCATGAGAAATCCCATTCCCATCAACAAACAGGCTTGCAGACTCGCAGTAAAACAGCATGGAACCCCATCACTTCAACACAGGATAAATATTATGGACATCTGATTCGGATCATCTAAAACAAACCTAATTGTTTCCATTTAGGCAGAAAACCATTACAACATTTAAAGGTACTGATGCTGGAAATACTTTCGCCTCGCAACCGCTTCACTACAGTATGCCATTTCACTTGAGACTATTCACTTAATCAAGGTTATCTACCATTTTAAAAGCCAAGGATGAATTGCCGGGAAACACGGTGACGAAGGATTCCCCGATGATATTCCCAGTGTTTTACCTCATCACTGGAACCCGATGCTGAGGAACACCGCCTCGCCCGTTCCCTCTGATGTGGGCTTGGAAGTTGTCGGTGCCAGTCAAGAAGCAAAAGTGGTCCTGGTGATGAAACCCTCCACTGCTGCCACCATTAGAAACAGTCGTGACCTCGGAGCATGTCGGGGTAGATGCGGAACTAGCAGTGCCCCCATTCTCTGGCAACTGTGCTTGCTGCTGAAGCTTCTTGGTGTTCAGGAAGCGTCCGCCCACTCCTCTAGCCCTCTTCATTGCATGAATATGTCGAGACTCGTGGAGGTACGGCTGCGAGAAATTTACAGTGAACAAATTTTGAAATTATTTTGTGTGTGTGTGTGTGTGTGTGTGTGTGTGTGAGGGTTTTCATTTACTTTTATACTTCTCCAGAATTTAGATACTTTAGCTGTTTTATTAGCAGAAAAGCATGAGATCATGGGAAACAAGTAAAATACATCATGGGATATAAAGCTCATGCACACAAAAAGCGGAAACCCACAGGTAACACACTTCACACCTAGGATTCTGACAACTAATCAAGATTAACTGATCTAACTGGCCAGGTCGGTAAAAATCAAGTGGGAGGTTTTCCGTTCGATAAAATGTTCCTTAATTACAGAATCACATTTCAATTTCCTTCCTTAGTTAAACCCCAATTAGATTGATATTAGTCAGTCTTAACAATAATATTTATAAAAATAAATATTCCAGCATAACCCATGTAAAAAGAACGTTAGTTCAATTATACAGTATATGGAGTGAGGTACGCATATAGAGAATCTCCTCTCGACCATTTCCAACACACCGACAAAAAAAAATCAGAATCAAATCTGAGAGATATTCAGACAGAAATTCTGACTGTCCTCCATTCTCTCCTCTGAAAATTTTACACTTATTGAAGTTACTAACTTCTACTCTAACTAAATGCAGAAAATGTCTGAAACTAATCACGAATATTGTTCCAGTAGGGCACTAAACGTGCCAATCCAGACTATGGTGTCTGTTCCACTTCCTATCCTGAAGCCGGGAAGGCAAAAAAATTTGATGGCACAAAATTCAAAAGGTGGCAACAAAAGATGCTTTTCTACCTGAACACTCTGCATCTGGTCAAATTCCTGCAAGAAGATCCATCGGAACCCGGAACTGATCGGCAGTCTGTCCTTGCAGTCGAAACATGGACATAAGACGAATTGCTTTGCTGAAATTATATTTTAAATGGACTGGATGACTCTCTATAATGTCTACAGTCACATCCTAACAGCAAAGAAGCTATGAGCAAACCTCTACAAAAAAAATAAAGAATCGAGGATGCTAGTACTAAGATGTTCGTTGTGGGACGATTTCTTGAGTACAAGATGGTGAATAGCAAGATTGTGATTAGTCAAGTACGAGAGTTTCAACTTATTTTGCACGAGATAAAGGCTGAAGATATGATTCTATTAGAAACTTTTCAGGTTGCTACTATCGTGGAAAAACTTCCACCTGCATGGAGAGAGTTCAAAAACTACCTAAAACATAAGTGCAAGTAGTTGAAATTGGAAGATCTCATTGTGAGGCTTCAAATTGAAAAGAACAACTGAAAATCTGAGAAAATGAGTAACAAGAACTCCTATGAGGCCAATGCAAATGTGATCGAAGACTTAAAAGGGAAAGCGTCTACTTCTAAGGATATGAAGAGGAAAAAGACTACCCCGAGGTACAAAGGCAAGGACCAAGAACGCAAGGACCAAGCGCTTCAAAAGACTTGCTACATCTGCAACAAGGAAGGATACAAGGCGAATGAATGTCGCAGTTGTCCCAAAAAAGAACAAGGACAACCACAAGCAAACATGGCCGACCATGTGTCGCCAAGCCTATCAGTTGTAGTGTCATACGTGAATCTCACAACCAACAATAAGAATTGGTGGGCAAACCCAGGGGCTACCGACCACATCTGCTCCGAGAAAATACTATTCTCTGAATATAAAAAATTGGAGCATAATGAGCAACTCAACTGTCTCCAAGATCGAGGGAAAGGAAAAGTCATAATGAAGTGGACATCTGGAAAGAAACTCACTCTGAACGATGTGTTGTATGTTCCGGATATCCGCAAAAACCTGATATCCGAATCAATCCTTAGTAAGAAAGGCTTTAAAATGGTTTTTAAATCTGACAAATTTGTACTTACTAAAGGTGGGGTATAGCAGGCAAGGGTTATCTTGTTGATGGTCTTTTTAAGGCCAATGTTGCTGTCGTGAATAAAAAGTCTGTGTATCTGAACCCAAAACTCATAAATAAAAGAAAGTCTTTTGTTTATTTATTTGGATCTCTTATATTATGACATGCTAGATTAGGGCATGTAAATTACAAGTCTTTACGAAACTTGTCCAATTAGTGAAGGTACTGATTAACTTTGGTTCGACCGTACGGTCTACTTGGTAGTGCTATCTAAATACCGTGAAGAAGTGTTGTATCTTGGAAGACCAACATCCAATAACTCATTAGCACCGTAGCGGACGTAATTGTCATAAAGAGATTCGTTATATGCGTACCTCACTCCATATATTGTATAATTGAACTAATGTCCTTTTTACAGGAGTTATGCTGGAATATTTATTTTTATAAATATTACTGTTAATATATTGATTATATAATGAGACTGACTAATACCAGTCTAATTGGTGATTAACTAAGAAAGAGAATTGAAAGGGAGTTCTATAATTAAGAAACGTTCTATCGAACGGAAAATCTCCCACCTGATTTTTACCGACCTGGTCAATTAGATCGGTTGATCTTGATTAGTTGTCAAAATCTACCAACAAGAAGCGGGAAAAAGTATTTTATTACTTTTATTGATGACTGTATAAGATACTATTATGTGTATCTTCTAAACAGTAAGGATGAGACAATGAGTATGTTTATAACATATAAAGTCGAGGTTGAGAATCAAGCAATAATAATATAAAGATTCTAAAATTCGATCGAGGCGGAGAATATAAATCAAATGAATTCAGTGAGTTATGTGCTAAATTTGATATAACTCATCAAATTACAGCATAAATACTCCTCAACATAATGGGATTGCTGAATGAAAGAACAAAACTTTAAAGGAGATAGTCAATTCCATACTCGTAAATTCTAAAACACCTCAGAACTTGTGGGGGGAAACTCTGTTAGCTACAAATTATATTCTAAATAGAGTACCCCACATGAAACTTGATTTTATACTATTTGAGCAATGGCATGGAAGGCGTCTTCCTATCATTATCTCAAAATGTGGAGGTGCCTTGCAAAGGTACCAGCACCACTACCTAAAAGGACTAAATTGAGATCAAAAATAATGGACTGTATTTTTTATAGGCTATGTCTTGAATAGCAAGGCCTATAGATTTCTGGTACACAAATAAAAAATACCCGTTATTCATATAAACATGATTATCGAATTCAGAAATGTCGTATTCTTTGAAAACATCTTTCCGTACAAACGAGAAGACAACTTTTAGGAAAAAATACATGAAACTTTCAAGGACAAAAAATCTAGTGAACCAACTAATGCGGAAGTTGAACCAAGAAGAAATCAGAGATCAAGAATCTCAAAATCTTTTAGTTCAGACTTCGTAGCATAAGCGCTTGAAAGCGAGCCTCAAACATTTAAGGAGACTATGTCTACCCCAAAAGCACAAATGTGAAACAAAGCTGCAAACAGCGAAATAGAATCCATCCTAAGCAATCATACTTGAGAAATGAGAAACTTACCTCCTGATAGTAAACCAATCGAGAGTAAATGAATTTTCAAAAAAAAATTAAAACCTAATGGATCTATTGATAAGTACAAGATTTAGTAGAGAAAGGTTATCGACAAAAAGGACTTGACTACTTCGATACTTATTCGCCAGTAATAAGAATAACGTCCATTCGGATGTTAATTGCATTGCAACATTGCACAACTTAGATATCCATAAAATAGATGTCAAGACTGTATTCTTAAACGGTGAATTAAATGAAAAAATATATATAGAGAGAGAGCCTGGCCAAGAACACAGTGTGTAAACTGGTCAAATCTTTATACGACATAAAACAGGATTCAAAACAATGGCATGAAAAATTTGATAATGTCATGGCCAAAGATAAATTCACTATCAATAAATGTGACAAGTGTTTACACTAAAACAGTTGAAAATGCATGTATCATTGTTTGTCTTTACGTAGACGATATGTTGATACTCGAGACTAATATTGAGGTTATTAAGTCCAAAAAAAGAACGTTGGTCTAACAACTTTAACATGAAGGATCTGGGGGTTGCTGATGTAATTTTAGGAATTAAAATTACTAGAACACTAGATAAAATCAGTCTATCTCAATCTCATTACGTGAATACGATGATAGAAAGATTCAAGAAATATGGGATAAAAGAATACAAATCATTTTCTCCCACACACATCCATCTTCGCAAGAATACAGGAAACTGAAACACGACAGTTAGAGTATTCTCAAATCATCGAAAGTCTAATGTATTTAATAAACTGAACTAGACCTAATATTGCTTACGTTGTAAGCAAATTAAACAGATACACTAGTAATCCTAATGATGATCATTGAACTACCCTAATACGAGTAGTAGGCTACGTATCTAATACCAAAGAATATGCCTTGAGATATGAGAAGTATCCACCTGTGCTTGAACGGTACAGTGATGCAAATTGTACTGCAGATTCTGAGGAATCGAAATCAACTAACAGGTACATATTTACTCTCGGAAGCGCAACAGTATCTTGAAAATCCTCCAAATAAACTTATAGCCCATTCCACAATGAAATCAGAATTTATAGCCTTAGATAAGGCTGGAGGAGAAGCAGAATGGATTCGACAATTTTTGGAGGATATACCATTGTGGCTTAAACCAGTGCCCGCCATATGCATTTACTATGATAATCAAGTAGCGATATCTATGGCACAAAACTTTGTATATACAGTAAGTCTAGACACATTCATCGTAGACATAACACAGTTAGGCAGCTGCTCACAAATGGAGTTATCTCTATTGACTTTGTATCGTCAAAGAATAAATTAGCGAATCTGTTTACTAAAAATTTGAGTGAAGAGCGTATAAACTATGCATCAAGGGGAATGAGGCTAAAAGTCTAACCATACCGAGTCAGCTTAATGAAAACCTCACTTAGCGACTGGAGATTTTACGGACTAAGTTCAAGAGAAAAAATTAGTTATGATTGACTCTGCAAGTAAAAACTTAGGAGTTTGACTTCAACCCATTCCTATGGTGCACCCAAGTGCTTTCTACAATTGGATTTAGGATAAGCTTAATGTTTTTAATGATGCCTATATCTTGTTACCAAAACAAGTGGAGTAGAGTAGACTAGTCTTAATAGGACGATCACCTATGTAAGTGTAGGTTGGGTCGGCTCTTTGGGAGTCTCTATGGAGGTTGTAATCCCCTAAAAACACTATCTGAAACCAAGAATGTCTAGGGTCAAAATAGAGACAACTGAGAACCAAAGTTAATTTCGGAAAGTTACTGTGTGATGCTTCTTGACTTGGCTTACATAAACGACTAACAGTTCAAAACTTAGTTCGCTGATTGGCCAGTAAGTCCGATAAGGCTTCCACTACGGAAAGTTCAAGACCTAATTCACCTATCCTGATACAGTTTTTTTTCTTAAAGTATATTTCACTATAGAGTCAGTCTCATAGTATATTTATTTTTTCAATCTCCATTCATTGTGGGAGATTGTTGGGAAACGAGAAATTTCAAGTAAATCTTTGAGCTGAGTTCAAGCGCGATCTATTGCTAGTCACATGAATAATAGTTATTGTATGACCCGGGAAAGGGGGAGACAGGAATTGCAGTAAAAGTTTTCCTTGAATCAAATGAAAAGGATTACAACAAAAACTGTTCCTTCCGGTTACAAGGGAGGGAGAATATTGAATCTTGAATTCCCCCTTTGTTTAAGGATGGGTTCTTCGTGTGGCGGTGGAGAGTGAATCTTGTTCTCCGTTGACCAGATGACCGTCCTTCAGGGACCTCCTCTTCGGCCGGTAGAAAGAGTGACACAGCTCTGTCTACCAAAACTCTAAAAGAGAAGGTAGGCGAAAGCTAGCTCGTACGCAGCGAACTTGCTGAAGAGTTGATCTGCTTCTTTTCTCTCTGTGTCGCCCTCTGTCTCTCTTCGTCCGATTGATTCTCTGATCTCCTCTTCCTTTCTTCCCCTTGATGCAAACAAGGCTATTTATAGAGGTCCCAGGGGTGAACGTGCCCCCTGAAAACGCTCCACAATGAGGGCCAACTTCCCCGCTACATGGGCGGTAACTAACCCACGTGCCTGCTAAAGACATGCCATGATGGGGGCTGATTTCCCTTACGTGTGGGCAGTGATTGGTCCCTTAACCAAGGCGGTTATAACTGAGACGCGGGTTTTAGACCTTTGCGTCTTGAGGCTGAGACGCGGGTGTCAGGCCGACGCGCCTTGATGCTGAGACGCGGGTGTCGAGCCAACGCGCCTTGATGCTGAGACGCGGGTGTCGAGCCAACGCGCCTTGATGCTGAGACGCGGGTGATAGTCCCTCGCGTCTAGAGCTTGAAACTTTGCCTTTCAATGGCTTGTCCTCCAGTAACTTTTGGACAGCCTACAGAACCCCCTCCAAAGTTTTCGATATTCCGCAGTTAACTGGGACGGATTTCGAAATACTTTGGATTTTAGCCATATTTGCTTTCATGACTAGACTGTTAGTGCTCCGGGTTCGATCTTATCTGGAGTTGGTCTTCGTGAGTGTACTGTTTGAACTCTTTGAAGCCACCAGAGTTGATCATGTTGAGTGTCTAGATGCACAGTCTAAACCTCCCGATTGCTTTTAGTCTGTCACGGGTGTGCTTTAAGCCAGGAGTGGTTGGTCGTCTGCTTGCGTCAGTGTACTGTTGAACTGATTTTGCAGAAGCAGGAGGCCGAACGCAGGTTCTTTTCAAAAAGCCGAGATGGTACTGTTTTAAAGACACGATTTCTGTAGGGTGCGTCCTTTGGCAATGGAAACGCGTCCGATCTTCCATGAGGTAGACGCGATGTTGGGCCCTTGGGCCCGCTGGGTCGGACGCGGACTTCGTAGAGAGACGCGACCTTCCGAATGCATTTATGGAGATGCTGACGGGGCATGTCCATCTAAGAGGTGCGTCCCTTGGGTGCGAATCTGTGCCGTGTGATGATTACGCCGCCAGCTGGCCTGGGGAACCGGCAGGATTTCACCTTTTGGCGCGCGGACTTCTCGGTTCATTAACTGAACCGCGCCACGTGTCAAATGACGACTCGCTGCGGAGTCGTGACGCATGATCTTCGCGATGATTTGTTCCACGCGTCATGCGATGATTCGCTGCAGCTTTTATCGGGTCACACGCCGCGTATCTTCGCGAATCCTTGTGCCTATAAAAGGCAACAGTCAGAGAGACATCTTTTCTTCTCCGAACGCACTCGCTCAAGAAAGAGATTTCTCTTCTTCCTCTGTTGAACTGTTCATCTCCATTACTGGACTTTTGAACTATTCATCTCCTTTTTCTGGAATTAAAGATGGCACCCAAGACCAAGCCAACCGCCTCTTCTTCACGGGCGACTGTCGCCGAGGTCCAGAGGGGCGCTTCCTCTGCGCAGGATGTCGCTTTCCCAGGTATAATGCCTTTTAGGCGTGGATTTCGCCATTAACGGAAGCTCATAGAACTCTAAGAATCCTTAACACAAAATATAACTCGTGTTTGATTCTCAGACGCGGTCTCAGACGCAGTCTTTGAGTTGATAACCGAGGCGCGGGTTTGGACCCTCGCGCCATTGGGTCCTGCATTTCGGATTCTTCACTTAGAATATTTCTAATTATGAAGGGTTCAGACGCGGACTTGGTTTGCAGAACGCGGATTTGATCCTTGCGTTCTGTTCCATCAGCTGCCGATTTTGATGAATCTGGCACCTGAGTCCAAGCAATTAGAAATCTGGGGGTGTGAAAGGAAGGGAGTTACCCTCCTTAACTTCTGGCGGTTGTGGTGATGGAAGGGTTAAGGTGGATAACTCCCTTCTTTTCGCACCTCAGAAGTGACATCAAGGACATTCCATGACCTTCTGGTGGTGGAGACGCGGATCCTGCAGGTCTGGACGCGGGTTTGATAATTCCTGCGTCCAGTATCTCTTCTGCGTTTGAACGCGATTTCGCAGGTCTGGACGCGGATTTGATAATTCCTGCGTCAAGTATCTCTTCTGCGTTTGGACGCAGTTTCGCAGGTCTGGACGCGGATTTGATAATTCCTGCGTCCAGTATCTCTTCTGCGTCTGGGTTATGAATACTTAGCATTTAAGTATCTAACTAAGTGTCCTTTTCTTTTGCAATGCCCCATCCTTCTGCCTCACTCGCCAAGACGCGCCACTTTGGACATGTAGGTGGTGCTGACCTGGACTTGACCTTTGTGCTACGAAGGACTGTCCCTGTGACTGCTGACCAGTCGCAGGATCACAGAGAGAAGCTCTCTAATGTTGACATGAGAACTCTTCGGGTACTTATGACCGATGCAGCATTCACAACGGATGCTCACGTCAAGCTGGAGAAGCCTGCCTTCTTCTTCGGAGATCGTATCAACGATGGCGGCTATCGTGTGTATGATGGAACTTATAAATGGCTCCGTCAGATAAAGGGTGGAAGATTCTTTCTTCCGGACATGGAGAGGATGTTCCCACTGTCCTACTTCCAGCACATGTCCGTCCCTCGGAAGATGGAATGGGACATTTCTCGATATGTCCCTGAGATTACTCTCGGTGATTTGGGTTCCCATAAAGTACACCGTCATGATAGCCATGACAGGTCGGTTCTCGGCCTATTCCCTGGGTCGCGCAAGTCTGAGGTTCCGGTTGGAGAGATACCACAACTTGGCACTACCTTCCTCAACTCGTTCATGGAAGCGGAGGGTGATTATCCGGTCGGTTTCCGTTCGCCCGGGTGGGTCCATTCCACGGAGAACTACTGATGGGGCAGGATGGTGGGTTTCGTCCTCACCGATCTTGGGGATCTGCTAAAGCGTGTGGGACTGTACCCGGCGGTCAGGGCCGTACAGTGGGGTATCCCACCAGGTTCTCATAACTTTTTCGGGATCCTGGAGCGCTACAATCCTCTGACAGGGACATTCTTTACCACGGTTGGAGAGATGGGCCTTGCACTGCACGAGCTACATGAGGTCTCGGGGCTGGCAACAGGGGACATTCCCTATGAGGAATATGTCCCGACCACTGAGGAGCTCCACCTCTTGAAGAAAGAGTTTCCTCGGGTGTACGAGACTTACTGGGAAGTGATGTGTCACTTCCACATTTGCGGTCAGATAACCGCCTGGAGGGCGCAGGGAGTCAAGCAACTGTCTTGGGCCAGTTACTTATTCAACGATGTCAATCATAAAGACAATCCGATAACCCGACTGGCTCCCAGTTCCGACAGGGAGATTGAAGACAGGATCGACAAGGCTTCTGAAGGCTTCTACACCACGGTTTCGAACGAGGACGGTTTCGATCCTGACCTGGTTTTTGAAAGCTTCCACCATCAAGCCCGGACCCCTATCTCCGATAGGGCACTGTTGGCAGACTTCTTGATGCTGTGGCTGAAGCGTTGTGTGGTGCCCACGCTGCCACATGAAGCTATTGTTGCTGACGTGGTGTACCCGGCGGTGCTCCTGGCTCATGGCAACCCTATAGCCCTTCTCCCGGCCGTGGCGGCTGGTATTCAGAGCGGGTTGCGGGCGCTAACCAAGAGTTTCTGCGAGGCGCCGAAAACTGTCGACTCCCACGGCAAGCCGTATGTTGACTCAGAGGGGAATCCGACGGTGAAGCGCCCCAACCCTCGGATCGAGCTGCCTTATACGTACCTCATGGCTTGGTACGTGATGCACTGCCCTTCTCTGATGACGGCGGTGCGTTGGAGGGAGAGTTCCGTCCCTTTTGTACAGCGGTTGGAGGATTCGAGCTGGCGTGATCTTTATATATATTACGTCCGAAAGCGACTTTCAGATCCTGCGAATTACCAGCTCAATCGCTGCTTCCCCGAGATCTCTGGTGCATCTTTCGGGGATCTATTTACTGATTCCGCGGGCCCAGATGGCTTCACGAGGTTGTCCGCGGGAGTCTTCTGGTGGTTGATCAATATTCGGCCCGGATATGTGCTTTTCCGGCAAGGGACTTCATGCACTATCGAGCCGTACATGCCGAATCGTTTCGCTCGACAGTTCGGCTACGATCAACTCTACGTCGGGAATCCCAATGCTCGACTCGCCTTCGAAGGGAACTTGTTCGAAGGTGCTCGGGCTTGGTACTACAGTGTGGCCGGAGGGACGGGAGCAACTTTCCGTCTACCTATCGAGGGGTCCAAGTGCCGTATGAGCTTCAGCTTCTGCACTTGGTATTTCCAAGCCATCCAGACATCAGACTTTGTTCCGGCGTCTTCATGTATTGAGAGCATCAATGCAAATCTCGAGGCAAGGTCAGAGTCTGGTAAACACTCGAAACTCACCGACCAGTACCTGAAGGCCCAGAAGGAGGTCGGGAGAAGATCGGGAAGGGAGCTACGAGCAATAAGGGCGGAGTCACGACCAACAAGGGAGGAGCCGCAAGCAGCAAGGGCGGAGCCACGAGCAACAAAGACTCGACAGGCGGTAAGCAAGCGTCGTCAACGCTCTGCTTCAACTGCTGAACCTGCTCCCAAGAAGGTTCGGAGAGACTTGACAACCGAAGTCTCCCGATCCGAAGACATCCCTGCTGTCGTTGAGGTACCGAGGGAAGAAGATATAGCTGAAGAGGATGTTCCTTTAGTCCGTGCCCCTAGGTCGAGCAGCAGAGACCGTAGGCCTGCGGAGGAAGGGGAGCTCGTTGACAGGGCCATCACCGCTGACGAGGATGAGCAGCTAGAGGTCGACATCATGAGTGGAAGAGATGTCGATATTCCGGGGATTTCAGTTCAACCCGGATTTTTACTTGCTCATGAAGGGAGAGATGAGGCACAGCAACCTGGGTCGCCTTGTGTCTTCATCTCCAGTCCTCGAGCAGTTGACCCCAGTCCTACCACTGGGGTAATTGGTGGCAAGGCTCCGGCTGCAGAAGTCTCGCGCGGGGCGCTATCGTCTTCCTCACTCTCAGGGGAAAGTGATTTTGAAGACGAGGTCGACTACGGCGATGAACCCGCTCTTCCTGATCCGAGTAAGTTCTCCCACATCTCAGAGGAAGAAATATACGGGGGTGAGCCATCAACGGTATCACAGCTGGCGATTATTCCCGCTGAAGGTACTCTTTTCACCTTTTGACCTAATTTCCCTTTTCATTTTGAAGAGGATGTTTTAACATTCTTCTTTTATGCTGCAGGGTTGGCCGGGGATATTGAAGCTGTAATCTCCTCGCATATCGAGGAGACGGTAAAAGAGCTGACCCAGTCCGAAGGAGTCAAGGCTTCAGTTGCCGAGATAACTCCAGAGAGGGCAACTACTGAAATTGGGGAGCCTTCGATTTTGCCGGAAGAGGAGGCAACCCCTAAGGCTGGGGAAGAACCCACTCTGCAGGGTGAAGAGGTTACTATTGAAGCCAGGGAGACTTCCACTCCGCAGGATTCGCCCAAGGATTCGACATCTCTGGACCTCCCAGAGGTTGCGCTCACTACTCCATCATTAGCTGTGGAGGCTCCTGCAGCGATAACACTTCCGGAAGCGCCAGTGGCCAATCTCGCTCTTGCCGTATCGCCGGTCAGCACGACTCTCGCGCAAAAAGAGACGGCTTGCACCCCTTTCCTCATGATAGAAAGGGGGTCGGGGAGTACCTCGGGTGATGACACCATGGATTTCCTGACACGCAAAACGGTGCAGCAGTTCCTTGACGCGATGCGATCGTGCATCGATTTTATCCTGTCTGGGCGTAGTTCTTTTGACTTTGCCCGGACGTTTCTTGGAAACATGGCCGGTAACATCGAATTAACCGGAGGCTCCTCGCTTGCCAAGTCGTGTATGCTGTTGGTGGAGCGATTGGGAAGTGACCTGAAAGAGCTGAAGTCTTTGGACAATGCTAGTTCTTCTCAAGAAGCCCAGGTCATCTTGACTAGGCTCCTAGCCACCCAGGAACAAGAGCGACAGGAGGTGGAAGCACAAGTTGCTGAAGAGGTCCGCAATCTCGAGCGTTCCCAAGCTGAATGTCAGAAACTGGCTGACGATTCAATGGAATCCGAGTTCATCCGGCAAAACGCAGAGCTCGCCATTATCAATGCTCGGTCTGCCATCGCTAAGGCGGAAGCCATGATCGCGGATAATGAGAGGACGCTTGCCACCGTCCGGAAGAGGCTGGAGGAGCAACAAGCTGCGAAGGCACGAGCTGAAGAAAGCCAGACCATTCATTCCTCCAGGTTGGAATCTCTGCGAGCACAGCTGGCTGCAAAACCCTTTTTATCTGAAGAGGAGCTGCGGGTCCAAGCCATGATGGAGGCTGAGAAGGCACATCAGCACGAGATGCATCGTCTCAGGGAGCGTATCCGTTCTTTGCCGGATCAAGACTTTTAGCCTTTTCCCCTTCTTCCCTTTTTTTTGTAAAGAAGAGGACACTCTATTAGAGTGTTTGTATCCACTTTTACTATTTTCGATATAATAAAAGTTTTTTGAAGTTTTTGTTCCATCTTCTTTGTTTAACTGTGGATGAATTCAACTCCCTGATCACTGGCTGTGAATACTGAACTTAGGTAAGACTAAGTTCTTTCAATGAGACGCGGCGTCGACTCTAAGTCTTCTTGATGAGACGCGGCATTGATCCATAGAGTGAGACGCGGTCATCCGTCCATAGGAGCTTAGATAGAACTAAGTCCTTTTGATGAGACGTGGCGTCAATCACAGGGTGAGACGAGGTCATCATTCCATAGGAACTTAGACTTCACTAAGTCCTTTTGATGAGACGCAGCGTCAATCACAAGGTGAGACGCGGTCATCATTCCATAGGAACTTAGACTTCACTAAGTCCTTTTGATGAGACGCAGCGTCAATCCATAGGGAGACGCGGTCATCAGTTCATAAGAACTCAGATAGAACTAAGTCCTTTTTGATGAGACGCGGCATTGATCCGTGGGGACAAACGCGGCTTTGAGTAACGCGAATTTATCCTGTCAATGAAGACGCGACTTGAGCGCAGCCTTGTGTATTTTCCACTAATCTCAGAATGGACTAAGTGCTTTCCCTTAGAAAGGGCCCCGTTTGCTGAAGGGACGCGACTTTGAGTCACGTGGACGCTCCTTTAAAACGCGGGTGAACGCCTTCCAATTTGAGAAAGGTGACGCAGATTCTTGGAAAACGCGGGTGAACGCCTTCCAATTTGAGAAAGGTGACGCAGATTCTTGGACGCGGCTTTCCCATCTGCGTTCAATGCAGCCGGACGCGGCATTCCTATCTGCGTTTAATGCAGCCTGACTTAGAGATTTTTAGAGATCTTTGACCGTCAAGTCTTCGCTGACGATTGAACGTCAAGTCTTCGCTGACGATTGGGAAACCGGGTCATCCGTTGTTTCCCGAAGCAGTTGTCCACGCGTCGGTTTTTCATTGGACTTGGGCGTTAATGCCCTTTAATGCAAAACCGGCGCTGACGGTTTGAGATCAGCGCCTGCGATGCTTCCCGAAGCGACGTTCCACGCGTCAGCCTCCCATTGGGTTTTGACGGTCGTGCGGTCATTAAGGCCGGCGGTTTTAATTAATGAACCATTAATGACCGTTATCAGGAGTTGCCTATAAATAGGACTCACCCCCTCTCTTTAACAGCGGCTGCTTAGACCGTGCTCTGTTTGAGAACGAGTACTCTGAGGGACTCTGCCTTCTCCCTTCAAGGACCCTATTAGGGGTTTGCCTCCATGGATGAAGGTGCCTCTGTGGATGAAGATGACCCAGAGCTTTCATGCTTCTGTTTGGTCTCTTCAATGGATTACCACTGTCAAGTGATTTCAATGGCAGGAAGCGTCTCTTTGAGCACTTTTTACGTCCGCGTCTCAACGCAGATAGTTCAACTCTTAACAGAGGCTTCTGCGGGTATGCCATGCCCACTTACCATGACATTTTAGATCCAACCAAGTTTGAATTTCAGTATACCCCTTAAAGAGATATCATCTGGACCTTCTTGTGAAGTCGTGGTTGGTGCATTCCTTCTGGAATTTGCGCCGCCGACTTAAACTTCCTTGGACGCGAGTACAGAAGTCTTTGGCACTTGGCGCGGGCTCTGCTCATGAAGCTCGCGTTTTAAGGCCATTGACTTGGATGAATTCCAAATTGGGCTGAAATTTTCAGACCCGAATCTTGCAACTCCTGTTTATTCAACAGGGAGATGGCAGTTTTCGGCGTTTGAAGTTTTTCGCGTCTTGTGTTTTTAGGCGCGGGAGTAAGATGAGGCTGCGTTTGAATCCTGTGTGTTCCATAGTTCTGATTCGCGTCTGTCTCTGTTGGCGCGGTAGTTTGACTTACTGCGCGGGTCATTCCAGCGTCTGCAGCCTTTGACAATAGCCGCGTCTGTCACTTAGTTTTCTTTTGTTGAAGTACACTAAGTTTCAGATTTTCTAACCCCCTTGTTTATTCTTTGCAGGTAGGCTTGATTGTCCTTTTTCAGGTTCGCTGGGCCCCTGGAAGAATATTTCAGCCGGCGGACTTGTTCGATGTTCGTCCACAAGGGAATATATTATGGTCCTCGTCGTCCACAAGGGAATATATTATATCCCTGACGAGGACTCGACCCTCGCCAAGGTCTCTTCAGATCCACTGCACCAGTCATGCCTGCTGGCAAGAGATGGTCAGGGTAAGTATGGCGGCGAGGGGGCTACAGTGGATAAGGTGGCAGGTAGGATCCTCTTCCTCTCCCACCCCAGAAGTAACATCAAGGACTCCTCATGTCTGCTGGATGGTCTGCTGGGGAAAAGATGTTCATGAATGAAGGGTTGCAGGATTTTCTGCTGCCACCGGACCTCAAGAACACCATTGCTCTTAGCTTAGTCAGCTAGGGCTCTTTCGATGTTTACATCATGCATCGTGGTGTAACCAGCTTCTATTGTAGCCACAAAACATCGCGCACTTGGAATCAGACGCGGCTTTAAGGAGTGAGTGCAACCTCTGAGAGAGAGAGGGACTTCTTTGTACTCCTTAATTGTAACACTCCATCTTATTGTAAGAGAGCGTTTTGACTGTAACACTCAATCTTATTGTATAAGAGAGCGTTTTTGTATCACTTTCATGTACCTGGAAATAAATAAAAGTGACACTTCTCTTTTTGCCTCTTTCATTGTCTTGAACTTTTTGTCTTCAGTTAGACGCATAGAAGCAAAGAATCTTTGACTTTGTCAAAATTATGATGGAAATTTTAATAAGTCAAACTTTGTGGAGAAAGATCCTATTTCAGGAACTCTCACGATACTGTCAGAGGTGTAATATTAACTTGACAGAGGTGAAATTTTTGATGGACCTGCCACTTTATAAGAGAAAGTGACAAGTAGAATTGGTACCCCCAGGGAGGGTGAACTTTTATCAAGTGTTTGGGATTAACTTGATTGAGCTCAACTGGGGATTTGATAAAAACACTGTTGATGGTGTAGTATTAACCTAACAATGTTTTTAGGTAGACTTGTTATTCTGTTGAAGAGAATAACAAGTGGGACTAGACTCGTGGGGAATCTAGGAAAGTTTGTTACCGTTAGAGGTGTGATATTAACTTAACGGGTTGAAAGTGGTCTTGTCAGAAGTGTAATGTTAACTTGACAAGGATGTGAGTCAGAGGTGTGATATTAACTTAACTCAGAAGTGTCACTGTCATAGGTGTAATGTTTAACTTGACAGTGAGGGTAATGCTAGAGGTGTAATGTTGAACTTAGCATTGGTCATCTCGGCTTGCATAAGGAAGCCCGAGGGAAAGTCATGGCCATAGGTGTATTGTTGAACTTAGCAATGACTTGGATGCTAGGTGTGGTGTTAACTTAGCATCATCCATTTCAGCTTCGGTGTGGAAGTCTGAAGAAAAGTGACTGTCGGAGGTGTAATATTAAACCTGGCAGAAACTTGATTACTGTTTAGAGGTGTGGTGTTAAACTTTAACAGTAATTTGTCAGAGGTGTGATGTTAACTTGACAAAGATTGACTCATGATAAGAGTAATTTGAGGACCTGTCATTCTATTGGTGAGAATTGACAAGTGAAAATTTTGAAGTGCCAGAGGTGTAGTGTTAACTTGGCAAATTTGAAAATTTGATACTCCGTGTAGAGTTAACAAGCAAAATTTGTACTCGACAAGGAATATTGAAAAGTTTCCATTACCAGAGGTATAGTGTTAACTTAGTAACGGTTGTATTTTGTAGACCTACCATTCTGTGGATGAGAATTGGTAGGGGATTTTGGAGGAAAGAGTGGAGCCAAGTCCACTTTAGGATTTTTAGCAAACCCTCAGCTATCAACGGATTTGAGGTGCCTTTACCAACTACCGTTTGAATTGGGCTAGCCATGCTATTCCCCTCAGCATGATGAGTTGTCGAAGATTTATGTTGGGCTTAGAAGCCAACATTTTCTTCTATCCTTAGCCGTCGGAGGCGTCGGATCAAATGGGAACGTGTCCCTTAGGATTTTTAGCAAATCCTCAGCTGTCAACGGGTTTGAGGTGCCTTTACCAACTACCGTTTGAGTTGGGCTAGCCATGCTATTCCCCTCAGCATGATGAGTTGTCGAAGACTTACGTTGGACTTAGAAGCCAACATTTTCTTCTATCCTTAGCCGTCGGGGGCGTCGGATATTAATGAAGAAGCTCTTCTTGTTTTGATCAGAGGTGTATTTTTAACTTGATCAGCGGAAGAATACCATCTAAGGATAGTATTTCTTCAGGAACCTGCCATTGATCGGCATCATGAGTGTATCGCCATTCGAGGTTATGAGGCGATATGACCCATTTGAGTAGACTGACTCTACTACAAATGGTCCTTCCCATTTGGGTTGGAATTTTCCTTTTGTCTTGTGCGTCATTACCATGGGTCTTCTGACGGCTAAGACAAGATCGCCTTTCTTGAAAGTTCGCACTTTAACTTTCTTGTTGAAGGCTCTGATAATTCGAGCTTGGTAGAGCTCGATTTGTTGCTGGGCCTGCAGACGCTTATCATCTAAGGCCTCCAGTTCTTGGAGTCGCTGTCGATGCTTCTCCTCGGTTGTCATCTCCGCTGTCAAGGCGACGCGTAGAGATGGAATTTGGATCTCTAGTGGGAGCACGGCTTCGCACCCATAGACCAAAGAAAATGGCGTAGCTTTAGTTGGGGTTCGCACAGTTGTGCGGTAAGCCCATAAGCATTCACCCAACTTGTCGTCCCAGTCTCGTTGACTTTTCGAGACGAACTTCTTGAGAAGCTTGCCAATAGTCTTGTTGAAAGCTTCTGCGAGGCCATTAGCGGCGGGGTAGTATGCCGTTGAGGACACACTCTGGATTCTGAACTTAGCGCAGAATCTCTGGAAAGCCTGGCTGATGAACTGAGGCCCATTGTCATGGACAATTCGCCGAGGTACACCGAAACGGTAAATAACGTGGTGTTTCACGAACTTGATCACGTTCGACGACTTGACTTTCTTCAAGGGAATGGCCTCAGCCCACTTAGAGAAGTAATCGGTTATTGCCAAAATAAACCGATGTCCTTTTGATGATGGTGGGCTGATAGGACCAACCACGTCCATGCCCCACATTTCAAATGGCCAGGTAGAGGCCGTAGAGTGGAGGTACCCTGGTGCTTGATGGATGAAATCGTCGTGCACTTGGCAGGCGTGACATCTCTTGGCATAAGTGACGGCATCGGCAATCATCTTGGGCCAGTAGTAACCCAATCTTTGGAGTCGATGTGCCAGTTTTGGGCCAGGTTGATGGGCTCCACACATGCCGTCGTGGGCTTCTTTCAATACCTCTTGAGCCTCCTTTGGTGAGAGGCACCGGAGCAAGACCCCGTCATGCGATCGACGATACAATGTTCGTGTAATCGCATTATAATAGAATTTGGGGGCTTTCCTTCGAATGGCAGCCGCCTCTTTGGTGTCTTCAGGCAGAATGCCGTATAAGACGTAGTCGATATAGGGGAATCGCCAGTCTTTAGGCTCTGGACCGGTTGATGCTTCAAGTGCTTCTTCGCGGTGACGACCTCCCGTTGACTCCTGATAATCCTCGAGAGCATTTCTCGGGCAGTACAGGTCGTGACTGTAGACGAATATCTTCTCCATTGCTCCAGCTGGAAGAGCTAAGGAGGCAGCCAGGGATGCGAGTGCATCTGCGTGCGCATTTTGCCTGCGCGGTACATGGTCGATGTAGAAGCTTGTAAACCCCTCGGCCATGCGGATAGTCGCGTTGTAATAGGGTACTAAGTCTTCATGTCTGACTTCGTACTCCCCGCGAACTTGGCTGACGATGAGCTTGGAGTCGCCATATGCCTCGAGATTTTTAACGCCAATCTCATTGGCGAATTGCATCCCAATCAAAAGAGCGTTGTACTCCGCCACATTATTGGAACAAGGCTCAGTTAATGAGACAGCTCGGGGAATCACATAATTTTGTGGGGATACGAGTACTACTCCTACCCCTGCTACTACGTGTCCCTTCGGGCTTGTTCTTGATGCACCGTCGAAGAAAAGTTGCCATACTTGACTTTCGAACGATGTCTGAGTCAGGCAGACTTCAGCAACTTCATCTGGGAGATCCTCGTAGACTTTGGCTGCCCTCGGATCTGGGTGCTCAGCTAGGAAATCCGCGACTGCTTGTCCCTTAATGGCCTTTTGTGGTAAAAAGCGCATCTCATATTGGGAGAGCAATATGGCCCATTTTGCCAGTCGGCCATTTAGCGATGAAGGTTTAGTCATAAGTAACCTCAGGGGGTTGACTTTTGATATGACGTTTATAGTTTGGCCTACCAGATAGTGTCGCATTTTCTGGATAGCGAACACCAGTGCCAAACATTCCTTCTCGATCGGGTTATACCGATGTTCGGCTCCGATCATTGTTCTACTCAGATAGTAGATTGCTTGCTCACGTCCCTGATCGTCATTCTGAGCTAGTAGAGCTCCCAAAGAATGATCCATTGCTCGGACGTACACCAGGAAAGGCTTTCCGGATACCGGAGCTGCAAGGACTGGTGGTTGGGTGAGGTATTGTTTAATTTCCTCGAACGCTTGTTGGCAAGCGTCGTCCCAAATGAATGAGACACCCTTCTTCATCAGCTTAGCGAAAGGTTGGCATCTTCCGGAAAGGTTTGAGATGAACCTGCGGATGTACGCCAATCGTCCTTGCAATCCTCTGAGTTCTTTGAGATTTCTCGGGGGTTGCATCTCCTGGATAGCGCGAACCTTTTCCGGGTCCAAGTGAATTCCGGTGGATGTTACAACAAATCCTAAGAATTTGCCACTGGCCACCCCCAGGAAGGACTTTGTGGGATTCATCTTCAATTGATGAGCCCGCATGATGTCGAAGACCACCTTCAGGTCAGATATGTGATCATCTTTAGTGCGGCTTTTTACCGCGATGTCATCAACATAACATTCCACCGTTTTGCGTATTTGCTGATGGAAAATGGCGTTCATGGCCCTTTGGTATGTTGCCCCTGCATTTTTCAGTCCGAAGGGCATGACGGTGTAGCAATATACCCCTAGAGGTGTCCTGAAGGAAGTATGCTTTTCGTCATCAGGATACATTTTGATTTGATTGTATCCTGAGAATCCATCCATGAAGGACATTCGTTCGAATCCACAAGTATTGTCAATCATGACATCTGTGATTGGCAATGGGAATTCGTCTTTGGGACAAGCCTCGTTTAGATCACGGAAGTCGATGCAGATCCGGATCTTCCCGTTCTTCTTGGCGACGGGGACGATGTTGGCTACCCAGTCGGGATGTTGTTCTTCCCTGATGAAGCCAGAATCAATAAGTTTTCTGACTTCTGATTGAATTGCCTCCATTATCTCTGGACGGAACCGTCGCTGCTGTTGTTTGACAGGTTTTGCGTCCGGATTGATGTTGAGGCGGTGCATAGCCACTTGAGGATCAAGTCCAGGCATGTCCTCGTAATTCCAGGCGAAGACGTCTATATACTCTTGTACAAGAGATATTAGATCTTTCTTCTCCGAAGGTGACAGGCCGTCACTTATGAAGATGGGCTTAGGGTTAGCCTCATCTCCTAGGTTGATCTGAACAACCTTGTCTTCTGTGGGTGGCTCGCGCTGTTCAAAGCGGGTATCCCAAAGAGCATTTAAATGTTTGATCCAAGGATCTGTATCGGATTGGATCATTTCTTCATTTCCATCTTCCAAGTGGCTTGTCGAAACCATGTTCACTGAAAGTTCCTTGAAGATGTTGCCGACACTGACATCTGACTCCCAAGATGATGTGTCTGAAGAGTAATCGTTGCTCGACGATTCTTGAGAATCGGAGGCTGATAGGACCGGAGTTGATACATAGCCCAACCCCCGGCGTGTCCGATGATAATAATCGAGGGCCTTCCCTTTCGGCACAAAGGATTGAAGCAACGTCCTCCTTCCTTTGCCGAAGTTCAACCCGGGTTTGTTGGTCAGGTCGTACCCCATGCATCTCATTATTTTGAGCGCTTTTGGTTCGTAATGATCGAACTGAGGGGATTCTTCCTCGCCTTCCGATTCGTCGCGGGGCGTTGGTTCAGACGAGATTCGCCCAAAAAGAATTGGTTTTTGGCCTTCCGTCTTGCTGGAACCATAAATATAGATTCTTGCGCATTACCATTGTCTTGGTATGTCTCGAAGGACGATTTCACTGGTACATGCAATGATGTTAAGGCACCCATTGCCGACCAGAGATCGTCATCTATATCAGTGCTAGTATCTGACGGTATTGAATCAGAAGCACACACAGAAAAATACGCAAAATCTAAATCTTCATTAATATACCAACCGCCTACATCATCGGTGGTATTATCGACATCGAGCTTATTAGTGCCCGTTACAAGTGGTTCTAACTCCCACAGGCACTCTTCTTTCTTAGGCTCAGTGTCAGCCTCATTACCAGAGTCTGGCTCCTCTGGTTGTGGGGCTTCATCCGTCTCCACCGGATCTTGGTACAGCAAAGAGTCGGTGAAATAATTCTCGACCCCTTTGAACGGATGCCTTTCGGCGATCAACGTCTGCACATTTCCACTCCCGTCAATGTACTTCATGACTTGGTGGAGAGTGGAGGGAACGATGGAGTTGCGGTGAATCCACGGTCGTCCCAGCAATAGATTGTAGGAAGTGTCGGCGTCGATGATGTAGCATGTCACTTCCGACTTGAGACTTCCAATCTGACACCTGAGCTTGATCTTCCCCATCGGACGGGTCTGGTTGGCATTGAACCCATAGATAGTTGTCTGGGTGGGGCTCAAACGATGGGTAGGAATGCCGAGATGTTGCATGACCCGGCGAGGCATGATGCTCAACGCGGACCCTGGGTCTACCTGGATGCGGTTCACCTCGGACGATCCAATATACCCTGTGAAGTACAGGGGTCGATCATGCTTCCCTTTCACCTGCATATCATCTGCCGTGAAGGTGATGCAGGGGGCATTCTGGGAGGTGTGGAGGCAATCCTCTACATCTTCCTCCTTCGGCACCTGGGTCATGAAGACCTCAGCATTTGCCAGAGCTTCTTGCAGAGCTTCCCTGGTCGACTTTGATAGTCTAAGAAGTTCATACAAGGTAATGCGTGCCGGAATGTTGGCCAACTGAGCCAGGACATCAAAGCGGTAAGGTGCCGTAGATCCTTCCGCGATGCCCTTTTGAAGGGCTCGAGAAAATCGAGTCCCCTTCTGCTTCTCCACAGGTGGCTTTGTGGAGGGCCTGACTGGCTCCGCAGTTGGTTGTGGAGGGGCTACCGCCGTCTCGTCGTACTGTTTCAAGTACGCCTGTCCTGAACGGGTTCCCGCCATCGGTTGGTTGGGCTCTGCGGCCAAGACTATCGTTTCCTCCTCTGAGTCGGTCAGTGAAGGGATATCAGTCTCCGCTTCTCGAGAGGAGGCACCCACCACATTGCAGGATGAGGCCTTTGCCTTGCCTTTGGATTTCCTGTTGGTCACAGTAGTCCACTGCTGTTCATTGACAAGGTCAGGGTGGACCCACATAATTTCCCCTTGAGGTGTAGGGACGGGTACCAAGCCTTTCTCTTGCTGCTGGTGAGGGTCTGTGTTGACCACTCTCAGCTCTCCTTTTGGAATAGGAGTTACCCCCGCAGGCGTCGGAGGTTGTCTCCCGAACTGGAGAACCGACGTCACATTAGCCGTCACCTTCTTCTGCTCTGGTCGGAGCTTTAACACCTCCGCGTCAATCAGAGCCTGAAGGATGTCCTTGAAGACGTAGCAGCTTTTGGTGGGGTGTCCCAACATCCTGTGATACATGCAGTAGTTGGGATTGTCGGTCTTGCCGACTTCCTCTGGGCGTCGAGCTTCAGGGAGCTTCAGTCGGTTGCTCTTGTTGAGTAGTTTAAAGAGCGAATCGACATGTTCCTCCTTGAAGGAATATTGCTTGTTGGCGCGTGGCTGGCTTGAAGAGCCACTCGCCTTGCCTGATTGAGGTTTGGCGGGAGATTTGGTCTCCGTTGCCAAATTATCCTTCCGCTTTGTTTGGAGGGATGTGTCCGGCGCACGCCTTGTCGACCTTTCCGGCCTAGGCTTACCTTCCTCCGCTCTGACGCGGGCGACAATCTCCTCAGCCTGTTCACCTTGTTGGACTAATTGCTTCCAGGTGCGGCTTTCAGCAACTCCTATTTGAGCAAGGAGTGAGGTTTGGAGATTGTGGCGGCATGTTTCCACCAGGGTGGCCTGGGTCATACCGCTTGGACACCGGAGTGCCATGTTCCGAAATCTTTCCACGAAAGATTTGACGGACTCCCCTTTTCGCTGTTTGGTAGCCAAAAGGGTTGGCATTGTGACTTCGGAGTCATCCTCGAAGAAGCGTGTTAAAAAGAGCTTCTCCAAATCGCCCCAGTTCTTGATAGAACCTTCTGGGAGCTTCATAAACCATTCAAAGGCCAACCCTTTCAGGGTGCCGATGAACAGGCGTGCCAGGATGGCGTCATTATCTACTACATTCCCGGTTTGGGATTTGAAGTAGTAGATGTGCTGGTTGGGTGACCCCTTCCCATCAAAGGCTTGAAGAGTTGGAGCTTTGAACTTGGGCGGGTACGGAACCAAGTCCCATTCAGCCGGGTAGGGCCGGACCACTCCTACTTCTTGGAGGTCTTTGCGATTGGCAAGGGCCTCGAGGCGTCGCTCCAGTTGACTCATTCTTTTAACATGAGCCTTTCCTTGGTCTTGGTCGCCTTTTACTTGCGACGAGGACTTGGACGAACCGGAAGTAGATCGCCGCGTCTCCTCAGAAGGTTCGGAAGATGAGCTTTCTCCCTTTTTCCCTTTGCCCTTTGACTTTTTAGGAGGGGACCTCCTCCTGTCTTCGAGCAGCTGTGCAATCGCCTGCTTGAGGGAGTTGATAGATTCCTGCTGAGCAAGAATCATATCCATTTGTGCCTTCTGGATCTGCTCCAAACGTTTAGTCGTCTCCTCAGGAGTGCCTGTCATGTAGGCGGAGGTCTCCTTCTCGACGGAAGAGTTTGAAGCCCTTGATTCCGCTACGGCGGAGTGAGAATCATTAATGCCATGGGCTAAGGCATTATAGTCAATTGGGGGAATGGCCCCAGTCCGGGTGCGAGTGTGTCGATACACCCCTTCCGGTTCAGAGTCAGACTCGGACTCGTCTGAGCTGACTGCAAGTTGTTTTCCCTTGCTCCTGCTTGTCATAT
The DNA here is from genome assembly GCA_038442645.1 of Agave tequilana. Classification (NCBI taxonomy): domain Eukaryota; kingdom Viridiplantae; phylum Streptophyta; class Magnoliopsida; order Asparagales; family Asparagaceae; genus Agave; species Agave tequilana. The sequence goes on along the minus strand of JAVJIF010001366.1, from coordinate 206,251 downwards.
TCGCAGTGAGCTCCGGGTACTCAACGTCAGAGAAGGTTCTCCTTCTGTGGGAGCGTCTTCTTTTAGCTGACGGAGGAATCAGGGTCAGCTGTCTGACTAAAGACTGCTGGTGTACGCCTGATCCGCAACGGCACTCAGAGAGCATATGGATGAGCCGTTGGCAGCAACACGACGAAGTGGCCTGATTGGCACTTCTTTTCTTCGTCAGATAATCCCTCAAATCCATGGGAGGGGGATTGAAAAGATTAGCCTCGCAACGTCGAAGACGGGAGGCATCCATGTGCTGCACAGCCTGGACGCAATCATCAGAGACGCGGTTTTTGCGCCGCAGCTGTTCAGCGCGCGTCTGGCGTCTCTGTTGAGACAAAACGCGCCTGTCGCGTTGCTGTTTGGTGCGTCGGGGCAGAGACACTTGAGAGAGGATGGGCTGTTGAGCCCCACGCCTATGAGCTCGTGCCTCTTGCGCTTGACGAGGCGCAGAGGTCTCATCTTGGCGTTTGGTGAGTTGGTCCTCAGAGGACCTAACTGAAGGAATCTCGCGTTTGGGGCGCCAAACGCGGACTTCACGTACTGGACGTGGCGCGGGCAAGGCGCGAGATTGTACGTCGCGTCCAGCCTCAGTTGGACAACCAACGGTTCCAACTTGCAGCTGACGCGCACGTCTCCTCTGTCGACGCTCAGCGTTTCGATTGCGTCGAGGAGGTGGAGAGAGACCAACAACATCCTGATGCTGGACACCAGGGACTTTAACCACGCGGGTCTCCTGAGAGACGCTGACGCGGGTGTTCTGTGCGACGCGGTTGGTCGCAAAGGCAGATGTGCCTGGGACCACGCGGGCCTTCTGAGAGGCGTTGGCGCGTGTACCTTGCTTGGCACAGTCGGCAGCAGGGGAGCTCGAGAAAGCCACAGATCGGGCTTCGAGGCCATTCCCCATCGAGACCCGGCGGCAGACGCGGGTCTTTGGGCTCTTGGAGCCGGAAGAGAGAAACTCTTCGTACTTCGCCTGGTCGAACTCGACAACGAGCGATTCGACCATCTTCCCCTTATAGTGGACGTCATCTTGCGCCACTATTTGCTCCTCAGTGACAAACGTAGTCCCCAGCGGAGTCGCCATCTCTTGTATGACCCGGGAAAGGGGGAGACAGGAATTGCAGTAAAAGTTTTCCTTGAATCAAATGAAAAGGATTACAACAAAAACTGTTCCTTCCGGTTACAAGGGAGGGAGAATATTGAATCTTGAATTCCCCCTTTGTTTAAGGCTGGGTTCTTCGTGTGGCGGTGGAGAGTGAATCTTGTTCTCCGTTGACCAGATGACCGTCCTTCAGGGATCTCCTCTTCGGCCGGTAGAAAGAGTGACACAGCTCTGTCTACCAAAACTCTAAAAGAGAAGGTAGGCGAAAGCTAGCTCGTACGCAGCGAACTTGCTGAAGAGTTGATCTGCTTCTTTTCTCTCTGTGTCGCCCTCTGTCTCTCTTCGTCCGATTGATTCTCTGATCTCCTCTTCCTTTCTTCCCCTTGATGCAAACAAGGCTATTTATAGAGGTCTCAGGGGTGAACGTGCCCCCTGAAAACGCTCCACAATGAGGGCCAACTTCCCCGCTACATGGGCGGTAACTAACCCACGTGCCTGCTAAAGACATGCCACGATGGGGGCTGATTTCCCTTACGTGTGGGCAGTGATTGGTCCCTTAACCAAGGCGGTTATAACTGAGACGCGGGTTTTAGACCTTTGCGTCTTGAGGCTGAGACGCGGGTGTCAGGCCGACGCGCCTTGATGCTGAGACGCGGGTGTCAGGCCGACGCGCCTTGATGCTGAGACGCGGGTGTCGAGCCAACGCGCCTTGATGCTGAGACGCGGGTGATAGTCCCTCGCGTCTAGACCTTGAAACTTTGCTTTTCAATGGCTTGTCCTCCAGTAACTTTTGGACAGCCTACAGTTATGTTCTCCTTCCATTGGGGATGAATGAGGTATATTCTCATGTTCAATTCCGTTTCCGAATGAATGAGATATTCAAGTCGGAAGTTGATCTAATTCAATAGCGAATGGGGGCAAAAAAAATAAAAATTATTTAATCCCACATTAGATATAGTGTGAAAAGTTGAGAGGTTTAAATATGAAAAATATGAGAACAAACGGTATGCCCTTTTGGGGGAAACCATGCCCACACGCACGCGTCGCCACTGCCGCTCGCCCGTCCCGGCGCCAGTGCCGATGGAAGAGCACAGGCGCGAGTGTGGGCCCGGTACTTTTTGGACCGAGCCGCACTCGATTCTCTTTGAACCAGATGTGGGTCGTGCGGATGCAGACGAGAGAACCTGGAACCGGAATAAGGTCATGTGGATGTGGGCGAGAAACCTGACCCTACTTGGTACGCGCCTGTCCGTTTCTAGAAGCAGGTGGTTAACTCCAACGGACAGAACGGTTCTGACAAGAATCGTTCTGAGCAGGTCCATCTGTCAGAAAAGTTATGACGGTTCTGTCCGAACCGTCACAACTGCTCCCTCTAACGACAGATCAGGAGCGCTCTAAATAGCACTACTCTCGACCGTTTCCAACACACCGACAAAAAGAATCAGAATCAAATCTGAGAGATATTTAGACAGAAATTCTGACTTCCCTCCATTCTCTCTTCTGAAAATTTCACTTATAATTAAGACAAATATTCTCTCTGAAATTTATCTTGGTCTAAGTACTTGTCTACTTTCAATTAGTGAAGGTACTAAATTAATTTTGGTTCGACCATACGGTCTATTTGATAGTGTTATCCATATACCGTGAAGAAGTGTTGTAACTTAAGGAACCAGCATCCAACATGTTAGCACCGTAGCAGGGGACGTAATTGTCTTAAGGAGACTCGTCATATGCGTACCTCACTCCATATACTGTATAATTGAAATAACGTTCTTTCACAGGGGTTATGTTGGGATATTTATTTTTATAAATATTATTGTTATTATAATTATTATATATTGAGACTGACTAATATCAATCTAATTGGTGTTTAACTATAGAAGAGAATTGAAAGGTGGTTCTCTAATTAAGGAACGTTCTATCGAATGAAAAACCTCCCAATTGATTTTCACCGAACTGGCTAATTAGATCGGTTGATCTTGATTAGTTGTCAGAATTTAACAATTTTCTTTGCCTTGATCTTGATTTTTTTTCCTTGGTGCTCTGGATGACTCGCTTTAGGACTAGATCACCAACTTCCTCGTGGCGACGAAGAGAACGAACACTAACTTTTCAATCCTTGTGTATCCTGTTTGAGCGACGATCAAGGCCTTGTTGACATAGTAGACTGGCTTTTGGACACCCTCATCTTTTCGAATCAAAGCTACGCTCATTGTAGTGTCCGAGACTGCGAGGTAGAGGAACATCGTTTTGTCGGAAAGTGGCTTGGATAAAAGTGGAGGAGACACCAGATAAGTCTTCAGACTATAAAATGTTGCCTCGCACTGTTCTAAAAGAAGTCAGCTTCGTTCTTCTAGATGGCCAGGAAGGACTTGCACTTATCAGTTGATCTGTTGAGAAAGCGATTGAGCGCAGCGAGGCAATCGTTGAAGATCTGGACCTCCCTGGCTGTGGTCGGGAATTTCATCTCCAATATGGCGGATACCTGATCGGGGTTGACCTCGATTCTTCGTTGAGTGACCAGATACCCGAGGAACTTGTCAGAAGCTACTCTGAAGATACAGTTATCGGGGTTGAGCTTCACATTGAATTTTCGAAGTAGAGTGAATGCTTCCCCCAATTCTTCGCATGCTCAATGCGATCGAGACTTTCACAAGCATGTCATCGATAACACCACCATTGTGTTCTCGGCTCCTTGAAGACTCATTGACCATCCGCTACAAAGTGGCCCCAATATTCTTTAAGCTGAAGGGCATGACTTTGTAGCAGTAGATGGCGTGGCTAGTGGTGAAGGCCATCTTATCCTCGTCTTCTGGATGCATCTTGATCTGATTGCATCTTGAGTATGCATCCATGAAACTGAGAAGTTCTTGGCCCACTATTGCGTCGACCATCTGGTCTATGTTGGGCAGCGGGAAGCTGTCGTCGGGGCAGGCCTTGTTTAAGTCGGTGAAGTCGATACAAACTCTCAATTTCCAATTTTTCTTCCTCACTGAAACTGGATTGGCGAGCCAGTCTGGGTAAAGAGTCCCTTGGATGAAGTCGGCTCTGAGGAGTCAGTCAACTTCATCGTTCAGGGCTCGGAGACATTCTATATCCATCTTTCGAGGCTTCTGCTTCACCACTTTGACCTGGAGGATAAATAGTTTGTGACAGGTGACAGAGGGATCCACCCCGAGCATATCCGTTTGGGACCATGCGAACACATCAAGATTCTCAGACAGGAACTTCTTGAATTGATCCTTCTCTCGGGCAGAAAGCTTCGTGCCTATCCGAAGAACTCGCTCTGGGTGATAGGGATCTGCATAGAACAACTCGGCCTCTTCCTCCGATCTGCTGTCTGGAGTTTCCTACTCAGAGGAAGAGTCAGAGTCTGGGCTTCCACCGCTCTGTGATTGCTATTCAATAGCAATCTGCTTCAACTTCTTTCTTTCGGGGAGGTCCTCCTCGAAGACTTTCTCGGGGACTGCTTTCGCAGTCATTGACTTCCATCCCAACTTCTTCTGAGTGACAGGGAAGATGGTCCTGGTGGCGGCCCGATCTCCTTTGGTGTCGGCCATTCCAATCAAAGTGGGGTACCACACCAGCTGGTGATAGGTGGACGGTACGACCTTCATCATGTGGAGTTAGGGTTTCTCTAGTATTGCGTTGTGGGGGGCTCCACGTCCACCACGTAGAACTCCGTGATGATGTTGTAAGGGTTCGCGCAACTGGGAGCGAAATTGTGCCTGAAGAGTGCGTCTCGTTCCCATCAAACCCATATAGGTGAGATTGGATTTGAGGGCTGATCATCGCTCGGACAGTTTCTGCATTCGTCTCCGGAGAGAATGGCAGTCCACAGTATGATGACCCATACCATCGTGAAAAGCGCAATACTCCCTGATTACCGGTCCCTTCGGGTTGGACGGGAGTGGCCTCGGGCGCTTGATAAACTCCTGATCCTTGATAGCACTATACACCTGGTCCGCGGAGACTTTGAACAGAGGAGGTTGCTTCATCCTCGTAGACCTTGGCGATGCATCGAGCGGGTTTGTTGACAACTCTCATCGCCTGACTCGGGGTCTTCTTCGGAGGAACAGACTGCACCTTCTATTTCTCCATTTCGCCCCTTGCTTGGGAGCAATTGGCAGAACTTCGGGTAGCATTCTCAATTAAAATATACTTTTGGTCGCGAGTGAGGATGTCTCTCATCTTAGTGACCTCGTGTTTCACCAGATACTTGTAGAAAGAGTGAGTGACTTGCATCCTAATGATGAACGCGGCGGCAACCACGTCGTCATTGCAGTTATACACCAGAGGCATTTAGCTCTGGAAATAACTGACATATTGCTTTAGACTTTTCTCAGGCTTCATCTTGATGGTGAGAATGTAGTTATTCTTTAGCTCCCGTTGGGAAGCATACTGGTGGTAGAAAGCCTATTTCACCTCCTCGAAGCTCCAGAGAGTTTGTCTCGAGAGTGTATAGAATCAGTTGTAGGCGGCGCCCTTGAGACTAGACGGGAACACACGACTCAAGAGCAAGTCGTGAGAATAAACTGTCATCTTGTCCTGTTACTGACAGAAGTGCTAAAAAAATTGTTGGAAACTTGGAATAAACTGAGTATTTTAGAAAATTTGAGCTGAAATTTAGGTGTGACCCATTGCTCGGAATGCACGGGAGATGGTTGGAATGTGTTCTCCTTCCATTGAGGATGTATGTGATATACTTACATGTTCAATTCTGTTTTCGAATGAATGAGATATTCAAGTCGAAAGTTGACCTAAAATAAGAGCTAAATGGGACCAAAAGTGTGAACTCTTTAGTCCCACATTGAAAGTGATATAGGAATGGATGTGTCTATTCAAAACGGTTGTGCCTGTTCTGACCGAATGGATGTGTCTGTTAGGGGACTGCCAGTTACGGCCGAATGGATGTGTCTATTCAGTGAATGGATCTGTCTGTTCGGAACGGTTGCGCCCGTTCCAACCGAACAGATGTGCGCACCCGTTACGACCGAAAGGTTTCTTCCGAATCCTACATAAAGTGCAAGTTTTCATTCCAATGAAAAAAATTATTCGCAATTCAGAATTCCAAAACTCAATCAACTACAATGAATAATTAAGTTCTTTAAAAAGGATTCTTCAAAGTACTGTTCAGATTTCAGAATTGTCCGAAATCTGATTTTTAGTTTGTCTTTTTTCTTACTTCTGGTGAAATGGAAGGCACGAATCAACTTTGGTTCGATTGTACGTGATTTTGCAAGATGCTGCGTAGAACACGTGAAGAAGTGTTGTATCCTGGGAGACAAGCGTCCATTACCCTGTATACACCGTAGCGAGAGACGTAATTGTCTTAAAAAGATTCGCTTTACGCATACCTTACTCCAAAATTTGGTTCTTATTATGTTACTCTGTCTGTTTATACTAACGTTCAGTTTTGCACGAATTATTGTTAATAAATATTTATCTTGTATAAATATTGATTGTGAAATTATTTAATTCCAATATATTCTCTGCCTATTTGAACTAACATTCTTATTTCAGGGATTATGCTGAATAAAGTATTCATGCTGGAATATTTATTTTAATAAATATTATTGATAGATAAATTATTGTTGAATTATTTATCTTGCAGATTTATTGCTAATACGCGACTGACTAAATACCTGTCTGATTGGTGTCTAAGAAGAGATTTGAAATATGATTCTGTAATTAAGGAACATTCAATTGAACGAAAAACCTCCCACCTGATTTTCACCGACGTGGCTGATTGGACCAGTTGATCTTGAATTGGACTGTCAAGACCAACAGGAAGGAGGTTCCAAGTTTGATTTCCATAATTGTCAAATTGGGAGTTCGCTTGAGTAATATATATTATGGCTAGCAAGCACTATCCTTTACTCTCAAAAAAAAGGAAAGAGATGCTCCTACACAAACACAGAATGCAAGAGAAGAAAGGAAAATAAATATGTTGTTTTACTCAGTCAAGTCCAGGATTTTGCTAGCAAACAATCATGAGAGGAGAAGAAAAACAGTAGAAAGAAGAGAACAGAACTTTCCCTTCCAATGAAAGAACTTTTTTATTTTGTTCCTTTTTCTTTTTAAGATTTTTTGCAGATATGCAGGCCCCTTATGATTAGTCCATAGAAATGAGAAACCAGAAAATAACTTACTATACCTTTCTCCCTTTGATAAGTTTGGTCTGAGCCTCTTGCTTCGCACGGAGCTCTCTCCTCCTGAGTATTGCATGGTATTGCTTGGCATTAACAAAAATGGGTTCTTCCTGTGCTTGCTCATGAGGTAAAGGAACTCGAGATGCTGGCGCCATTCCCATCATTTGGGGATGAATCTATCAATTGCAATAATAAAATCCATCATCCTTAGCAGAAATGATCACAATATTCCAAATTATTAAATGTTTTAAACTGTTATAGCTTTTCCTCAATGAAGGAATTCTCTAAATCATTCTCAAGTTTCACTACCTAATTAGTTCAAGTTTGACCATGCAATCAAAATTGTACATATATTGATCATTCAATAGTCATTAGTTTTTGTATATTTATATAGTATTTACAGTAATTTGAAGTTCAATATAGCTAACAAACACTCAAAACAAAACCTTGTCATAGAAAAAGAAAAAGGAGAACAAAATCGGCTTACAAGACCCTTAAGATCTTTAATTGAATTGTGTTAATGTTGTGGGTTTTTTTTATTATTATCCAGTAGGAATTAATGGGAAAAATGGAAAGTCAAATGAGCTGTTGAGATTCTAAGATCCTAAATTAAATTGCAGAAAAAAAAAAATTTAGCTTTTTATTATCTACTATGAATTAATGATAAGGTCATTACAAAAAAATTGGTGTACTGTCTAGAACTTACACAGTTTTACTCTAGATCAATCTTTGGTAAATTAAACTCTGACAGATGCTTTTTACTGATCTACTCTAAATTGATAGTCCAGTTGCTGAGCATGGACTAGCCAATACAAATCACAAAACTAATAAGTTATCTGTTCATCTTCCATGTTCAAATACAACTTGTAAATTTCTGGCAGTGTAGTATTAGCAAACCTACATATGAGCTTGAAGACTAGCAGTTTGAAATTAGTCAGATATAATCAATGCCATCAAGCATTAAGTGAAGCATTCAGAAGTTAATTAATATAATTGACATTAATAAATAAGTTGATATCAAAAAAAGAAGGTAAAGAACTAGTTGCATAATAAATCCAAGAATACATTGCAGCCCAGTGATGGGGGACGGACCTAGGAAATCTCAACCTAGGGTTTATCTCCCAATATAGGGTTTTGGGAATCTCCCCCTTGGGTATGTCACCCGAAGCACACATGCTACTCAAAATGCTAAAACGGTAATTTTTATAATCAATCATTAACTGAAGAAAACAATGGTAGTCTCAGCCTTATATAGGCCTACAAAAAAAAATAACTCCCACCACAACCAATATGCGATAAAACAAACCAACAATAATAACCAAATAAAACAAACTACAATAACATAAGATAAGCCAACAACTAAATCAAACAAATCCTACTAGATGTCCCAATCATTCCCCGGCGGTTGGGGAAAACTCGACCCTGTCGAGTGCAGATCTCGGATCTCAATCGGGCCATGGTGGTGATCGTAGACCCAACAGATGTGCATCAAAGCTGAACCAAGGCGGTAGGGGTGGGACTGGCTTCTGTGATAGATCTGCCGTAAAGGATGACAGCTCAAGCCATATGCAGATAACAGACAAAGACGCATCCTCTCGTATGAGAACTGAATCAGTTGTACTTCACATCATGAATAGTCTGACATCCTGTGACTCTGTCTCCTGTAGGAAGATCTACAAAAGATCGTAAAGTCAGGCGATCTCAGGAACACTAGAACCCTCACAGCTGGCGTGGATGTCATTAGCTCCATGGCAAGCTCCGCTGAGAGATTTGTTGAATTCTATACAAGAGGCTCTTCTATTTCTGACTCTGGTTTGGGCTCATCAAGAACTACTGGCTCTGGCTCTGGCTGCATTATTTGGTTCTGGCTCCGGCTCCAACTTAGCAACAATTTCTGACCGTCTCCTCAAGAACGTCAAGCTCGACAAGGGCTGAAAGCTCTAAATCTGTGTCCCACTTTGCAGCCTGACTTGCTACAAGTTTATCTAGAGCCGCCTAAAGCTTAGTGCAGAGATCTATGATTGACTGGCTCTCGGGTTCTTGTTCAACATTGGGCTCTTTACAGTCTGACTCAGATGATTAAATGGGTGGAGCATAACAAGTACGAAGAAAGCCTTGCAAGAGAAACCAATATCGACATAACTTATAATTGTTCTCTACCCAATAATATGGCTCTCCCACCAACTTTATTCGGGCACAGAGGCATTTTTGCTCAGATGTCAGAGAAAAATAATTGAAGAAAGTTTCTAAATTGCTCTCCCAGCCTTCATAACCCTAACGGACATAAAAAGCCCGAAAAGTCGGGAGAACCGCATACATTTTCCGTTCAACTTTCTTTGGATCACCATTAGTATGAATGTTTCGACCACAAAAATAAAAGCCCATAAGAAAAATTTCAGTGCATAAGCTCAGAAATTATCCAACAATCTCAAAGGCTCAAACTGGGCCCAAATCGGACTAGAAAAGGGTCTCAAAATGCTGCTGGACTGCTGCAGAAACTGTAGCGGCACCAAACAGAGATTGTGGAGGTCGTCTCTACTGCTTAAATGTTGCGAAGATCTCTCCAGTAGCACCGGGGCTCTGTCACGAACCCAAACGATTCGAACAGAGCTCGAAACAGACTCCGAACGAGCAAGTTTTGGGTTTGAGGGGAGATGAACAGTAATCGGGGTTGATTACTGTTCACGGACAGTAATTGAACAGTAGCTTTTTTTATTTATTTTTTCAGATCTAGGGTTTTTTCCTTTTCTTTTTTGATTTTCAAGAACTAGGGTTTTAGGAATTTGTGAAAGTTTTGGTGGAGAAAAAAGGATTTTGTGGAAGCTAAGACTTTGTGAAAGAAGTGAAAAACAAGATTTAGCTCTAATACAAAAATGTGGGGGACGAGCCCTAGGAAATCTCAACCTAGGATTTATCTCCCAAGATAGGGATTGAGAATCTCTCCCTTGGGCATCTCACCCTAAGCATACAGGCTACTCAAAATGCTCAAACGACAATTTTTATAATCAATCATTAACTGAAAAAATAATAGTAGTCTCAGCCTCATATAGGCCTACAAAAAAAACTCCCACCATAGCCAATGTGGGATAAAACAAACCAACAATGATAACCAAATAAAATAAACTACAATAAGATAAGATAAGCCAACAACTATCAAACAAATCCTACTAGATATCCCCATCACCCAGAGCATGTTACTTCATATAAGACCACAATTTATCAGGATAAATCATAAAACTAGAAAATAGACAAGACTCCTTGTATAGAATTTAGTAGGAGAAGGTATTATATTTGCATGCTGAATCAAGAGCGAAAAGATTGACTATTCGTAATTGGAGATAACCATTAACTACTAACCAACACTCAAAATCCCCGACCTGACTCAATGAGAATATACATGAACAAGGAACAGTAATCTATGCCAAAATACCTCCCTAAATAGATTGCCAATCAGCATACAAAATTCATAACCTGCATGATTAGATTGAAGACTGACAATGCATTTGATAATTTCCTTTCAAGTCATTTGACAGTCAAGGTCCTCTAGACACTACTTGCCTTACATTAATAGTACAATCCATGCGCATTATGTTTTACACACAAGTCTATTCCATGTGAAGAGTGGAAAGGTGCAACCTTTAGCTTAAAAAGGAAACAGTCAAGTCCATGCAGACAACAAATTTCCAATACAACGGAATAAATTCAGCTTAAATAGAGGAAAGCATACAACCAAAGAAACAGACAGCAGAAACAAAAAGACCCCAAACATGTAAAAAAAAAACCTGTGATTTTAATATCTATTAGTTACAAATCTCAAAGATATCTCTTTTTCTTTTTTCTTTTTCTTTTTCTGAAAAAAAGTAAGAATGGGGTGCTTTATACAATTATCCAGTCATCGCTAACATACAGCTCTCTACCCCACCCCTTCTTCAAACCATGGTTCGAAGACTCAACCGAGTCGGATACGACTTGGCCATATCCGTCTCGGCACCCGCCGAGACGAGTCCGGTACCCAAATCGCATGCTTGGACGGTATCGACCCGACTCGGGGCCAACTCGGTCGAGTCCTGAGATGACTCAAGACAACTCGACCGAGTCAGCCCCGAGTTGGGCCGACTGTTCTCCCCTGCTCGAGACCGGTTAAAAAGAGAGACCTACCGCCGTCGTCGTGAACCGTCGCCTTCGCCGTGAGCTACCGCCTTCGCCGTGAGAAGGAGAGAGTGAGGGAGGAGAGATGGGAGGAAGAGATCGAGAGAGAGCGATCGGGTGAGGGAGAGAGCCAGATAGGAAGAGTGAGAGGGAGAGATCGGGAGAGCGAGAGCGAGGGGGAGAGAGAGTCAGGTGAGGGGGATAGAGAGAAAGCTAGAGAAAGGGAGAGCGAGAGAGGAGAGAGGGAGAGATCGAGAGAGATCCGGTGAGGTAGAGAGAGCCAGAGGGGAGAGGGAGAGAGGAGAGAGGGAGAGATCGAGAAAGAGATCAGGTGAGGGAGAGAGAGCCAGAGGGGAGAGGGAGAGAGCCAAAGAGATTTTCTTTTCTTTTCTTTTTTTGATTTTTCTCATATTTACCCCTCAAATCTTTCATATTTCTAAATTTACCCTACAAATCACCATATTTCCCTAATTACCCCCTCAAAACAAGTTTGTTTTGGACATGTAATACATGAATTTTGATGTCTACCTTTTTTTATGATTTGTCATGATTTTTTTCAGAATTTTTTGAGCTTTCTATGTACTGTTTTGCGCGTATCGCCTGAGATCGATCCGAGTCGCCGAGACCGATCCGTCTCAAAGCTCGCCGAGTCAGCAGCTGAGACCGCGACTTTGAACCATGCTTCAAACACATAGGGTTAGGAGGTAACTACAAATAACCCCTTGTCATGGATAAGACCTCAATCGCTACTACATTATATGTTGAAAGTGCTTTGGGTTTATTCCTCCTGCCATAGCTTTTGGTAGAATGTGCTTTGATTTGTTAAACTGAGGACCATGAATCTCTTTCTTCATTCAACTTAAGAGCCATCCACAATGTTCTGTTTTGTCCCAAGGCTCTACAATCTCCCATATACATATTCTAAGCATCTCAAAAGGATTATAGGGCCTAAAAGAAAATTGCTTGCCTTTTAGCATCCATGTTAACAAGCTTGGTGCTCTTATGTGTTCCGGTCACTGGCGAACGCATGAAGTTTTTTCACTGTAAACGTAAATGTAATATGACAAGAGAGAAAAAAGTAAAAAATAATGTTGCACCCACCATGACTTAGAACTTGTAACCTCCAATAACTTAGATTTACAAGTTACCACTTGAGCTGGAGTTCAAAAGTGTCTTTATGCTAATAAAAAAAAATCTAAAAAGAAGATACTATATACAAAAAAGTTACAAACTGTATGTACTATTCTATTATTTTATAAAATCCAGTGTGGGCGTCCGCTCACACTGAACTGTGCGTGGGTCCGCCCCTGGTTCTAGTAATACACTATTAAGTCCCTGTCTCTCTCTCTCTGCATTGCATAACTCAGTGGTGGAAATGGCATAATAAACTTAGAAATGAATTCCGAGTAGGATCAATGTATTGGTGATGGCAGCCATGCGTGTTTGCAAACGCTCTCCAATGTGTGGATGTGCACATGCAGGGACGTATTTGTGTGTGTGCATGTGGTGGATTGTTGGGTGGGTGAATTTGCAAAAACAAGGATCATCGACTAATGTGGATGTTAGGACCTCAACAAGGCTTTATAAGAAACAAGGGACATGCGAAGATTGGATGAAGAAAGAATGTTAAGGAGATGCCAGTCACAATGTGCTTGAGAGTGAGGAAAGATGGGGGTTTCTTCATTTGAAGTATGTAGACAATAACCCAAAGTTAACAAATATGTTACAAGAAGTGAAACAAAATTTAGGCTGTAAATTTTACTTTCTTGCAGATGCCTTTCTTCATTTGACTATTTGGATAGATACACTGTGCCTTCACAAGTTCAAGAATCAGCAGCGCACAACCAGAGCCTTAAATTTATACATCTCCTGTCATGATTTAGTTGAAGAGGACACGTGTTCCAAATTTCCATAACAATGTCTTTATCTGAATGACAAGACCAAAGATTGTGGGTATTTTATATTTCTAAATTTTTGTCTAGTTGATTTTTCTAAGCTAATGAACAATCGAGGACATCCTTTGATCAAACATCTATGAGATGTTCTACATTGGTAAAGGTAAGTTTTTCATGTTCCTTGTTACATATATGAACTTTTTTTGTGGTAGGGAAGGCATAAGCCTACATATATGAACTTAATACAAGGATAGGGGTTGATAAAGGATCAGAGTCCATATAGTGTATACCTAGGAGTGTGTACAATATGTATTTTGTCATCGTTTCTTTTAGCGGATAAAATCGTGAATACATACAATATTGTCCCAATATCCATATTTCGTAATATGGAATTTGGATTTAGATCAAAGAGGGATCCATTCAAACCACAATCAGATACTGAGGCTAAATGATGTAGGAGATCAGATACTAAAGCTAAATGATGTAGGAGATCAAAGCAAGCCAGCATACCAAGACAGAGCCCAAACTGTCGACCAACAAACTCAGCTATCAACAGCTGACTTTCACCTGTCGACAGGCGTTTTTCGAAAGTTAAAGTTTTACAGTCTGTCGACAGTTGACTTGCACCTGTCGACAGGCTTAACTAGCAGTCGGTAGGGCCTTACCCAGATATCGACAGCCCTACACGTATCTGCGTATTCGACTCTAAACAGGATTCAATTTTCAATTCTAAATTGAACTTTGATTTGTTTTGTTTTTTTGGGGTTTGATTAGGTTTCCTAATTAGATTAGTATTCTTCTTTTATTGCCTATAAAAAGCCATTGTATCTTAGATTTTTTAATTCAAGTATTAATCCTCAATAAAATTGAGTCTCTTTCAATTGCTTGTAGATTGAGTTGTTTATCCTTTATTTGTGATTCAAGTGTTCTATCCTACTGAAGGTATTCTTCACGGTTCATTGGCGCTAGAACGAGATCTAGCCGGTGTTGTTCGCTTCCTTGTTTGTCAAGTGTATCAGAACTTCGGCTACTTTCTAGCGATGTCAGGAGATGATGATGGTTTGCAAGTACTTTCCATAAGGATAAGCACTGTTGAAGAGGAGATCAGCGCTATTAAATCAATCTTAGACAGTGTGATCCAAGAACTCAAGAGATTGTCCCTCAAGATTGATGACCAAAGTATGGCCAATGGTACGCAGCGAAACGGACGGGGTCATCTATCAACTAATCATCCACCACAGCAACCACCACCATATCATCCACCTCCATTACAACCACCACCAAATCAGCCACCTCCATTACAACCACCTCCTTATCAACCACCACCAAGACATCCTCTATGAAATCCCAATTTGATGAATTCTCCAACGAGAAAGAATTGGACAATCTCACCTATTAATACAGTGATTTTGAAAACGAATATGAAGATGAAGGGATAGTATATGGAAGACGAAGAAGTTTCGCTAATCCTAACCCAATTAGGAGAGGCGGATTTCCTAACCCTAACAGGGGAAGCATATTTCGTTATCCTAATCATGGTAGAGAAGGCGGGTACCCAAGTCCAAATGAGTATCGAATGAAAGTTGAGATTTCTTTTTTCAGTGAGAATTTTGAAATTGAATCCTTCTTGGATTGGATTTATGAGGTGGAGAAATTCTTTGACATGGCTTATGTTCCCGTGGAAAAGCAAGTCAAATTTGTAGCAGAAAAACTCAAGGGAGGAGCGGTCACATGGTGGGACCAATTGCAAATCAAAAGATGTCAAGACAAGTCACCCGTGATGACGTAGAGGTGCATGAAGCAATTATTTCGAGGTATGTTTCTTCCACCCGATTATTAACAGATCCTTTACAATCAATTTGAACATTGTCAACAAGGTACAAGGAATGTTACATCATATACAAAAAAAATTATCGCATATCATCACGCTGCAACTTGTTCTATGTCTGAAGAGCAACAGGCGGCAAAGTATGTTAGCAGTCTAAAGTACCTTATTCAAAAGCGTGAGATCCTTCACGATGTGTTCTCCGTGAATAGGGCTTACAACAAAGTATCGAAGATCGAGATACTACAAAGTAGGGCTCTACCTTTTAGGCGTTCAACACCGATTGAAAAGTCAGCAAGTGGCGTAGGAGTCAGCCGAGTTCTACAACGGTTGACCGACCGCCAGCCCGACAGTCGACCAACGGCCCTGCAGCAACACTTGCAACAACAGCCGCCACAGATGCAAAGAGCAAAGAGAATCCCTACGCCAAGTCTGAGGCTGACAAGTGTTATAGGTGTGGAGAGCTTGGACACAAGTCCAATGAATGCCCAAAAAGAAAGCGAGTCAATATGACGGATTACGAAGATGACGAAGAGGAAGGGTTCAAAATTAAAGAACTAAATGATTCCGACTTTGCCAAAAAGCATGGGGAATCTGAAACTTGTTGTTTAGAGATTGTTGTGCAACCAAAAGGCCCCAACACTACGCAGCGACATCAAATCTTTTATTCAAGGTGTTCGGTCAAGAGCAAAGTATGCAACCTCATCATTCAAAATGAAAGTTGTGAGAATTTCATTTCTAAAACACTCGTGAACTATTTGAAGCTAGAGACGGAACCACTCTCATTCTTACACCATTGGCTGGATCAAGAAGGGCCCCTCTATCAAGGTAACAGGTCTATGTCATGTTCCTATTTCAATGGCAAGTTTTACCAAGATTTCGTTACTTGTGATGTAGTTGATATGGACGCATGTCATATTCTTTTAGAGAGATCATGACAACACGATGTTGATGCAACCTACAGAGGTAAAAGAAACATCTATATATTTAATTGAAAGGGCATTAGAGTTGACATGAGACCAATTCCACCTATTCCAAAGTCTACAAAAGAAAGAAGCCTAAATACATATCCATATGCAATCGAGGCAAGTTTTTAGTAGAATCAAAGGAAACAAAGCAGAGATTTGCTTTAGTGGTCAGGAAGAAGTTACTCCACCCGCTGAAATTCCTAAAAAGATGAGATCATTATTGGAAGAGTTTAAAGGAGTTGTGCACGGCGAGCTTCCAGAAGAAATATCACCCATGAGAGATATCCAACATCCTATTAAGAAAGCAAGTCTAACTAAGCTTCCACATTGTCGGATGAATATCAAGGCGAGTAAAGTTCTAAAGGAGAAGGTTCAATTGAAGTTGGAGAAAATTAATACAAAGTATAAAGCGACAGCTGACAAGAAAAGACGGGAGAAACTCTTTGAGAAAAAAGATATGACGATGTCTAAGACATTCAATGTGGCGGATCTCTATGAATATCACCTTACCAAGCAGATATACTCAGATTATAACTCGAGAGAGTTCTTTTAAAGAGGAAGGAACTGATGTAGGGACCAAGACAGAGCCCAAATTGTCGACCGACAAACTCAGCTGTCACTCAGCTGTCGACAGCTGAGTTTCACCTGTCGACAGGCCTGTCAATAGGCGTTTCCCGAGAGTTAGTTTTACAATCTGTCGACAGCTAACTTGCACCTGTCGACAGACTTAAATAGCGATGGACAGGGTCTTACCCAGCTGTCGACAGCCCTGCACGTATCTACGTATCCGACTCTAAAAAGGATTCAGTTTTCAATTATGAATTAAACTCTGATTTATTTTGTTTTTCTTTTGCTTGATTATGTTTCCTAATTAGATTAGTATTCTTGTTTTATTGCCTATACAAGGCCATTGTATCTTAAGTTTTTGTATCCAAGTTTTAATCATCAACAAAATGGAGTTTCTCTCTTTTAATTGCTTGCAGATTCGAGTTGTTTATCCTTTGCTCATAGATTTGAGTGTTTTATCTACCAAAAAGGACTCTTCAGAGTTTGTTGGCGCTAAAACAAAATCTAACTAGTGTTGTTCGCTTCCTTGTCTGCGTCACTAAAGCCCTTACCACTGCATCAAAAGCCCAAAATTATGCTATCAAGAATTGACGCGATGAACTCAAAAGAAATAATGAATAGTGAACACTGAACAGATTCCAAAAGAAATAAAAAGTTGAATCCAAGAATAGCTTGCAGGTTCCAACAAAACAATGACGTATGGGAAAATTTTCTTTTTTTAATATTGACATTACTAAGATACCGGAAAACCGATTCATAATTGAAACATATGAATTGTTAGTATTTTGGGTGCCTCAGATTGATTGGAGAAGATTACACGGCAAGGTGAAGGATATTCCAACTTATTCAGCAACCGGAAACGTGCACAAAACATGCACAGACTCAAGCTTTTGAAAGCTTGATTGAAGCTTTCGAAAGCTCTGAAGGTAGCTTTCGGCAGCTCTGAGAAGCTGTTGAAAATCTGAGACAGGTTTTAGTCTCGAGATGAAGCTATCGAAGCTCTGAATGAGCTTTCGACAGCTCTAAGCAAGTTTTGCTCTTGGGAAAGGACCTTTCGAAAGGTGATCCAGAGCTTTCAAAAGCTCTGGGCGATTTTCGGAATCCAAACAGTTTTCTTATTGAGATTTTGAAAAGGTTTCCGATTCTTACTTTCTAAGGGCGGTTTATAGGATGGCCAGGATGGTTTTACTGAATATTTGGAAGGTCTAAATTTATTCTAGAAGTCTATAAAATTTCTAATTATGAATTTTAGATTGAGAGCTCAAAAAGAGATTGTTTATCCACCTTGTATTGAGAGTTTGAGAGATCATTGTGAGAAATCCTTATAAACTCTGTTTTGCTTTGCTTCCCAGATTAATAAGAATTTCTCCCCCTCCCACTAAATCTTGTGTTTGATTTATGTTTTTCCTCTCGTGATGATTTTTCAAGTGGTGATCAAGTTATATTGATTGTTACGGTAGATTGCTAGGGCTTCCGCGGCTACTCTTATTGTTTGGTGGTGTTTATCACAACATGAATTATGTTATCAAGCTATTGATTTCTCAAAAAAGTATCCATAGCAGAGAGTCCTCAGATGATCCCTATCATATAAACAGAACCTAGTGATCTAACTTTTGCATCTGCTGTGAACAAATAGCACGATAAGACGAAGGTCTTGTGCCTAACATAGATCAATATAGCCACACCAAATAGATGGGACAAGGTTGATGCTTACAATTTTGGTAGAAAAGAAGAATACGCTCAAAATAAACTTACAATAGCATGAGGTCCATAAGCAGCAAGGACTCCCCCATAATAAGGATCTGCATAAGCATATGGAATGCAGGCCTGTGAAGCAAGCACCAGAATGATTAGGCGACATGCATGGGAAAAATATCTAAACTCAAAAAACCATGTGAAACCAAAAGATAACTTACAACAAATTAAAACCAAAAGATAACTTACGACATATTAAAACCGTGTGAAAACAAAATATGACTTGCAACAGATGGATTATCATTGGCTAAGTTAGAGGACGAAGGGGGAAAATACATCACAAGAACTTACAACAGATGAGTTATAATCAAGCTTTGGGGGCGGGAAGGCAACTTCTGGACTCCCCAGAGATAACACTGACTTCATGTGACCCTCAACAGTCTTCTCATATGTATTATCATTGCCTAAGCGAGAGAAGAAAAAAAACCACACCAAAGTTACAATAGGGCTTCGACCAATAACCACCATGCGTTCATAACATTGATGAAGAAAGAAATAATGATTGTATGAAGGCTAAATGACACATTATCATAAAACAACAATTAATGATACACCTAAGTCCAAAGAATGTGAGAATTTATTCATAGCTCAGTTCATATAAACATATCCCAAGACTTCCAATCAAGAACTTGCGTGTAAATTTTATGGTTAGAAAAAGCACTATACTAGACAGCAAAAGATAATATTTATCCCAATAAAATTATGATATTATGATCAGAAGGCATAAAGGATCAAAATAGGAATATAAAAATAGCTACGAGTCCAGCCCAAACATCCCTTATGGAAGGACTTGTCTATTCAAAAAAGGTATTTACAGTAAAAATCATTTAATATTATAAGCAATAATAAATTTCTGAAAATAAGTCCTTGCTTCAAATGTCACACTCTTTTAGTCTCATTGTGAGTTCACTCTGCTAGTGTTTGGGACGTATAGACTGTAGCGAAATTTATATGCTCTGATACCAATTGTTGTGACTCTCAGGATCGACGTTAGCGGAACTTGACAATATGAACAGTACTTGTAAAAGGAAAGCTTGATGTAAAGCAAACTAGCAATACCTAAATAAAAGAGTAATAAAAAAAGAACACAAAAATTTAACGTGGTGCGGCCCAAACTTGGCTTACGTCCATGGGGAGAGAACTTGAGAGAACTTTATTAATAGACTTGGTACAAAGAGATCTAACCTTCCTCTTAATGCAACAAGAGTATTCACCTTCCACTTGAATCTAGCTCTAAATTATAAGAGTATTACCTTCTCTCAATGCACCTTCAACTTGCTCCTCTCTTTCTTGGCTTTCTCTGGTCTCCTTTACTTGAGATTCTCTGTTGTAGAAACTCCTTGAGACTTGTTTGGTTGAGGCAATTACAATGCTTGGTTACAACCTTTATTTCTAAGATTTTACAATACAACTCTTATTTAGACTATGAGATGATCTTGACATTTGGATGGTTAAAGAATCTTGATGAATCCTTTTAGGAATTGATCTCCTTGATTTAGAAGGACTCTAAACCCTTTAATCTTTGTAAACAAACCTTCATTGAATAGGAATTAAATCCTATTCATACTTTCCCTAAAAAGGAAACTCGCAATCGCCTGAAAAGAAAACTACTTTAAGAGTATTCACTTTCCACTTGAATCTAGCCCTAAACTGTAAGAGTATTACCTTCTTTATGCACCTTTAGCTTGCTCCTCTCTTTCTTGACTTCTTCTAGTCTCCTTTGCTTGAGATTCTCTGTTGTAGAAACTCCTTGAGACTTGTTTGGTTGAGGCAATTACAATACTTGGTTACAACCTTAATTTATAGGATTTTACAATACAACTCCTATTTGGACTATGAGATGATCTTGGCCTTTGGATGGTTGAAGAATCTTGATCAATCCTTTTAGGAATTGATCTCATTGATCTAGAAGGATTCTAGACCCTTTAATATTTAGAAACAAACATTCATTGAATAGGAATTAAATCCTATTCATACTCCTCCTGAAAAGGAAACTCGCAATTGCCTGAAAAGAAAACTACTTTAATTTACTTCTTCTGCTTCAAGCCATCGTCTTCTCCAACTCAATTGGATTTTCTTGGACCATCATCTCTTCTTGAAAAACAAAGCAAAATCCTAACAATCTCCACCTTGACTTATTTTTCAAGCATTTAACAAAACAACTTGAGATTTTAGATTAATACCTTGATTCTTTTCATGGTTGTAACCGTGTCGTGAAGCCTTTAACTCTTGTCCCCTCTCCCCTGGGCCTTTGGCTGATTTACCGTCATGGCTTTGGCCATCTCAGGCCTTACCCGAGTGCACCCTTTCTCTTTCCCGTGACACTTTGACCTAGTTCATGTCCCGTTGCAGTCTTCTTTGAAGCTCCACCTTGTGATGAACTCCTTTCCAAGCTTATCCTTGAAACTCCACCTCGAACTGAGTTTCCTTCCTTCAGCTTGTATAACCCTCAACACTTCTCTCCTTCTAGGATTACCCTGTCTCCTTGGCTGACTATAACGACGCCTTGTTACACTTGGATCCGGCATCCTTCTTTGTCGAGCACCCTTATGGATATTAAATTATACCATACCTCCGGGACATACCGGACCGCCTCCAAAGCACGCATTGTCCCATCACTTCCTGTAACCTTGACTGTCCCAGTGTCGATGACCTCGCAAGTCAAATTATCCACCATCTTGACAATTCCTTCCTCTTTTGCAGCTAAGGAGTTATTGAACAGCTCTTTCTGAGAACATACATGAACAGTACTACCTGAATCAAATATCCAGCTTTTATCTTGAGAAGTGTTATCTTCGTAAGAAGCCATTAATATTTCGGTGTCTAATACACCGCTTGCTACGTCTGCCTCCGCAGCTTCCCCTTCTTCTTTAACCACTCTTGCCGATGTTTGCAGTCATTCCAATGACCTTCCCCGTGACAAAAGTGACACGTATTTGATGAGCTTGGACCTTTCCTTCCCGTGACCACCAACCCGATTCTGTCTGCTCCTCTTGATTTTACCTTTTCCTAATCTCATTAAATAAGAGAGTTGACGTGACCTCCTCTAAGATGAGAGTTTCCTTACCGTAGAGGATGGTGGTGACAATATAATTATATGACTCTGGAAGAGAACTGAGAAGCATCAACGCCTTGTCCTCCTCGTCGATCTTGACATATCAACAGCTAAAAACTCACTAATGACCTTATTGAAGAAGTTTAGATGCTCCAACACTGTTGCCCCTTCCTTTATGCGTAACCCATAAAGTTGTTTCTTGAGATACAGCTTGCTAGAGAGGTTTTTCGTCATATACAATATTTCTAACCTTGACCACAATCCCGTAGTCGTTTCTTCATCCATCACGTTGTACATAACCTCGTCTGCGAAACATAATTGGATCGTGCTTGCCGCCTTTAGATTCATCTCCTTCCAATCCTCGTTTGACGTACCTGCAGATTTTGATGCCTTACCCTGTAAGGTCTTGTGAAGACCTTGTTGCACCAGCAATGCCTTCACCCTCTTTTGCCATAAGCCGAAGTTTCCTTTGCCATTGAACTTCTCGATCTCGAACTTTATCGTAAAACTTTCTATATTCGACATATTGCCTTTCGTCAACTTTTAGCTCTGATACTAATTGTTGCGAAATTGAAATGCTCTGATACCAACTATTGTGACTCTCAGGATCGACGTTAGTGAAATTTTGCAATATGAACAGTACTTGCAAAAGAAAAGCTTGATGTAAAGCAAACTAGCAATACCTAGACAAAAGAGTAATAAAGAAAACACAATGATTTAACGTGATTCGGCTCAAACTTGGCCTATGTCCACGGGAGAGAACTTAAGAGAACTTTATTAATAGACTTGGTACAAAGAGATCTAACCTTCCTCTTAATGCAACAAGAGTATTCACCTTCCACTTGAATCTAGCTCTAAATTATAAGAGTATTACCTTCTCTCAATGCACCTTCAACTTGCTCCTCTCTTTCTTGGCTTTCTCTGGTCTCATTTACTTGAGATTCTCTGTTGTAGAAACTCCTTGAGACTTGTTTGGTTGAGGCAATTACAATGCTTGGTTACAACCTTTATTTCTAAGATTTTACAATACAACTCTTATTTAGACTATGAGATGGTCTTGACATTTGGATGGTTAAAGAATCTTGATGAATCCTTTTAGGAATTGATCTCCTTGATTTAGAAGGACTCTAGACCCTTTAATCTTTGTAAACAAACCTTCATTGAATAGGAATTAAATCCTATTCATACTTTCCCTAAAAAGGAAACTCGCAATCGCCTGAAAAGAAAACTGCTTCATCTTAATTTGCTTCTTCTCTTCAAGCCATCGTCTTCTCCAACTCAATTGGATTTTCTTGGACCATCATCTCTTCTTGAAAAATAAGACAAAATCCTAACACAGACATGAAACATTCCAGTGTTCTTTTCGTTTTGACATGATCTCAAAACAAGAGCTGAACCCTAATGTAGATAGATATTTTCAAATGATTACGGTCCCCGGGCACCTTTTAAGGCAACTTTTGAACACCTAATAGGTGACATGTGGAATATCATGGCCTTCATGTATGCAATCTCATATTGGGGTGCATGATTGTACTATTTTACATTTACAAATAAACTTTGCAGACACATGCGAACTGCCAAATATTCTAGCACACGACTGATGATAAATTTGTTTACAGAACTGTTCAATTAAATGAACATACATAAAATGTCATGTTACAATAACATGTCTGTAATGGAATAATAAAACTTTCTCATCAGTCATTATATAGATATAGAAAGCTGCTTCATGTTATCCAGTAGCGCACAGGCTTCTTCTGTCAGTGGTATGACTCTTTTTCTTTTTCTCTTTTTTTGGGTCAGATGGTTTAGGAGGGCAACACAATACACAACAACAAGAAAGCCTTTGTCCCAAATTTTTGGGGTTAGCTACGTGAATCCATCTAGGGTAAACAACGTCATAGAGTACATGAAAACAAATTTTCATAAAAGTAAATAAATTTTTAATTAAGAAAGGATGTGTATGTTACACTCACAATAACTGAAAACTAGCTCTGAAAATAAACTTAAATATAAATTTACCAGATTGTGCTGAAATGCATTGTTCTTGCATGTTGCCTTCACTAGAACCTGACCCTTCTTGATGGGAATGACCAGTTGACTGAGTTGATGAGGAGTCCTGATCAGCGATTGGATCCCCCAAATGCTTCAGTTGATTTGCATGTTGGGCAAGACAATCCATGTTCACAGATAAATCCTTTGGATATGATGGTGGGTAATTTGATAAACTTGAATTCCACCATGATGGGCGAGTATGTGCGCAATTAGATGTTGAATGGACTGAGCTTTCCTGTAAACCCTTGTTGCTAATATATTGCATTTCAAAACCCTTCACATGCTCCAGAGGCATCACTCAGCTTCTTAGATAGTCCTCAGAGATGAAGATGAATTCCTATAGCGCTTACTCTAATACTGCAATTAACAGAAAACCGAGTTATGTTTGTATAATAATGACGTATCTAATGGGAAACTTCAATCCAGAACCCGAACTTACGATGCATTTTCAAAAAGAACTTTGTTTGATACTTTCAGAATGTAACATGTTTTTCCCCCCAGAACGTTTACCGGCTAGCAATTGCTGAACTAGTTATAGTATTAGGACAGAACTTTTGCAAGAAACAAACATTTCCAATATAAATCTGTTGATGATCTATCACCGATCAAACAACAAAGGAACACCAAGTCGAAGACTTGGCAACGGAAGCGGAAACATAGAAGACTACCACTAGCAAGCAATCACCATACAACCAAGGAACACAAGATTTAACGTGATTCGGCAATGTGCCTACGTCTACGGGGAGGAGAGAGAAATATTTATTGAAGAAAATACAAGAGTTACTGATGTAAAACCACCTGGATCGCAATCACCTTCAAATCGAACCAAGGTTAAATTGAGAAAAAAAGATAAAATTTGGGTTTCCACCCCTTACGCGGGCTTCTCACCCAAAACTCAAGAGCAAAAGAGACTCAAGAATTACCAAATAATTTGTGGAAATTTTAATCATTCAATCAATTCATTCCAATAGTTCAAGGGGCCTTATATAGGCTTTACAAAAAGGAGTACTGGGAAATAACCGATGTGGTACTAAACGCCCACAAAGGAACACAAATACAACTAAAACACCAACTCAAATAAAGCTGAAACAAAATACTGAATCTCTCGAATAAGCTAAGGCATGAAGAGATAAAGGACTGCGTGATGTCCTCATTTTGGTATCAGAGCACCGGTTTTCAATCCCCTTCAAAATTTCCTTTTTCCAAATTTTTTTTCTAGTTTCCAAAACCCTAGATCTATCTCTACTCCAGATCTAGATCTATTCAAAAAAAAAAAAAGAAAAAAAAAGAAAAGATTACACTGTTCAAAAATTTATACAGTGAACCAAAAAAAAAGAAAAAAAAAACAAAAATCCTTCGAAAATCCCCATCTCCCACTGTTCATCATCTTCTTCAATTCCGCCGCCGCGCCTCTGCCGCCGTCGACAGCCCCGCCTCCACCGCCGACAACCATCTGCCCGACCTCCCCAACCGTCCAAGATTCCCCTTCCGACGACTCCGTCAAGCATCGCCATCGGCCCTTCTCTGTGAGATCTCAGACGACTTCGCCGGCGACCCTGTTTTTCTGACATCCTCGACATCGTCGAGATCCTCCGACGAGCCCGCGTAACCATCAGAGCGTCAACTCCACCCGAGCTCTCCTTCCCCGCTTGCGACGACGCCATCACCCGACACCACTTCGACAGAGATCTCGACGACCTCATCCACCCAAGACGCTGCACCTCATCGCCGATCTCAGACGCTGCATCTCCACCGGCGCCACCACCTGCCTTTGCCGTGATCCCCGCAACCTGCCCTCGCCGGCAAGCACCACCACCACGGACTCCGTCAGATTCCCTCACCGCTGCGACCTCACTGAGCCGTCGCCGTCCCCGTCTTCATCCACGACATCGCCAAGGCCATCCAATCTTCAGCGTCGCCGGATCTTCCCCTCGGAGCCTCGAACAGGACTCCCCACATCGTCATCGCCGCCGATCACCGTCATCTTCACCCTTGATCCGAGTCGCAGTCGCCACTGCTCCCGCTCCGCCTTGCCCTAGCCGGAGCGAATAGAGAAGAAGAAGAGGAGAACGATCTCGCCGGGGCTCCCCGACCCACAGCTCTCGCCGCCGTCGTCCTCAGCTCCCGCTGCCGTCGTCATCAGCCTCTCGTGCCTCGATCAAAGGGGAGTTGTGCCTCGATCAGGGCTCCACATCCTCTTCCGCCGCCGGCATCACCAACGGAGAGAATCTCTCCACGATCGGGGCAGCTCGCCGCCTTCTTCACCTCCGAAGCATCGTCGTGCCTTCGCCGGAACGCCTCGCCGGCCACCTTCGCCCAACCAGGCCCGCCGCCTTCATCCCCATTCCCTGCCCTAGCTGCGAGCGGAGAAAGAAAATTTGGTGTTGGGTTTGATTTTAAATCAAACCCAGCCCACACTATTAAGTGGGCTTGGATCAGACCCTAAGCGGTTGGGCCGGATCCAGACCCAACCGGCCCAACCAGCCCATTTTAAACCCGTTTGGGTTTTAAGATAACTCATAGCGGGTTGTGGGTCCCAGTTTGGTCGGGTAGAGCGATTTTGCACCTGAACCTGACCCGATCCACTTCAGTGACGTCACTGCTGACATCAGCAACCGGGTTAACTCACTGAGTTGACTCAGTCCAGATCCAGTTTTCCTGACTCAGTCCAGAATCGCAGCATATCTTCCAGAGGTCGTTCAGGGCTCGTTTCAAGTCCGAATTGACCCGTTTTCGAAGCAGTGGGTTCGTGACGACTAGTACTACGCGCCTACAGCAGTCTCATTCAGGTTTGAGCTATGGTCACCTTCTCAGGCGTGAACGACTCCACCTAAGGTGATATCACAACTTGACCTAGTTCATTAACTGTTGATTACTTGCAATTACTATACGGATCGCTATAATTTGTTGGTAGAAATGCTATTTGCTTCGATCTAGTGGTTGCATCTTTGCATCATTTTAGGAATGCATTTTTATTTGGGCCTAAACTTTAGAGAATTTTGTTTAGTGCATGCATTTAGTTTAACCGACTTTAGGGCTCTCCATTGCATCTGCTTGCTTGCTTGAGTCATCATGACTAATCAGCATGATAGGGACTCCCACTTAGACCAGCTACACAATCTCCAACAGGGTCATATGTCTGTTCATGAGTACATTACCATATTTAAGGATTTAACCCTTCGTAGTGAAGTGAGCGAGCACCCTTCTGAGGCTCTAACTAGGTTTATTTGGGGTTTACGACCTAAGATAAAACGTGCTATGATTACTGGCCCCTATGACCTAGACACCGTTGAAGATGCCTTTGATGTGGCCTTAAGATTGGACTTGACTTTCAAGACACTGATCAATGCCAAGGTCAAATGTTCTAACTGTAAGGGCTATGGACACTATCACTATCAGTGCCCCTCGGAGAGTCAACCTGTTAGAACTGTGTCCACTGATGAAGTTGACGAATCGAAGCCTGTTAAGGATGACCAAGTTTCTTCTGGAACTGTTAATAAAATTGAAGACATGGCAGTTGATTCTGTCACACAAATTATTGGTGAAATTCATAAGTCTCCTGATAGTGCCAATGATGACGTGGACAAGATAGTTGAGCCTAATATACCCGCTGTGCCTAACCAGCTAGTCGAGTCTCCTTGTGTTGAACCTAGTTTTATGGTTATTCCTATCAATTCATCTTTTGGGGAGTCACCTGAATTTCTTGCCAAGGTCCAACAAATGGTTTCTAATACTTCTTTCTCGGGTTGTTTAGAGTTTGTGACCGAGTCCCGTGTACCTCCATTGTTAGATGTGTGTCCTTCTAGGCATATTATATCTCTTGTTCTCCCATCGTTAGGAGCTATGCTTAGAATACCTAATGCATTGCATCTGCCTGTTGCACATATTGATGATATCACTAGGCTGATAGCAACTTGTAATAACACCTACAAATTTGCTGCATACCCACATAGTATTTTGCAGGAATTTACAGTTGATAACAGGGTGATTGCTTACGAGTTGGATAGCCCGTGGGATCCTGGTATCAGTTTCGTTTTCAGCCAGGATGATGCACCTCACTCTACTCCCTGTTCCTTGATCGTGCTGCTATCTTCCACCACCGATCTGTCACGGAGACCAGCTCCTCCTCCGCCACCATGGTCCCGACATGATGTTCCCATGCTGCTGCCACGACCACCTCCTTGGCCCGATTGAGATGCTTCGTGAGGAGAGTCCTCATTCGACAGGGTCGAGTTCCTCCCACCCCGAGGGAATTGATGAGGACATCACGCAGTCCTTTATCTCTTCATGCCTTAGCTTATTCGAGAGATTCAGTATTTTGTTTCAGCTTTATTTGAGTTGGTGTTTTAGTTGTATTTGTGTTCCTTTGTGGGCGTTTAGTACCACATCGGTTATTTCCCAGTACTCCTTTTTGTAAAGCCTATATAAGGCCCCTTGAACTATTGGAATGAATTGATTGAATGATTAAAATTTTCACAAATTATTTGGTAATTCTTGAGTCTCTTTTGCTCTTGAGTTTTGGGTGAGAAGCCCGCGTAAGGGGTGGAAACCCAAATTTTATCTTTTTTTCTCAATTTAACCTTGGTTCGATTTGAAGGTGATTGCGATCCAGGTGGTTTTACATCAGTTACAATGAGATCTCTCTCACAACTCTCAATGGTGGAATTCTAAAATTTCTCTTGAATTCTTGACACACCTTCAAAAGGCCACCCCTGAGGGGTTTATATCGGCACCTGGGATGATCCTAGTCCAACACTAACTCAAAACAGCACCTCCTTAGAGAAATAGGAAACATGTATCCAAACCAAAATAGGAGACAGGTCCGTATTAGGAAACTGCCATAAACCTGAATTCTTCTACAATGAATATGAGGCACTCCAAATACTAACAATCTCCACCTTGACTCGTGTTCATTGAGTCCTTTCGTAGAAATTGGCCTCTGCTTCATTCGCCTTCCTTTCTCCTCCCTTTTGTAACTTCACATGGCTCCCTCCCAAGAGCCCGTTCGCCACTTTACCTTTGGAGAAGCTTGATGAAGTTCAGAGATGCTCTGAACTTCTCCACCGGGATAGTCTTTATCATCATATCCGCTGCATTTTTCTTCATGCTGATCTTTACCAAATCGATCACCTTATCATCCACGACCCACTGACGTGTCTTGTGGAATCTCACATCAATGTGCTTCGTCCGTTTGTGATACATGTGATCTTTAGCGAGATGAATAGCACTCTGGCTGTCGCAATGAACCTGAACTGAATCCTTTATAATACTGAACGTCTCAACCAATCCTCTCAACCACAAAACCTCCTTTAACACCTCAACTGCAGCCATGTACTCCACTTCTGTCATTGAAAGAGCAATTGTATCTTGCAACTTTGCCTTCCAACTAATGACGCACTCAGCTACTGTGAACACATAGCCCGTCGTAGATCTTCGCTGATCAAAATCTCCTGCACAATCTACATCAATATAACCTTGTAGTAACCTAGGCTTTCCCGTTTCCAATCTCTGAAACACCAAGCCTAGTCTCGCAATCCCTCGTAGATATCGTAGTACCCACTTCACTGCTTCCCAATATTGCTTTCCTGGATTTAACATGAACCGACTTACTGTACTAACTACATAGGCTAAGTCAGACCTAGTGCAGACCATGGCATACATGAGTGATCCCACCGCACTAGCATATAGTACTCGAGACATCTTTTCCTCCTCTACCGGTGATTGTGGACACTGCTTGGAGGATAATTTGAAGTGACCTGCCAAAGGAGGGGTGACTGGTCTTGCTTCTGCCATGTTAAATCTCTCCAACACTTCGAGAACATAGTTCTCCTGGGATAGTCAAAGTCTCTTGTGCTTCTGTCTCGAGTGACCTCCATTACTAAGATCTTCTTGGCTTCTCCTAAATCCTTCATATCAAATTCCTTCTTGAGCTGAGCTTTCAGCTTCTGAACATGTGTCTTATTTCTCGCAGCAATCAGCATATCATCCACATATAATAGCAAATATGTCAGATCATCACTCTGCTTGAAATAAACACAACTATCATACTCACATCGGTTGTATTTGGCCTTGATCATGAAAGAGTCGAACCGTTCGTATCACTGCCTGGGAGACTGCTTAAGTCCATAGAGGGACTTCTTTAGAAGACACACCTTATTTTTTTACCTTCCTGAATATAACATTTAGCTTGTTTCATGTATATCTTCTCCTCCAGCTCACCGTGCAGAAACGATGTTTTGACATCCATCTGCTCCAACTCTAGATCAAACTGAACAACTATCGCCAATAATATCCGAATAAATGTATGGTTGATTATAGAAGAAAAAATCTCAATTGTGTCAATACCCTTCTTCTGAGCATATCATTTAGCAACTAACCTTGCCTTGTACTGCTCATTGTCCTTCTTGCGAAAGACCCATCTGCAAACCTATTGCCTTGGAGTCCTTTGGAAGATCGACTAACGTCCATGTTTAGTTTCTATTTAAAGACTCTATCTCTTGCTCCATGGTTGTAATCCACTTGTCATGGTCATCTGCCTTAATCGCTTCTCTGTAAATGTCAGGTTCTCCTATTTTTATTACTAATGCGAAAGAGACATGATCTTCATTCCAACCATACATTGTTGGTGGCACTGTAATTCTGACTGGGCCGCCTCAACGGTTTAGGTTGTTCTTGAATAGCCTCCTGTTTGTTTTCATCTGAATCTGAGGAGTCCTCTTTTGACCCTTCAGGCCTTTTAGGGTTATCTGAGAACTCGACTCCCTTTTCGTCAGTGTCTACTGCCGACTGTCTGAAGCTCCACCTTGCGCTTATCCTCCGTCTCTGACTTTTCTCGCAACATTGGATCTTCATCAAAGACCACATCTCTGCTGGTAAAGGCGCTCTTTTCCTCAGGATCCCAAAGTCTGAAACCCTTGACTCCTTTGGTGAACCCGATGAAGATACACTTCTTAGACTTGGACTCCAATCTGTTTCTTTTCTGACTATCAACCAAATTATATGACAGGCAACCGAAAATCCATAAGGTTGAATAGTCCACAGATGCTCCTCTCATATCTCCTCTAGGATCTGAAGATCAATAGCTATTGATAGTGACATGTTTACCAGATAACTCGCATGATTCATCGCCTCTGGCCAAAATCCTTCTGACATGTCAGCTTGTAATTTAATACTGCGGGCACGCTCTGTAAGTGTCCGATTCATGCGCTCTGCTACTCCGTTTTGTTCTGGTCGCCCTGAAATACTTAGCTGGTGTTTGATACCCTTGCTTGCTAAGTAGTCTTTGAATTCTTTGGAGGTGTACTCGCCTCCATTATTGGACCTCAAGACTTTCACCTTCCGTCCCATCTGATTTTCCACCAAAGTTTTCCCCTCCTTGAACTTCTGAAATACTTCAAATTCTGCTTCAAGAAGTATACCCAAACTTTCCTTGAAAAATTATCTATAAAAGTAACATAGTACCTTGCACCTCCAATGGATGCAACTGGCAAAGGCCCACACACATCCGTGTGTATGAGATCTAGCAAGCCCTTTGTCTTGTACTGAGATGTAGAGAAAGTTACTCTACGTTGCCTACCCATTATGCAAAATTTACAAAGATCAAGTTTGCAATATTTGATACCTGGTAGAGCACTCCTTTGTGTAGAACTTGAAGACCTCGTTCGCTCATGTGTCCAAGATGCATGTGCCAAAGTCTTGCAGTATCTTCCTTCTTTGTTACTGCTGAAGCATTACCAATAATAATGCTTCCTGTCAACTTATACAAGTTTGCTGTTCGTTCTCCTTTGAGAACCGTCATGAAGCCTTTAGTAACTTTGATTGTTCCATCTGCACCAAAAAACTTGTACCCACGAGCTTCTAAAGCTCCCAACGAAAGAAGATTCTTCTTTAAATCCAGAATATATCGAACGTTCGTGAGGGTTCGAAGCTGTCCATCAAACATCCTCATACGGATGTTGTCGATGCCAACAGTCTTACACACAGTGTCGTGTCCCATCAAGATAGAGCCTCCATTATAAGGCTTGTAAGTACTGAACCACTCTCTTTTTGGGCACATGTGGTATGTGCACCTCGAGTCAAGTAACCAAGTATCTGAGCATTTACCTTTTCTTGACTCAGCCGTCAAGACATCACATGAATTCTCATATGCTTCTTCGACAACCCGGCTTGATCTGATTTTCCACTGGTACTAGCCCTATCAGAATCTTTGTCGCCTTTCCTCTTCAGCATCTCCTTGTATTTCATACAATTTTTCTTGATGTGCCATGGTTTCTTGCAAAAGTAGCAAGAGAAACTGCTAGAAGCCTCTGGATTCCTTTTGGGTCACCTACTCTTTACTCGTCCCCTCTGGCCCTTGACAAACAATCCCGAGGCTCCTCCGTAGAATCTGTCTTTTTCATCAGCTCGTTGTTCTGGAGAATCTGCCTGACATCTTCTAACTCTAAGGTCTCCTTACCAAACATGATGGTGGTTGTCAAGTGGTCATAACTTGATGTAAGAGAAGAGAGTAATAGAATAGCTTTGTCTTTCTCTTCTAGCTTAACCACTAGATCTAACAAGTCGCTTAAAATTTTATTAAAAGCATTGAGATGTTGTAGAATAGATGTACCTTCCTTCATCCGAAGGCTGTATAACAGCTTCTTTATGAAGAGCTTGTTCGACAAACTCTTTGTCATGTACAGGCTCTCCAGCCTACACCAAAGACCAGCAGTTGTCTCCTCGTTCATCACGTTGTAGATGACCTCTGATAGGCACAGTATGATCGTCGCCTTTGCGTGGAGGTCGATAGCGTTCCACTCATCATCCTCCATCTTCGATGGCTTCTTCTCAATACCAAGAAGGGCCTTGTGTGTACCCTCTTTCACGAGCAACGATGTTACTCGCATCTTCCACAACAGGAAGTTGGACTTCTCGTCGAATTTTTCCACCTCGAACTTGGTTGTCGTGGTCGTCTTGCTAGCCATCGCTCTAATACCAATTGTTGATAATTTATCACCGATCAAACAATAGAAGAACACCAAGTCGAAGACTCGATAGTGGAAGCGGAAGCGGAAAAGATCTACCACTAGTAAGTAATCACCACACAACCAAGAAGCACAAGATTTAACGTGGTTCGGCAATGTGCCTACGTCCACGGGGAGGAGGGGAGAAATATTTATTGAAGAAAATACAAGAGTTACAATGAGATCTCTCTCACAACTCTCAATGGTGGAACTCTAGAATTTCTCTTGAATTCTTGATACACCTTCAAAAGGCCACCACGGAGGGGTTTATATAGGTACATGGGATGATCCTAGTCTAACACGAACTCAAATCAGCACCTTCTTAGAGAAATAGGAAACTCGTATCCAAACCAAAACAGGAGACAAATTCGTAGTAGGAAACTGCCAAGAACTTGAATTTTTCTCCAATCAATATGAGGCACTCTAAATACTAACAAAATCATACCCTCAATCATAAATGATTTTGTCTCAACTAAATAACCTAAAGGTTAATGGCAACTATAGAGGCTTTTATTTAAGGAGGAGGCTAGATGCCCGCTAGGAAGGCATTGGCAAAATAATTATAGCTCGTGCAAATAAAGCTTAAAATGTGTCTAAAGCACAGAAAGCCAACAGGAGTGTAATTAATTTAAAAGCAAAAATTGAAATCCTAATCTGCAAAATAATAGATACTTGTCCGAGAAAACATTTTGATGGTTCTATTGAAAAAGAAAAACCCAACCAATAGAATGCACATAACAGAATATAAAGAAAAGTCCCACCAACCTTTCACTGCCTACCATCTCACAAAGTGAAAAGAAGATAAAAGGCAGTAAACAGCTGGTAGCAGATCAGCCATGAGGAAGGCATCAACCATCATTTGCTGCAAGTTTGCAATCCTCCAAGCTCCAGTATAACTTTAAGGGCGGGACTACAGTTATTTTGTATGGCATCCAAAGAACAAACTGAATGCTAAGAACAAAGTAAATGCCAATCATGAGAAAGATTAATGCATTGTCATTTAGTCATGTGTCTATTCCATGCTAACAAGGTTTAAGGACTGCTGAAGCTGAAACACCCAAGAACACCAGAAAAAAATTAT
This sequence comes from Agave tequilana, assembly GCA_038442645.1. Lineage (NCBI taxonomy): Eukaryota > Viridiplantae > Streptophyta > Magnoliopsida > Asparagales > Asparagaceae > Agave > Agave tequilana. Next base: position 172,615 of record JAVJIF010001366.1, on the reverse strand, counting down.
GAGCAGTTGGGGTGGGATTTGACATCTCCTTCCAATAGCAAAACATATTTATTAACTGTCTCACTGTATAACTTCTATTCTTTTTGCTCTTACCATACAAATTGGATTTTTTTCTTTTAATGTCAAGTTAGTCTTAACAAATGGATTAACTTAAGTGCAGTTTTATCAAGGAGATGCTCATAATAAAATATGGATGGCCAAATATAGAATGATGGCAAGATTGACCTCATTCACTCAATGTGTGGTCATCCTAAATCCTCAAGGCATATCACCATAGTTTCACTCCAGATTCTCGACCCCAGTTTTGTGCTAAAGCTCAAGCTACAGTTACAAGGAGGAACGGGAAAAGGTGAAGCTTGTGACAGAATCAACATGTTTCCTTGAAAGGGGTCTGTAAGGCTAAATTTTTGATTAAAGAATATCAAAGCTTGTGATAATCAGACTGCTTACTGGTGATTTGGTTCGTCTTTACCTAAAAGGTTTACATGCACCCTTCAGCAAGAGCATAGAGTGACCCCATGCATCAATGAACTGTAGAAGCTTATGCTTGGTGAACATACATGAAGCCCAGGAACCACAATACGTAAGTGTTTGACATCATTTTCCTCTTCTTCTAGACTCTTTCCTTGTCTTGGAAAATTTTGCGGGCTGCTTCGCTGCATGATCTTAGCTGCATTACCAATAAGATGGGCTTTCCTACATGTCTACTGGCTTTTGAGGACTTGTAGCCTCTCTTGGCCATATTTCCCTCGGGTAGGAAACAAGTGGTAGAGCTGGCATCAAGTTGACAGCCAAGGAACAACCTTCAAATTTTTCCAAGCGTAGTTTTGTTGAGTTGGATGTCAAACAAATAGTCCCACATCGGCTAGACATGGGAATGGTCTTGGGTATATAAGAATTTGGGCTACAACACCTAACAGATTAATCTTCTGAGATAGTGCCCCAAGTCCTTACAATTAGTATAAGAGCTATGGCTAGCAAGACAACCACAACGAAGTTCGAGGTGGAGAAATTCAACGGGAAGAATAACTTTCTGTTGTGGAAGATGTGAGTAACGGCATTGCTCGTGAAGGAGGGGGCACTCACAAGAACCTACTTGGTGCTAAGAAGAAGCCATCCAAGATGGAGGATGACGAGTGGGTGAATCTCGATGTTCGAGCTAAAAGACCCACCATTATACTATATTTATGCCTATTAGATGAAGTTCTTTATAGTAATAAACGATAAACGAGAAAACCACTGTAAGTTTATGGTGTAAGCTGGGAGAGAGTCTCTACATGACAGATTTTATCTAACAAACTCTTCTTGAAGAAGTCGTTGTATAGTCTTCGGATGAAGGAAAGGACATCGGTTCTGCAGCATCTCAATGTGTTCAATCGAATTTTGAGTGACTTGTTGGCACTGGAGGTGAAACTAGAAGAGGAAGACCACGCTCTTATATTACTACTGTCTTCTCTTTCAGAATTATGATCACTTGGCGACCAACATCATATACGAAAAAAGACCTTAAAGTTGGAAGATATCAGACAGATGCTCCAGAACAACGAGCTGATGAATAAAACAGATTTCACAGAGAAGCCCTTAGGATTGGTAGTCAAAGAGCAAAAGGAGAGATCGTAGAGCACCCAAAAGAGTATCAAAGCTTCTAGCGGAAATAATGATTGCTAATACTGCAAACAACCAGGGCACATAAAGAAGAATTACTTTAAGTACAAGGAGATGCTAAAGAAGAAGGGTGATCCAGGAGCCGATGGAGCTAGCTCCAGTGAGAAACAATAGGATCAAGCCAGCGTAGCCGAGGAAGCAGTTGAAGAACCATGTGATGATCTGTCGGTGAATCCGGGCAGAGGCAAAGAGGTTCTCAAATATTTGGTTGCTTAACTTAGGGTGCACATACCATATGTGCACAAAGAATGAGTGGTTTAGCGCACATGAACTTTTTGAAGGAGGCACGGTCCTGATGGGGAACAATGTTGTATGCAAGACAGATAAAATAGGCAGCATCCGCATGAAGATGTTTGACGGGCAGGTGCGAACACTCGAGGAGGAGAGACAAGTTCCAAACCTGAAGAAAAATCTTCTCTCATTGGGATCCTTGGAAGCTCAGGGATGCCAGTTCTTAGGCAGGGATGGAGCTCTAAAGGTCACTAAGGGCTCCATGATAGTTCTCAAAGCAGAGCGTACGGCAAACTTGTACAAGGTGATCAGAAACGTGGTAATTGGTGATGTTTCCGTAGCAACATAGGAGGACACGACAAGACTTTGGCGCATGCTCTTGAACAGAGCGAGAGAGGTCTTCAAGCCCTACACAGCAAAAGAGTTCTACCAGGCATTAAACATTGTAAACTTAACCTATGTAAGTTTTGCATTATGGGTAGACAGTCAAGAGTAGCTTTTACAACCTCAGCGCACAAAACTAAGGGCTTGTTAGATCTTATACACACGGATGTGTAAGGATCTTCGCCAATTGCATTCATTGGGGTGCATGTCATTAAGTTACTTTTATAGATGATTTCTCCTGAAAAGTATGGTTTATTTCTTGAAGCAGAAATCAGAGGTATTTCAAAAGTTCAAAGAGTAAAAAATCATAGTGAAAAAACAGAAAGGGCAAAAGGTGAAATTCTTGAGGTCAGACAGTATGGGTGAGTATACACCTATAGAATTTAAGGAGTACTTAGCTAGTGAATGTATTGAGCAACAAATGATTATTACACGGCGATCAGAACAAAATGGAGTAGCAAATCGCATGAATCAAACACTTACAGAGTATGCCCGCAGAATGAGGTTACAAGCTGACATGTCAAAAGGTTTCTGGGCAGAAACAGTGAGTCATGTGAGCTATTTAGTGGACAAGTCGCCAACAATAGCATTGATCTTCAAATCTCAGAAAAATATAAGGAGAGTCAATGGATTATTCAACCTTATTAATATTCGGATGCCTGACATACAGTTTGGTTGATAGTCAAAAAAAGAACAAGCTGGAGTCCAAGTCAAAGAGGTGTTACTTCATTGATTTCACCAAAGGAATCAAGGCATACAAGCTTTGGGATCCAGAGAAGATGAGTGTCTTTGTTAGTAGAGATGTAATCTTTGATGAAAATTCAATATTGCAAGCAAAGTCAAAGACGGAGGACAAGACGCAAGGTGGAGCTTCAGACAATTAAGCAGATCTCAGAGAGAGGAGTTTGAGTTTTCAAATGACTCCAACAAGCATGTCGGGTCAAATGAAGACTCCTCAGTTTTAGAATGAAGACAAGAAAGAAGCTACTCAGGAGCAACAAGTACATCCTAGGCCGTTAAGATGGTCAGACAGTTTCAATACCACCAATCAGATATGGTTGAAAAGAGGACCAAGTCTCTTATGCATTAGTAACAAAAGCTGGAAATCCTAACAATTATAAGGAGGCAATTGAGACGGATGACAGTGAAAAGTGGGCCATAGTCATGGAACAGGAGATGGAGTCTTTGGAGAAGAATCAAACAAGAGATTTGTTGAATCTATCAAAGGGTTCTAAAGCAATAGGTTGCGGTGGGTCTTTCGTAAGAAAGATAGTGAGTAATACAAAGCAAGGCTAGTTGCCAAAAGGTATTCTCAGAAGGAAGGAGGGTATTGACTACAATGAGATCTTCTCTCCTCTAAGCAAACATACATATATTCGATTGTTGTTGGTAATCGTGGCTTAAAGTAATCTTGAGTAGAAGTAGCTAGATGTGAAATCAATATTTCTGCATGGTGAGCTAGAAGAGAGGATATACATAAAGCAAGCTGAAGGGTTCATTCGAGAAGGTCAAGAAAATATGGTATCTTCTCAAGAAGTCCCCTTATGAGCTGAAGCAGCCTCTCAGACAGTGGTACAAGCAGTTCAACTCATTCATAATCAAGGCCTACTACACCCGATGTGAGAGTGACAGATGTGTTTATTTGAAGCAGTGCAATGATGATTTCACATATTTGGTGTTGTATGTTGATAATATGCTAATTTCTGCGAGAAATAAGACATATATTCAGAAGGTTAAAGCTCAGCTAAAGGAGTTTAACATGAAAGATTTGGAAGAAGTCAAGAAGACATTAGATATGGAGATCAGTCAAGACACGAATACAGGCAGACTCAGGCTGTACCAGGAGCATTATGTTCTCAAGATGTTAGAAAATTCAATATGACTGAAGCAAAACCGGTCACTACTCCTTTGACAGGTCACTTCAGGTTATCCTCCAGCCAGTGTCCAAACTCACAAAAGGAGGGTGAGATGTCTCGAGTACTATATGCTAGTGCGGTGGGATCATTGATGTAGGCTATGGCATGCACTAGGCCTGACTTAGCTTATGCAGTTAGTACAATAAGTCGATTCATATCGAATCCAGGAAGGCGACATTGGGAAGCGATAAAGTGGGTGCTTAAGTATCTACAAGGAACTACTGAATTAGGCTTGGTATTTCAGAAATTAGAAACAATAAAGCCTAAAATACAAAAAAGATATGTTGATACATATGTCTGGAGATCTTGATCAATGAAAATCTACGACGGGTTATGTATTCACAGTAACCGAGAGTGTTGTTAATTGGAAGGCAAAGTTGCAAGACACCGTGACGCTTTCAACAACAGAGACGGGGTATGGTTGTAGTTGAAGCATCTAAGGAAGCCTTGTGGTTGAGAAGATTGGTCGGCACATTTGAAATCATACAAGATTCAATTCAGATGTAATGTGACAGTCAGAGGGATACATCTCACTAAGGATCACATATATCACAAGCGAACAAAACACATCAATGTAAGGTATCACAAAGTTACGTCAGTGGGTTGCAGTGAAAAAGATTATTGATTTGATCAAGATGAGTACAAAAAAACCCAGCAAACATGATGATAAAGATCATCCCGGTAGAGAAGTTCAAAGCATCTTTGAACTTCATCAATGTTCTCTAAAGATAAATTGGAGAATGGGCTCTTGTGAGGGAGTCGTGTGAAGTCACAAAAAGGGAAAGAAAGTTTATTTGATGGTGTGAAAATCAATTTCTACCAAGAATTCATGGTAAGTGAGTCAAAGTAGAGATTATTGGTATTTTTGGTGCCTCACGTTCGTTGGAGAAGGACAACTCTAGCGAAGTTGTCAACAGCTCTGGCGAAACTATCGAAAATCTAAGACAGAGCAACTTTTGGGATAACGCTATCGAGAGCCATGTCGAGAGCTACGGCAATCTGGGCGTATCCAAACATATTCGACCTGAATTCTGATTCTGTTGCAAGTTAAATTCTGATTCTGGTTTTGACCCAAATGCTGGGTATTTGGTTTCTTTTTCTCTGGCTATAAATATGACATTGTTTCATTAGTTTTAACCAACTCTTATATTGAGAGTTTGAGAGATTCTTATGTGAGTCTTGTAAAGTTTGTTTCTCTTCTCAAGTTAAGAATTTCTCCCCCTCCTCCCATAAAATCGTGTTCTTGATTTGTGTTCTTAATTTTGTGGTGATCAAGTTATATTGTTTGCTACAATAAATTGCTCAGTGTTTTCGCTGCTACTCTTATTATTTGGTAATGTTTATCACAACGATTGGTATCAGAGTCATGCCCCGAACTTAGTTCGAGGGGAGATTGCTTGGTGTTCTTACTCCACCTAGAAGGCTAGTCTTTTGGGATGGTGTTCCAAGTCCTTACAAGTGGTATCAGAGCCATGCCTCGAACTTAGTCGTGTGTGTGGGTGGTGTTTGATCCCCCAAATGGTCACAAAAAAGGCGCATTGGTGGGCCCCTATGAAGCTAGTCGGGCTCTCGAGGATTTGGCAAGAGTGCTCCTACTCCACGTAAGGCGTGCCACTTCCCACGCGGTGAAGAGGAGTAACAGGCTGCAGTGTTGCTTCACATAAGGCGTGGCATATCCCTCCACGCAGTGAAAGATTTGTGATCTCGATGGAGCATATGGTCTTCCAGGTGTGAACAAAGATGTGCTTACAGGGAGACTGTTTGTTCGAGGGGGGATTATTGAGTTGGAAGTCGAACAAATAGGTCCGCATCGGCTAGACATGGGGATGGTCTTGGGTGCATAAGGATTTGGGCTACTCCACCTAACTGGTTAGCCTTTTAGGATGGTACTCCAAGTCCTTACAAGTTTAGCATAGAGAGTTTCAAAGATAAAAATAAAACAGTCAGTAGAATCCAACAGTTAATTTGCATTAAAATTCGGTAAGCAAAGCAAATTTGGGAATTGATGCATGGATGACCAGATCTCCAAATCAAGAAGCAGATGACAATGACGATATCTCCAAATCAAGAAGCATATAAGAAGACCTATATCTGAATGCTGACAACACAAACATCAATCAGTATCATAAACAATGAAGAGGAAACTATGGATAAAATGTTACCAAACTCTGAACACCAAGATGCAGAATCCAGTACTTCAGCAAAGTCATCAATCCCCCGCCGCAAGAATGTTGCCCATATTTAAAAAGACATTTGGCTAAACTCTAACCCAATGCATCATCATAAATCCAGAAAAGACTAAAAGACAAAATCTTGCAAACAAAAAAGAACATGTGACACATGCACAATCAAAACCATATATCACAGATAAAGAAAATAGACAGAAAAGAAAGCCCAAATCCAATTTAGTACGAGAAATCGTCAATTAATAAAAATAAGAAAAACAAAACAAAGAGTATTACTCATTCAGAAAAGGAAATTAAAGATTTCACAACTCCTCCAACATCCAACGCACCGCAAAAGAAACCATAATCTAAACTTACCAAAACAAAGAAACAGAAGCCAACGGGATTGGATGCCAAAAGAAGCAAATGGCTGCAAAGGGAAATGTTTAGAGGGAAACATGAAAAAGAGAGCCCGAAGAAAAAAAAATATGAACAAAGACGATTTATATCACAAGAATCCAGCTAGAACACAAATAATAGATAGCAAATCACATTAATGAATCTAGGCAGTAACCACAATCCAAATATAAGCTAACACCATAAATAAGCGTTAAAAAAAAGACTTTATATTGAAAAGTTGCAGGGGGGCAGATATCTGAAAAACAGCATGCAGACCTCAACAGCCTACCAGTAAATCATTACAAAAATACTGCCTCAATAAAAGTTAAAAGCCCAAAAAGACTATATAAATGAATGCAAGTACTAAAAATAAGTACAGATCACAAGAAACTACATATTAGATCCAATAAAGATCAAATGTAAAATTCATAAAAAACAGAAGAATTAACACAAGCAATATGCGCAGGATGCAGAAGGAAAAAGAAAAACTAGCACCAATTTATAAACAAAAAAAAAAACCCAGCAGCTTGTGAAATAAGCATAAAAGCCCCAAACTGTTCGAAATTAAAGCTGAACACAAGGTGATTTAACCTGAAAATATACACTTAAGCAAATGCAGAAATCACAGCTAAAATGAAAACAAATGCAACCAAACTCTAAATGAACAAAAAATCTAACATGCAACTCAACACGAGCAAAATTGTTCAGAAAAGTAAAAAGTAGATGAAAAAAACGCATGACCCTGATCACAAAGCACATAAATAAACCTAACCCAAAATACCCATATAAAGAAAACACCAGCTAATACCAAAATAAGCACCAAAAGAAAACTAGCATTAAAACCAACATGCAGAACTCAGCCCTTCATCAATAAATCATTTCAAAAATGCAGCCTAAAACTAAAACTTCAAGCTACAAAAGACCATATAAACTTCCTATAAATGTCAACTAACTCAGTAGATCACTCGAAACCCAGCAAATTTCAACAGCAAAATTATCCAAAAAAACATGCAGATGAAAAAAAACCCATGACCCAGATCATAAAACAGAGAGAGAAATCTATCCTCAAATCCCACAACCCCAAACAAACAGAAACAAATCAAAACAAACAACAATACCATGAAATTAACAAAAAAAAGGAAACTAATACTTCATCTGATCCCGAATTACACACTTCCCAAAACATCAATCGCATAAAAGAAATAGAAAAGAATTGGGGGCAGAGCTCAGAATAGCAGCAGTAGCATAGGGGCAAAGCTGTAAATAAAACAATTAGAGGGATTTTGTCATTGGAGGGAGAGAAGAGAGAAGCACCTCTTTTGGGAGCATGTCTCCTCGCTCGAAACCCCTTGCGGCTCTCTCTCTCTCTCTCCCCCTCGCGTCACCTTCTCTTTTCTGCTCTGCTCTCCTCTCCTCCCTCCCTCATCTCTCTCTCTCTCTCTCTATCTGAGGTGGCTCCAAATATAAATTGTTTTTGGCTTAAATAATAGTTTTTCCCAATTACCATTAATACGCTACCTCTCTCTAAGTATAACAATTTTTAAATTGGATATAAAATTGTTTCCCTTTCGGGGCTGTTTGGTTGCAAGGAAGTGGACGGAAGTAAAATAAGGAAGTATAATTGCTCACTTCTCTATCTATTCAAATACCGGAAAAGAAAAATAAGAAAATCTCTTTTTCTTTTGTCTTTTCTCTTTTACACAACCATTTCCTCACTTCCAGAGTGCTACAGTTAATTTTGTTGTCATGTAAATCTCATTTGTAATAAATATAGCACAAAACAGTTAATTTTTTAATCATGTAAATCTCACTTGCATTCTAATTACAGTCTATTTTTTATTTTTCTTAATTAATTTTTATTTTAATATTATTTTACGGTCAACTTTGTGGTCAACTTTTCTACTTCCACTTTTACATTACCATCCAAACACCAGAAAAGACAAAATATTTTCCAAACCACACTTCTTAACAACATCCAAACACCGAAAAACTTACTAACCAATTTTCAAGTTCCAAAGGGAATTATTACTACTTCCTCAATTCCTCACTTCCTCACTTCCACCCTTAACCAAACAGGCCCTTCCAGAACCCCTCTCGCTTGTTTTTACTTTAAAGCTTTTTTAAGTTTAGATTTTTTTTCTATTTATTTAATTAAAACCGTTCGAATAGAGGTTTTTTCCGTTACTAATATAAAAACTTTTGTTTGTCCGTCCGTCTGTCTTCATCCGCGAGAGAGAGAAAGAGAGAGCAGTGTCGACCTCCGCGTTCTTCTTTCCTCTCAGCTCCCTCTCTCACTTTCTCTTTCTTCTTCCTCTTCCATTTCTCCTCTCCTGATTGATCGGTCGGTTCTCACCGACAACGTTGGTATTAGTCTGTTTTTAAATTATCCATGTAGTCTGAGCTACTATCTAAGTGAACGGATATTGTCACCCTCAAGAATGAAAAAGGCACCCTATGGATTTGGGCACCCTCAAATTTGATAAAAGCCTCAAAAAAATTCAAAATGGCCATTTTGTCCTTTTCTTCTTCTTCCCCTTCCTCTTTCCTCCGCCCCTTCACCGGCGAACACCCCCCGGACACCCCTGCCCCCCTCCCCGACCCCCCTCCCCCCGCCAGAGTAGGAGGGGGTGCCCGACGTCCCTGGCCTCCCCCCCACCGGCCACCCCGACCCCCCTCTCCGCACTGCCCACGCACCCCCCCTCCCCCGCCCGGAGCTCCCCTCCCCCCTTCGTTCGACCACGCCGGCCGAACAGGTCCCTCTCGTCCGGCCGACGTGACCGGACAGAAGGGGGAGGGGAGCACAGGGAGGGAGGAGGTCAGGGCACAAGGGGGAGGGGACGCGGGGAGGAAAGGGTAACGCGAGGAGGAGGGGAGCGCGGAGGGGCAGGGGAGGGGAGGGGAGCGCTAGGGGCGGGGGAGGGCAGGGGAGGCCCGGGGGTGCCGGAGAAGGAGGAGGAGGGTGTAACGGTCCCAAATTTCTTATTTTCTCAATCTACATAAACCTCTATATTGATCAACAGATTATCATAATCATCTCCAATTTCTTAAAAATTTCGGCAGCACTTCCTTTTAAATACGAAGTCTACTCTGATACATAGATACATACAATTCCAAAATTCTCATCAATCGTATATCTATATACAATATCCCACGCAGTTTATATTACAATTTCGGCTTGACATCGCCTACTTAAATCTCTCACATTTATCATGTGGATACAACACAAGATAACAAATCAAAGACTTACTTGAGAATAATCTCCTTGGTATAACCATCTAACACAAGCCAACTCAAAATAATATCCATAAGAACTTATACACAAGTCTACATATATACTTCATCGAACTAAATCACATATATGTAACTATTCAGTCTAACTATAACATCAACTCTATGTACATGCATATAACCAAACTACTCAATTTGGTAGTCAATATAGAAGCTTGGTAGGCCCACACAATGTATGTTGTGCTCCCTTTCAGTACTCTACTCTTGCCTTTAGCTGCTATTTATCCCTGGCTTGCCCTGAAAAACATGAAGCTATGGGGGGGTGAGCTCGACAGCTCAGTGAGTGGAGTCAATCTCATTCATAATTGTAGCATGGCATTAACGATGTATAGTATTCATGATTCATGAAAATAAGATGAATGCGGTACATGAAGTATGTGATACCGAATGCTTCTACTTGATTGTAAATTTACTTTCAGTTACTGTTCAATTAATGTTGATAACTGTACACATGACCAGTATCAGATGTCTTCAATACCATATACAATAACACATCTAACATACCCTTAGTGTCACGCGCGCACACATACATATATGTCACACATAGCCATTCATTCTCAATAATTTGTAAAGTTGCATATATATGTATCGTAGCACCATCTTCGCACTCCTCCCGTGCCATACGGGTCCCTTCCTCCATATATATACACATATTTATATAGCACCGTCTTCGCACTCCGCCCTGCATACGGGTCCCTTCCTCCTGATATATACACATATTTATATAGCACCGTCTTCGCACTCCGCCCTGCATACGGGTCCCTTCCTCCTGATATATACACATTTTTATATATATATATATAGCACCGTCTTCGCACTCCGTCCTGCATACGGGTCCCTTCCTTCTTTCAATAAGGTATATATACACATACATCTAAATGCACACAATATCGGCACATTCAATTTCATAAGACTCATGTATAAAGCACACCATTTCCTATATGCAATGATACTCTCAATTAATACTTGCTCGTTACCTTGTATTCTTATGCAATATCCGCACAATTGTCTTAACCAAGCATATCACACATATATATATATGTACAAAATCAGGTAACATACACCAATCATATTCATGTCAATAATAATGAATTCTATTCCGTAACATGCATGTCAATGCCCTTGTACACCATACTTCAAAATGCAAGCCACATATGCAAATAGGTAAAATGCTATATCAGACAAGTTATTATTCGTTTTTGTGATCAGGTATAATGCAATCCAATTTATTAAAAACCCCACTCACCTTTGTCTGACTTCAGTTATCAATCCTGCGGATACGTAGCTCTCGATTTCACGATCGCAATGGTTCAAAAATCGCTCGAATCCGACTCCGGATGGTCAAGTCATCACCCAAAAACCAAACCAATAACTTAGGGTTAGATATCAAATATTCAGAATTATCCGGGGACCCATTATAAATTTTCTGGGTCTAAAATTAAATAACAGAAACTTTCAAGGGGTTAAATGAAGTTTACCTTTCTTTAAGTGATTGGGTCGGGTTCGGGTCTTAATGGGTCGGATTCGGATCCAAACCCAAACCCTTACTTCTTTTTCTCCTCTTTTCTTTTCTTTCTTTCTTTTCTTTTTTTTTTTTCTTTTCACAGAACAGCAGCAGCGGAAGCGCTGCTGCTTCTTGCGCCTCCCCCCCCCCCCCCCCGCCGCTGCTGCTGCGGCCGCCCGCCGCCGCTGCTGCGGACGACGCCGCCCTGGCCGGCGCAGTGCAGGCAGCAGCCCTGCTGCCTGCGCGCTGGTCCCCTGGCGGCCGGCGCTCCGGCCGCCGAGCCTGGCCGGCGTTCGCACCGGCGGGCCGCGCCGGACCCCTCCTCCGGTCGCCGCCGTTCATCCAAGCCACACACACACACACACACACACACACAGAGAGAGAGAGAGAGAGAGAGAGAGAGAGAGATGGTGGGTACTTTTTTTTTTCTTTTTTTATATATATATATACTCCCCTTTGATTTCTATGATGCCACCTTGCAAGCACAAGTTCCAATCCCTCTCCAAAAGGCTCCACCTCATGCTAACGCAAAATTGACTCAGCCATCCACCAACTCTCTCCAACTAAATGTAGATTAGTTTAGTTAATTATCAAGGTTTATTGTTAGATGAAATGGGAAAGGAAACATTATGGACTTGGGCTCATTCATTCCATTCAAATAAATTTTGGAACCGTTGGCTTGGGCCCAAGTTATAGACAGGAGTAGATAAAGAAAAGAGTGTAAAGATTGGGCTTTTTACGAAACTAGTTGTAACCTGAATACAAAGTATTACTCCCTTTTCTAAATAAACTTCCAATAAATTATTATCACTAAAATTATCAGTTCTAAATATTGATTTCATTTATGGGCCTTATCTGATTTAATCTGAGTTTTAGAACATTAATTCATGGTTTAACAACCCGGTGTTACAAGTATTATTCATGTTCACAGTCTTGTATACTTGTAGCTATATATTAAATCTCCAATCTATTTCTAGAATTTAGAGATTTGTTCACGAAATTTTCTCATTAATCATATAACTTAATATTTTATTGGTCTCAGATATAATAATCCAGATTAATTAAAACCAAGTATTACCTCATAATTATATGTTAAATCAGAAATAAAAATCAGGGGTGTTACATTCTACCCCCCTTATGAAAGTTTCGTCCTCGAAACTTATTGCAATTGGAATAGGATAGGGTTAAATATTTGTAATTCATCTTTCGGTTCCATGTAGCTTTTACAATTTTACACTTGACTTAAAATCTGAACAAGGACTCAATCCTTCTCACGCGGATGTTGCTGACTGTCTCAATGCTTGATATAATAATTTTACTTCATAGCCAACGGTTGTTCGTTTAAAACAGTTTCCCGTTTATTCAAGGTCAAATCCTTTCTTCACATCAATCTTGACCTCCGAGCTTTGTAATTCTGAATGTTTTCCTTGTAGTAAAGTCAGTCGGTATTAACCGATCCAATCTAATCTCGGATATTCGACTGGACCAAAGCATTGCGGATTCAAACTACTTTTCTGTCCGATTCATGTCACAACTATATCGGATATGTCTTAATAACAACTGAAATTTCTAGAGAACTCCCATATTAAATCCTGTGTCATGAGAAGTGAGTGAGTTAGGGTCTCTATATTTCATCTTTCTACTCTTTTATAATATCTTCGACTCGCAGACTCTTCGACTTTACTATTATCAAAGGAATGATTCATATTTTAATTGCTTTACCTTGTGGACTAGAACTTGCATCAGTTCTTCCACAAAAAAAATATCAGTATTGATCCGTAAAAAAAAAAAAAAAAAGAGATAACAAAACTCGGAATCTCAGTGGCTTTAAATTAATAAACTGATATCATTTAATACTTTATCGACTAGACGAAGTTAATTAATCAAAGAATGCTAAAATCATACCCTACCATCCACTTATTCATGTATGTGATGATTACACTATTATCTGATCATCCTCTTTTTCTGGATTAGTTTCCCACCACAATTTACCAATTATAGGCAATTTAACAATCCTGGCATAAAGTTCACATTTATTCATTAAATTGGGCATGTGACAATCAGTTTTAACTTGTAGGATGTGTCCCTTCAGATTTGTAATGATTTACAAGGGATGTATCATTGCTTTACAGTCTTATTCAAGAATTATCACATAAATTATGAGGAAACGAAACGAACTTACAATCCTTCTCTTACAGATGACACTAAGTGTTTTAATATTTCAGCAACTGTAACACTTTACTGTATGCTCGTTGTTTTCTAAAATAACAAGAATCTGCTCTAATCATGATAAATTTCAATGCTGACATAAATATATATTACCAAAGTTTCATTATTATGTGCATATTTCTAGTGGTAAAGTTAATCGATATTCAAGAGATCCAATTTGATTTGTTGTATCGAAAAGTTAAATACATCAGAGATCCAAATTTGCTTTTCATTGTGACTCGAGTTGCCTCAAGAATATTTCAAAAATTGCTAGTCATTGGTTCACACAATTCTTATCTGCCCTGAGCAACTTTCATTCTTCTCAATTATTCTAATTTCTTCAAAAATTTCCTGAACTATTATGATTATGATTTTTGAGACCTTAACTATATAAGGATTACCTCATGCTTCCCATCATAATCTATTGCATTTAACATCTTCTCTACTTTACGAAGTCATCCCTCTTTGCTTGCAAGAGGTGAGAGGTTGACCCTGAATTATCTCTTAACTTTATATTTAACTTCATTACTAAATCAATAGCATAGGTTTCACACCCTATTCATATGTTCAATGGATAAGTTATAATCACTGATATCATTATCCACATTAGAGATCATAATGTATCAGATTTCAATTTCACAAGTTTCGAAAGAATTACACGGTGTAAATAATAACTACCCATGTCACAGGTACATCCATACATAAAATTCACAATAAGTTACAATTATTATTCTTATGAATGTTGTTACTTGATCAGGTTTCATCTAGTGAACTCAAACACTATTTCATTATTTGTCATGATGTAACTTAGTGTAATATCAATGATAGTTGCAACTTGCGGTGAGCACCTGACTTAAATCTGTATACAATAATTGGTTGAGACATAAGATAAGGATTTCTTATTTATCAATATGATTCACCCAACTGAAAAGCCTCTTACTTAAGTGCAAACTTTTAAATCTTTGATAAGGATCTGCATAATATTACCACGCAAGATTGTCTCACAATATAACTTGCTTCTCAAATTTCACATAAAATGATCATGCCACTGTACATACAAAACAAATGACATTCATACCATCAGTCCCTCAGCATACTGGTGGACTCACAATTGTATACACAAGTATGCATTGACCGTCTTATTAAACACTAGGGTACCTATGATTCTGTCTCTAGATTCTCCAAAAATATCATCCTCTCTTCATTTCATATTCACACAGTATTAATTATCCCTATATAAGGATGCTCTTCAAAGAGTATCAAAATCCATAATCCTTTCAGTATGACATATCCCTTATATTCTTGTATCTGAGACTTTGGTTATCCCACAACCAGATTTTAATAAGGTTCTTCTGCTCTGATTAAATCTTGATTTGCCTGATATATCAATTTCTTTCTTATTCCAGTGTCCCATACCACTGGCAGCTCATACTGGGGCCCGCACCCCCAATAGAACACATCCGAATCAAGACATGCGGGTATGCCCTCATTCGAACGTAAGAAAATAATCAATATCACGCACTTCGAGATCAATCATACACGTCAGAACCAACTACCCCCCTTGGAATTACTCATATACATTCACGCGATCAATCAAACAATGCACCCATACAACATATCAATCCTATGGATCAATCCTGATGTAGAAATAACAATTCTAGGTCACATTCCTACGCCTATACTTTTCTAGGCCATATATCTCAGTCTTACTCCTCATTCCTAAACCTTTGCTCTGATACCAACTGTAACGGTCCCAGATTTCTTATTTTCTCAATTTACATAAACCTCTATATTGATCAACAGATTATCATAATCATCTCCAATTTCTTAAAAATTTCGGCAGCACTTCCTTTTAAATACGAAGTCTACTCTGATACATAGATACATACAATTCCAAAATTCTCATCAATCGTATATCTATATACAATATCCCACGCAGTTTATATCACAATTTCGGCTTGACATCGCCTACTTAAAATCTCTCACATTTATCATGTGGATACAACACAAGATAACAAATCAAAGACTTACTTGAGAATAATCTCCTTGGTATAACCATCTAACACAAGCCAACTCAAGATAATATCCATAAGAACTTATACACAAGTCTACATATATACTTCATCGAACTAAATCACATATATGTAACTATTCAGTCTAACTATAACATCAACTCTATGTACATGCATATAACTAAACTACTCAATTTAGTAGTCAATATAGAAGCTTGGTAGGCCCACACAATGTATGTTGTGCTCCCTTTCAGTACTCTACTCTTGCCTTTAGCTGCTATTTATCCCTGACTTGCCCTGAAAAACATGAAGTTATGGGGGGTGAGCTCGACAGCTCAGTGAGTGGAGTCAATCTCATTCATAATTGTAGCATGGCATTAACGATGTATAGTATTCATGATACATGAAAATAAGATGAATGCGGTACATGAAGTATGTGATACCGAATGCTTCTACTTGATTGTAAATTTACTTTCAGTTACTGTTCAATTGATGTTGATAACTGTACACATGACCAGTATCAAATGTCTTCAATACCATATACAATAACACATCTAACATACCCTTAGTGTCACGCGCACACACATACATATATGTCACACATAGCCATTCATTCTCAATAATTTGTAAAGTTGCGTATATATGTATCGTAGCACCGTCTTCGCACTCCGCCCGTGCCATACGGGTCCCTTCCTCCATATATATACACATATTTATATAGCACCGTCTTCGCACTCCGCCCTGCATACGGGTCCCTTCCTCCTGATATATACACATATTTATATAGCATCGTCTTCGCACTCCGCCCTGCATACGGGTCCCTTCCTCCTGATATATACACATTTATATATATATATATATAGCACCGTCTTCGCACTCCGCCCTGCATACGGGTCCCTTCCTTCTTTCAATAAGGTATATATACACATACATCTAAATGCACACAATATCGGCACATTCAATTTCATAAGACTCATGTATAAAGCACACCATTTCCTATATGCAATGATACTCTCAATTAATACTTGCTCGTTACCTTGTATTCTTATGCAATATCCGCACAATTGTCTTAACCAAGCATATCACACATATATATATGTACAAAATCAAGTAACATACACCAATCATATTCATGTCAATAATAATGAATTCTATTCCGTAACATGCATGTCAATGCCCTTGTACACCATACTTCAAAATGCAAGCCACATATGCAAATAGGTAAAATGCTATATCAGACAAGTTATTATTCGTTTTTGTAATCAGGTATAATGCAATCCAATTTATTAAAAACCCCACTCACCTTTGTCTGACTTCAGTTATCAATCCTGCGGATACGTAGCTCTCGATTTCACGATCGCAATGGTTCAAAAATCGCTCGAATCCGACTCCGGATGGTCAAGTTATCACCCAAAAACCAAACCAATAACTTAGGGTTAGATATCAAATATTCAGAATTATCCGGGGACCCATTATAAATTTTCTAGGGTCTAAAATTAAATAACAGAAACTTTCAAGGGGTTAAATGAAGTTTACCTTTCTTTAAGTGATTGGGTCGGGTTCGGGTCTTAATGGGTCGGATTCGGATCCAAACCCAAACCCTTACTTCTTTTTCTCCTCTTTTCTTTTCTTTCTTTCTTTTCTTTTTTTTTTCTTTTCACAGAACAGCAGCAGCGGAAGCGCTGCTGCTTCTTGCGCCTCCCCCCCCCGCCTTCCCCGCCGCCGCTGCTGGGCCGCCCGCCGCCGCTGCTGCGGACGACGCCGCCCTGGCCGGCGCAGCGCAGGCAGCAGCCCTGCTGCCTGCGCGCTGGTCCCCTGGCGGCCGGCGCTCCGGCCGCTGAGCCTGGCCGGCGTTCGCGCCGGCGGGCCGCGCCGGACCCCTCCTCCGGTCGCCGCCGTTCATCCAAGCCACACACACACACACACACACACACACAGAGAGAGAGAGAGAGAGAGAGAGAGAGAGAGAGATGGGTGGGTACTTTTTTTTTCTTTTTTTTTATATATATATATATACTCCCCTTTGATTTCTATGATGCCACCTTGCAAGCACAAGTTCCAATCCCTCTCCAAAAGGCTCCACCTCATGCTAACGCAAAATTGACTCAGCCATCCACCAACTCTCTCCAACTAAATGTAGATTAGTTTAGTTAATTATCAAGGTTTATTGTTAGATGAAATGGGAAAGGAAACATTATGGACTTGGGCTCATTCATTCCATTCAAATAAATTTTGGAACCATTGGCTTGGGCCCAAGTTATAGACAGGAGTAGATAAAGAAAAGAGTGTAAAGATTGGGCTTTTTACTAAACTAGTTGTAACCTGAATACAAAGTATTACTCCCTTTTCTAAATAAACTTCCAATAAATTATTATCACTAAAATTATCAGTTCTAAATATTGATTTCATTTATGGGCCTTATCTGATTTAATCTGAGTTTTAGAACATTAATTCATGGTTTAACAACCCGGTGTTACAAGTATTATTCATGTTCACAGTCTTGTATACTTGTAACTATATATTAAATCTCCAATCTATTTCTAGAATTTAGAGATTTGTTCACGAAATTTTCTCATTAATCATATAACTTAATATTTTATCGGTCTCAGATATAATAATCCAGATTAATTAAAACCAAGTATTACCTTATAATTATATGTTAAATCAGAAATAAAAATCAGGGTTGTTACAGAGGGGGTCGGTGAAAAGAGGAAGGAAGGAGAAAGAAAGGAGGGTTTTTTTGGACATTTAATCACCGGTGAAAATGTAAAAAGAAACCCCACTTGTAAATATTTTTTTAGACATTTCATCCTTCCTCTTTCCTCCGCCCCGTCGCCGGCGAACATCCCGACCACCCCCTCGCCGTCGAACTCCCTTGTTCGGCCAGAGGCAGCTACCGAACAGAGATCTCTCTATTGCCAACTTTGACCAAACAAAGAGAACTTTGTTCGACCGGACTGGTCGAACAGAGGGTGGGCGGGAGGGCCGGGAGGAGTTGGGCGAGGGGGAGGGGGGAAGGGGTGCCGGAGGTCCGGGGGGAGGGGGTAGGAGGAGGTCGCGGGGGGAGGGGGTTGGTCGCAAGGGAAAGGGTGCTGAAGGTCACCGACGGGTCAAGGGAGGCCGGTGGTCGCTAGCGACAGAGGGAGAGGAAGGGGAGGTGAAGGGAGAAGGAAGGAGGAAGAAAAGGGTTTATTTTGACATTACAACAGGGGTAAAATTAAAAATAATAATAATAATAATGGCACACTTTTAAATATTTTGGGGGTCTTCATAAGTTTTGGGGGTGGCAATATCTGTTCCCATTATCTAAGTGTCTGTTTACTTTAAAAAAATCCTAAAAAAATCAGTCATTATCAATTTTATAGCGTTTCCCTCTCAGAGGGAAAAACTGAAACAGCACCGAGAAAAAAAATTCAATTCATTTTCTGCCAACCAAGCACATCAATATGAGAAAAACATATGAATCTTACAAAATTTGAGAAAATTAGCACTTTTCAACGCATTTTCTCTAAAACAATAGGTTCTAAGATGCAGCTTAAAAGAATGCAAGCTGGAAGGTATTGGTGCCAGAGAGAACTCGGTTATTAATTGTTGGCTGGTTTGAATTAATTCGGTGCTAAAAATTAAAGGTTGTATTTTGTGTTTTTCGTCTCTTTTGGCTGAAGAAGAATTGTGATTTAAAGTTTTAAAACTTGACATGTGTGACCAAGAAATTAGCAAATTTGCATGGCAATAACGTAGGGCTTTCCAGATGATTAACTCAATATTTGCCCAGATAAATAAGTTTCTTGTTTACATTGATTGCTAGTATTAAAGTGAAATTTGGAAAATCTTAAGTTCCTTCAAAATAAGAGGATGACTGGATAGGGCATGTTTCGCTAGCTGTAAGTTGTAAGTCATAAGCGATAAATTATTTTACTGTTGTAAGCAAATTTTATGCAAGTAAGTTTTACGGTATTTGGTTGGCAATGTAAAATTGAAAGTAAGAAAGTATAATATATTTTACGATATTTGGTTGGTAATGTGTAAGTCGTAAGGGAAAAGTTGACCACATAACTAACTTTTTGGTGATTTAAACATATTAAATAGTAAAAAATAGTAAAAAATAAAAAATGAAAAAAATATTAAATATTTAAAATAAATAAAAATAGTAAATAATAATAATAATAATTTATTAATTTCATATTAAACATTACTAATCTAGCAATAGAAAGATTCTAATAATAAAATTATTAGAATAATTAATAAAAACTTTAATCTGATAATTAAAATTAAACTAATAATTAAAAAATAATTTCTCATAATTTAAAAAGATCAATCTAATAAAAAATATTAGTCTAATTATAATTAAATATCCGCAATACAGATTTACATGACCACAAAATTAATTGTTAAAGCTGCAAGTGAGATTTGCATGATCTCAAATTAACTGTTTAGACAGTAAGTGAGCTGCAAGTGTATTCTATGACTTAACAAATATCTTAAATGATTTTGCCGCAATTGTATTTTATTACTAACGGACCAATTACATGAAACAAATACTCCCTTATCCACATTGCTCTAAACTTGTCCGCTTAGACTCTGATTCGCCATTGACAATATTTATTTATCACTGATATTTGAAATTTGTTTTCTTTATAATTTTTATGAGGTAAAATTTTGTGAATAGATTTTTAATCCAACCTTGAGAGCTAAGGTAAAAAGCAAAAATTAGTTAGGTGGAATGTTTCACGAGTTTCATATTTATGTAACCATCAACACAAATAAAACACAACTCAGATTTTATCCTTGATAAAACATATAATTTGATTTTAGCTGAGATATATAAAGCCTAGATTAACTTCTTCCTCTTTTTTTTTTTTTGTCCTCTTTGGAGTACTTCCTTATTTTCTTCTTTATATAAAATATAAAGACTTTTTCCATGAATTTTAAATCTGCATCTATAATTTTATTGATTTTTTCTTTTTTCGAAATACAGATGACAGCCTGATGCAAGCTGAATATTTTGTACTGCATAATTTCATCTAATCAAGTTGACGCAAATAAGAAAGCGAACAACGCCGATTAGATCTCATTTTAGCGCCAACGAATCCTAAAAGATACCTTTAGCATGATAGAACACTTGAATCTACGAGTAAAGAATGAACAACTAGAATTCACGAGCAATTGAAAAGAGAAACTCAATTTTATTGATCATTAAAACTTGAATTAAAACTTAGATATAAAAAACTAAGATAGATGGGCTTATATAGACAATAAAAGAAGAGTACTAATTTAAATAAGAAAAATAAAACAAATTTGAGTTCAAGTCAAAACGAAGACTATATCCTTTTTAGAATCGGAAAGGTAGATATACACGCAGGACTATCGACCATTAGGTGGAGGGTTGTAGATCACTGGTGAGTCTGTCGAGAGGTGCAAGCAGGCTGTCGACAGACTGTATAACTCCAACTCTCAAAAATGTCTATCGACAGCTGAGCTTGTTGGTCGACAGCTGGGCTTGGGCTCTATCTTGGTCTGCTGGCTTGCTTCTACCTTGATCTCTTATATCAGTCGCTCCCTTTTCAAAAGAACTCGTTCTCAAGTTATAATATGAGTATAGCTGCTTGGTAGGATGATATTCATAAATATCTGCCACATTGAAAGTCTTAGACATCGTCATATCTCTTTCCTCAAGTTTCTTTCGCCTTTTCTTGTCAGTTGTCGCTTTATACTTTGCATTAGTTTTCTCCAACTTCAATTGAATCTTCTCTTTTAGAACTCCACTCTCAGTGGGATTCATCCGGTAGTGTGGACGATTAGGTAGACTTGCTTTCGAAATATGGTGTTGGATATCTCTCATGAGTGGTAATCCTTCTGAAAGCTTGTCATGAATAACTCATTTAAACTCTTCCAACAATGGTCCAATCTTCTCGGGAATTTCAGCAGGTAGAATAACTTTCTTGCCCACTAAAGCAAATCTTTGTTTTGTTTTCTTTGTTTCCAATAAAAACTCACTTTGATTGCATTCTTTGTAAACTTTGGAGCAAGCGGAATTGGTCTTGTGTCAACTATTTTTCCCTGAACACATAGATGTTTCTCGTACCTCTGTGAATTGCATCAACATCATGTTGCCACGGTCTCTCTAAAAGAATATGACACGTATCCATATCAACCACATCACATGCAACGAAATCTTGATAAAAAGTGCCAATTGAAATAAGAACATGACATAAATTTATTACCTTGATAGAGGGGGGCCTTTTTGATCTAACCAATGGCGCAAGGATGAGGGTGTTTTTGTCTCGAGCTTCAAATAGTCCATGAATGGTCTAGAGACGATATTCTCACTTTTGTTGTCAATGATGAGGTTGCATACTTTGCTCCCGACTGAACACCTTGAATAGAAAATTTGAAGTCACTGCGTAATATCGGGGGCCTTCTAATTGCACATCAATTTCTGAACAACACAAGTTGTACATTCTCCATGCTCATCAGCAAAGTCGAAACTATTGAGTTCTTCAATCTTGAATTCTTCCCTTTCGTCATCTTCGTAATCTGCCATTTTGACTTGCTTCCTTTTAGGGCGTTCATTGGACTTGTGTAAGTCTATCCACACCTATAATACTTGCCTACCCCAAGTTTGGCGTAGGAATTGTTCTTGCTCTTTGCAGTTGCGACAATTGTTGTTGCTTGTGCTAAAGCACGAGATTGATCGACTGGTAAGCTAGCGGTCAATCAATCATTATGGAACTCGACAGAACTATTAGACTGAACTATTGCGCCACTAACTGTCTTTTCAATTGGCGTTGAACACCTAAAAGGTGGAGCCCTATTTTGTAGTCCCTTGATCTTCAATGCTTTATTGTGAGCTTCATCAACGGAGAACACATCATGAAGGATCACACGTTCTTGAGTAGGGAACTTTAGCCCACTAATATACTTTACTTGTTGCTCTTTCGTCATAGATAAATCGCAGTGTGATGATAGTCGATAAAATTCCTCCGTATGTACCGTGATAGTCCTTGTACCTTGTTGACAGTGCTCAAATTGATTGTAAAGGATTTGTTGATAACCAGGTAGAAAGAATTTATCTCGAAGTAATTGTTTCATGCGTTTTCACGTCATCACGGGTGGCTTGTCTTGACGTCTTCTTGTGATTTGCAATTGGCTCACCATGTGGCTGCTCCTCCATTGAGTTTGTATGCTACGAACTTGACTTGCTTATTCGCGAGAACATGAGCCATGTCAAAAAACATCTCCACCTTATAAATGCAATCTAAGAAGGATTCAATATCAATATTTCCACTAAAAGAAGTAATCTCACCTTTCATCTGATATTCATTAGGACTTGGGTACTCTCCTTCCCTACCATGAGTAGGATAAGAAATTATGCCTCCCTGTTAAGGTTAGAAAATTCGCCTCTTGTGGGAGAGAGGAGATAGAGAAGTAGAGGAAGTTAGCACAGAGATCGAAAATTAAGGAGCGAGAAACGACGCATTGGAGCAGGCCAGATAGTGCTCCCGGTTGGCCACCCGGTCGACCGGTGGAGGAGGCCAGTCGACCGCCTGGTCGTCCGGCGTGCACGAAAGTGCACAGAAAGAAAGCGGTCGACCGACTGACATGGCCTGGCTCTCGGTTGGGCCGGTCGACCGTGGCATGGGTCGTTCGACCGGCCGGTCGACCGACAGGCGCGTTTGGACTTTCCTTTTAGGATTCAGATTCCTTTTCTGGATGGAATCAAATACAATATGAGTTTCCTTAAATCCAGGGACTCTGTGGCTATAAAAGAGAGGCTAGAGCCCTCATGTATTGTATCCCAAAAGAATTCCCAATAATTCCCTCAAGTTCCCCTCTTGTATTAGTTGTATTAATTGTTGAATCAATAAAATCTCTCTCCCCTTGCCCCGAGGACGTAGGCACGTTGCCGAACCTCGTTAAATTTGCGTGTTGATTGCTTTTCTCTATTGGTTGATGTTCCTGTTGTGTTGGTTGTTTCTCCGGCTGCATCGAGTCTCCGTCAGGTGGGCGTATTCCTCAAGGGTGGTTGTTGTGTCCCCGACCGTTGCGCACAACAAGTGATATCAGAGCATCCCAGGTTCGTCGTGGGATCATCTGTTGATTCAAGGACATTTGTTGCTGATTGGCGGAGATTGTGTGTCGATCTCGGATCAGCGTTGGGACTGTTTGTGAGATCGTGTGTCGATCTCAAAAATAGCGTGTAGATTGCTCGAGGAATCAATTTGGAGGAGTAGATTGCTTCGGAAACTCTTCGAGGGTTTTATGTGGAGGTAAAAATCTTGTCTTTATCTAGTTTGTTTTATCTAACTCCGTTTGTTTCCACATTGCTTTGAGGAATCAGTTGAGAAGATGACTGGAGAAAGTACATCAGTGAGATCCATAAATCCACATCCAAGGATTGATGTGGTGAAGTTTAACGGCACGAACATATTTGGTACGTGAGGGTGTGAGGTTATGGATGCGCTGACGGCATCAAACCTCGAAGATACTCTACGGTTAGAGAAGAAGCGCGCATCAATGACGAAAGAAGATTGGGACAAGATGAACCGTCCGGCGTGTGGCTTGATCAGGTCTTGTCTGACACAAGACATCAAGTATCAGGTGTTGCATGAGACATCTGCGAGGCAGCTGTGGAAGATCCTAGAGAAGAAGTATCTGACGAAAAGTATAGAGTCACGATTGCAGTTGAAGAGTAAGCTCTATGAGTTTCAGATGCAAAGAGGATGCTCCGTCAATGAACACTTGAACCGCTATACGAAGTTTCTTACAGATCTAATTAATGTGGATGTGGAGACTATTGAAGAGGATAAGACAGTAATACTTTTGAACTCTCTTCCTAGGGAAGAGTATGAGACCTTTACTCTTACATTTCTCAATGGAAGGAAATCCCTTAACTACAATGAGGTGTCAGCTGCTCTTGTCAGTTATGAAGTAAGGAGACAGGACATGCTGTCTTCTTCGGAAAGCACAATAACAGAGGCATTGGAGGTAAGACGCAAAAGTTCCAATAGGAATGGAAGAGATGATCGGGGAAGATCGAAGTCCAGATCAGACTTCAAAAATCTAAATAAGAATTAATCTGCCTTGTGCAAGGAACTAGGGCACTGGAAAGCGGAATGCCCGAAGGCCAAAGGTAAGAAGGTGGAGTCAAACACTGAGGCGAATCTCGCACAGGCGGATGGATCGGATGAAGACTCATCGGTACTCTCTCTCTGTTACTACTCATACTGTTTGTAACTCAGATAATGCTGAGTGGATCTTAGATACCGGAGCTACCTATCATGTGTGCTCGAACAGGGCCTGGTTTTCTAGTTTTGAGAAGCTAGATGGATGTTACACGGTCATGGGTGATGATTATCCGTGTAATATAGAAGAGATGGATACAGTCCGTAACAAGATGGATGATGGGATAGTACGAGAATTGAAGGAGGTGAGGTATGTACCTCAACTCGAAAGGAATCTTATCTCTATTGGCGCTTTGAAAGCATTGGGTCTTGTGATATCTGTACGAGATGGTGTTCCCAAGATGATCAAAGGCTCGATGGTGGTGATGAAGGGCGTTCGCCGGGACAATCTCTACTACTTGAAGGGTAGTACGGTTACAGATCCAGTGGAGACTTCTACTTCTTCAGATGATGGTTGCACAAAGGTCTGGCAGGTGAAGGTCGGACATGAAGGTGAAAGGTCTTTGCAAGCTCCTGCAAAGAAGGGATCATTGGAAGGTGCTGCTACCTGCAACTTGGAAAGTGAACACAACGTTCTGAACAAGAAGAAGGTGAAATTCAGCTCCAGTACTCACCGCTCAGAAGGTCTTCTTGATTGTGTTCGCGTAAGCGTTTGGGGACCTGCTAAGACTGCACCGCTTGGAGGTCACAGGTACTTTGCCTCTTTTGTTGATAGTTTATCTAGGCATTGGATATATCCCACGAGACAAAGGTGTGAAGCCCTATATATGTTGGTGAAGTGGAGAGGAAGAATGGAGAAGCAGATTGGTAGGAAGATTAAGGAGTTACAGACTGGCAATGTTGGAAGAGACATGAACCAATTCCTACGATTTGGCCAGAACACCGGTATTGCTACTCACTTCACAAAAGGTATAAATGGGTTGGCTAAGGAAATAAACTGTTCCTTACTGGAGAAGGTTCGGTGTTTGTTGTTTAATGTAAGATTAGACAAATCGTTTTGGGCTGAGGCGATTGTATATGCTAGCCATCTCATAAGTGGATCGACTGCGATAGGAGGTAAAGCTCCATTGGAAATTTGGTCTGGGAAAACTGCTCAAGATCATGGTTTGCTACGAAAATTTGGAAGTCCGACCTACTTCAGTGCCAAGGATGGCAAAGTGAATCCGCGAGCAAAGAGGTTTATGTTTTTGGGTGTCAAAAGGAATATGAAAGGCTACAGGTTGTGGGACCCCAAAAACAAGAAGATCGTGTTGAGTAGGCATGTCATATTTGATGGGACTTCAGTGTTGAAGTCTACCGTCTCTCAGCAGATGGAGAGGACAGAGACTAAGAAAGTATCGCAGCGGGTGGAGATTGATGCTACTCCGCCATCTCCAGTTGGTTCGGCATCAGAGAAGACTTCACCGGATGTTACACCGGGTGGAGATCATGTAGTCAGGGTTGATGCTGAACGGGTTGAAGACATTGATCAGAATGTCGAGTTGTTTGTAGCCATTGGAACCAAGGTAAAACCACGCTCATGGGTAAAGAAGCACGAATCTCAAGCTTGCGATCGCGACAAGCTCAAGTTGAAGGTCGTTGTTCTCCATGATGGTCGTGAGGAGGTTCATATGACTCAGCCAGATAGGTTCGCTGCTGCAGATTCAGGTACAAGTGCTTGAGCTTGATGGAGCTCATTTGAATGAACTACGGTTGGCTTGATCCTTTGGGCAAGGTACGTAGGCAGCCGTAATGGCGCAGCCAAATTTGGTGATGCAACCCATATGAAGCTGTTTGGGTTCTCAAGAAGCTGATTGGAACTTCACGTATAGGTGAAGAATTGTGGCCGATTGGAGCTTCACGTAGAGGTGGAGAGACTTCACGTAGAGGTGAAGTGTTGTGGTTAGTTGGACTTCACGTAGAGGTGAGGTGTTGTGATCTCGATAAACAGGTTGATCTTCTGGTGAGAAGATGATTGAGCTTGCATAGGAGGGTGTGCATATAGTTTGTTGAAGCCGATGATGGTGTTCGGTGTGCTCTACTCAGATTTGGTTGGACCGTCAGCTGAAGACATGTAGACTGGATAGAGCCAGTCAGTTGGAGAGTCATGGTTGGCTCATGATGAGTTCCTCGTGAGGTCATATAGTTGTTGAGTTGGAGACACGTTCGGTGATCGGCATGTATGAAAGTTCTCCTAAGGTGAAGTGTAGGGAAGACATGTGTGATGCATCCCAGTTGATAGCCGAGCTACAAATTCTAAGCCGAGATCGTGTGTCGATTTTGCCGAGATCGTGTGTCGATTTCGTCCGAAGCGCGCAAGCCGAGATCGTGTGTCGATTTCACCGAGATCGTGTGTCGATTTCGCCAGGTGATAGACTGGAATTCGTTGGAGATCGGCTTAGATTTGAAAAATCTTCACCGAGGTGGAGAATTGTGAGAGAGAGGAGATAGAGGAAGTTAGCACGGAGATCGAAAAACAAGGAGCGAGAAACGGCGCATTGGAGCAGGCCAGATTGTGCTCCCGGTCGGCCGCCCGGTCGACCGGCGTGCACGAAAGTGCACAGGAAGAAAGCGGTTAACCATCTGGTCGACCGACTGACATGGCCTGACTCTCGGTTGGGCACGGTCGACCGGCACGGTCGACCGTGACATGGGTCGGTCGACCGGTCGGTCGACCGACAGACGCGTTTGGACTTTCCTTTTAGGATTCGGATTCCTTTTCTGGATGGAATCAAATCCAATCTGGGTTTCCTTAAATCCAGGGACTTTGTGGCTATAAAAGAGAGGCTAGAGCCCTCATGTATTGTATCCCAAAAGAATTCCCAAGAATTCCCTCAAGTTCCCCTCTTATATTAGTTGTATTGATTGTTGAATCAATAAAATCTCTCTCTCCCTTGCCCCGAGGACATAGGCACGTTGCCGAACCTCGTTAAATTTGTGTGTTGATTGCTTTTCTCTATTGGTTGTTGTTCCTGTTGTGTTGGTTGTTTCTCCGGTTGCATCGAGTCTCCGCCAGGTGGGTGGATTCCTCAAGGGTGGTTGTTGTGTCCCCGACCGCTGCGCACAACATGGGCGACCTGAACCGGGCCCGGCTCGGCTCGTGTGCACGCTTGTGGAAAGGTGATTCATTGCCTAACATTCGTAACAATAAACAATGAAAGGGTTGGTATATAAACCACTCAATTTTTCTTGATATATCCAATATAAGACTAAATATTAAAACAAATTGAGGGAAACTCAAGTTTTCTCTCCAACTCCAAATACACATCTAACAATTCCTGCACCACAAAATCGAGCCATTTATGTAATATGTTTTTTTAATGCATCCTACTTTGAGTGGGGGGTTCGAACTCGCAACCTCCCCACAAAAGAAGAAAATGTCTCGCGGTTTGAGCTATGCCGCTGTTGGCTATCTTGGTCCAGGCTGCAATTCTCACGCGAGCATAGCGATACTTTTGTGCGATGTCACTGAGAAAATTACACAAGGAGAGGGCCTAATTTGGAAATCAGCGAGCCCTCTTATTTTTTCTTTCCAAGCATAACCAAGCAGAAAATCTGATTGAAAATTCAGAAATTGCTACAGAAATTAGCTTAAATAAACAAGAGAACGAGGACTTTTCTACTAGAGAAGCCTCTCAAGAATTATTGACAGCTTAAAAATACATTTTTTGTGTGACATACTCTTACTTACAGCCTTGCAGATATGATATGAATCCGCTCGTTGCTGTCTGCATGTTATGGCTCTTATTTTGTAAATTTTAAAAATTATGATTTTAAAGAGGATATGCGCTTAAAAGTCCTGATTCTGAGGGTTTATGTGCAAAATACACTAAAATATTATCGACCATCCGCACACGAGTACGGCATCGCCCCGACAGCACCAGAAGAATGTTTAGAACCAAAAAAACCCGCACCTAACCGAAACGCAGTTTCCGTAAAAAAATATTTATTCATGAACAAATATCCATCGTCCGATTCTCACAATCCCCGTCAAAACTCGATTCCGCATATAAGTTTTGTACGGAACATTGCACGGATTAAATCCTAAAACTACTCTCAAACTAGCGCCCTGCGGACTTTATACCCCTGTCCAATTCAGTTAAATCCCGTCCATTTCAACCCCTTTCAAGTCCGCTACTCCCTTCGCTTCATCAAGGTCAAATTATAAATAAAATCAAAATAAACTTTTCATTTGTTTCCATTTTATTTTATATTTATTTTTCGCTCTCAGTGGCCTTTCCCTCCTCTAAAACCAAAACTCTTTCTTCTCTCCTTGAAAGATTTGCTTCGGTTCGCTCTCTCTGCCCCTCAGAATCTTTGAAATCCCCTTCGTGTCCTCGTCAGTCATGGACGGAGGCTCGGCCCAGTACAACCCGCGGACTGTGGAGGAGGTCTTTAGGGATTACAAAGGCAGGAGGGCGGGCATGATAAGGGCGCTCACCACTGGTGAGTTTACCGCCTTGTCTCCTTTTTGTTGTTCGTCAAATTTTGATTTTTTAGGGTTTCAGTAGATTTTTTGTTGACTTGTTTGGTCAACTTTTTTGTGTGGTTTTGGTGCAGATGTGGAGGATTTCTACCAGCAGTGTGACCCAGGTTAGGGTCTCCGCCGAGTCAGTCTCAGATATTCGAATTTTAGCTCGAATTTTGCTTGATATTTGCTGGTTCTTAGGTTTAAGGCAAAACAATCTGTCCTTGTTAGTAGTTTGAGACTGAATATTCTTTTATTTTTTGCTAGATTTTATGTCTATATGGAAGCTCACTAGTTGGGATTGAGTATTATTATAGCTTAATTTAGTGTTAGTCTGAGTTTCAGGCATTGGATGTGTTCGAACAGGAGTTTGATTCATTGAATTTTTTAGCTGATATATGTTAAACTATGAAATTTCATTTTTCTCTAGTAATTGTGTTCTGTTTTGTGCTTGACTTGGGTGATAAGGCTGGAATTTTGTGGGTTTTATCATGTTGTTATGCACCCAGAGCTTGACAACGTGCTGTAAATTTCTGGATATTAATTGAAATTTGGCCTTTTGGCTCACGGGGACTGATTATTTAGCTTATATTATAATATATAAGATTCCGTTAGTTTAGTCGCAAGCTGATTTCAACAAAGCTAGGTCCCAAAGAGTTTTCTTTTTTTGCTCTTTATTGGTGCCATTGTAGTTTGATTACGGGATTTTGCATGAGTTTACTTTTGGTTGTATGTTTAAATCACCTCTTTCCTGAGTGTAGCTGTGTTTAAAATGCATAATTAAGTTAAAGGTTATTGTTTTTTGTGTATATATATTTTGAGTAAAAACTAAAAAGTGCCCAGTTCCGTCACTGTCCACCTGTTCCATCAATGAGAACTATTGTTTTCTATTGTCCATGTGTCTTATTGGTGACATTTGCTTAGTTTATATCAAGTGCACACCAGTGTATAATTGTATGAAATTTTGTAGCTTTTGTGACTATTTATTGCTTTTCAGTATTTGAGCTGAATGATGTAGTTAATTTCAAGAATTTGCCTCTAGTTTGCGCATTTATCTTCATGGGATTTTTTGCTTATGTAATGTAATTGGATGAAAAGTAAATCACTGTACGGCCAACTTATAATTTTGTAACAATTATGCTGGCTCGATGCTTTTTAGCTAATGTCTACTTTACCTCTTCTGAGATTCTTTTTCTTTATTATATTCAGTCGCTAGTTGTACTTAACTAGTTTGTTTGGCAGATTCTGTGTTATTGCTGTTTTCATCTTGGTTCTTCTTCTTCTTCTTCTGTTTTTTTATAAGCTTGAAACGCCCTTATATTTCACTAATTTTATTTTAAGTTGTGTTAGTTTAGTTGTAACTAACAAATTTTAATGTGCGGATTATATCAACTTGATTTTAATAGCAGCAGACTATTTTTTTTGAATGTATCCACCATATATTTACTTTTATTACTAAGTAAATTTGTTGTTTGTTGGTTTGCTTGAATCAGTTAGTTTTGATCGATTTCATCCTCTTTCTGCTAATTTAAGCATTTGGAAGCTGAAACATGCTGCTACTTCTAGATCCTTCAACTACATTGTTTCTTCTCCCTTTATCCTTTTTGTATATTGCACTTTTTTCTTATTGGGATTTGTTGATTAACTTAGTCTGTTGTTTATTCTTAGTTATCAATTTTTTGAGAACTAGTTGACTTGATGTACTTATTATAGCTGATTTATAGAAAACCATTTCCTGTTAGGGCCTGTTTGGATAAGGGTGGAAGTGAGGAAGTAAGGAAGTGAGGAAGTGATAATAATTCCCTTTGGAACTTAGGAATTGGTTAGTAAGTTTTCCGGTGTTTGGATGTTGTTGGGAAGTGTGGTTTGGAAAATATTATGTCTTTTCGGGTGTTTGGATGGTAATGGAAAGTGAAAGTGGAAAAGTTGACCACAAAGTTGACCGCAAAATAATATTAAAATAAAAATTGATTAAGAAAAATAAAAATAGACTGTAATTAGAATGCAAGTGAGATTTACATGACCAAAAAATTAACTGTTTTATGCTATAACTTATTACAAATGAGATTTACATGACCACAAAATTAACTGTAGCACTCTGGAAGTGAGGAAATAGTTGTGTAAAAGAGAGAAGAAAAAAGGAAAAGGGATTTTCTTATTTTCCTTTTCCGGCGTTTGGATAGATAGGGAAGTGGGCAATTATACTTCCCTATTTCCTTACTTCCGCCCACTTCCTTGCAACCAAACACGCCATTAATTCCATTATTTTCTTTCCACATTGTTATTTATTGATTCCTTTAAATAATTTGGGTAATTTCTTGAGTTGGACTTGGTTTTGTTGTAACTTACTATTTCCTTCTTCTATCTAGTTCTTATATCAACATGTGTTTGCAGTTATTTGGCATTGGCTAATTTGGGCTCGTTGCTTATTTCATTTAATTATCAAGTTAGTGGGAGTGAAGCTCGCTTAATATTCTTTAGCTATTTGTAGCAAGCACCAATCCATTTCTGTGATCATTTTTATTATTGATGTTTTTTTCCTGTTAATTTTGTTTTTTAATTAATTTGGATGATTGCATTAGTTTGGGTTTTGGGGGATTTTATGTTAGTAATATGATCATTAATACATGTGTTTTAAATGTGATGTTGAGTTCTAGTTTACTCCTACATGGTCTTTGGCCATGTTGGATTGATTGCCTAGTTTGTGACATTATGCTACTAATATAAAATAATGTTAGATTTTGCAATCCAAAGTTTCCAAATTGGTGCTTATATTATGTGTTTTAGCTGATTTGTGCTGACTCATTTTGTAAGTTTTGTTTCTAATACTTTGTTCATGTATTGTATTGTTTTAGTTGGTTTGTGTGCATGTTATTTTTCTTTCTTTTGGCTGAAAAATTTCTGTGCATATTTATGAAATGGTCTTAAACTAAACACTTATTTTCATATGTTAATTATTGGTCTCGGTACCTACTTGGTGCTCTACTTATTGAAATCGATTTATTAGAATTTTTTTTCTTTTCAACATGTTCCTATCATGCTAGTTTTTTGCTTTTAAAGGTTGTTTTTAGTGGGAACTAGAATTGGGTTAATGTTAGGGTGTTTGGCTTCATGAAACCTATAGTGAAACACTGAAACCTCAAGTAACCCTTGTTTTATTTGAGGTTTTTGGTGTTTGGTTGCTTGCAACCCTATGAAACTTAGCTTTTGTGATGGTGCCAAAAAATGGTAGGCCCTGCGACAAAAGCAAGTATCAGGATTTGGATCCCTATTTTAGGAATGAGACTCATTAAAACCTCTGATGGACCGTGAACAATTACTTTCTCAATGATAACGAGTGGATACAAACTTTTGAGGTTTCACCATCGTACACTAAAAAAAAATTTCTTTTGAGGTTTTGCCACAAGCTTGGCAAGCAATCTTTGAAACCCATGAACACGAGGTTTCTGAAACCCCATGAAACTATATTTTTCATAGGTTTCTCGGTTTCATTTAGCCAAGCACACCCTTATGTTCAATCACTCAACCCATTTTTGAGATTCTGGTTGTATAATGTTTTGTCTCAGCTATTCTTCTTTTCTCTTTGATGACTTGGGTTAATGTACAAGTGATTCTTTAATTCATGCCATTATCCTTTTCTCTTCATGTTTGAGCATGAACTTTGTAGTTATTTTCTAGATTTTACTGCCCTTTTTGCTTGTTGCAGTAGATTGTTTAGCTTTTCTTATGTTGTTACTTTTCATTCCAATATCAATTTTTCTGGGAGTTGGAGCTACCCAGCTGTTTTTTTAGCGGATTTCTCACAATCCATTTCTTCCATTTTTATTATATTAACTATTCGCAAGATGATTTTGATGAATGCATTGATGGACTTCTGGTATATTTCCTGTAATCATTATTTGAATATGTTGTAGCATAACATGCATTCCCTCTCTGTGTGTGTGTGTGTGTGTGTGTGAGAGAGAGAGAGAGAGAGAGAGAGAGAGAGAGAGAGAGAGAGAGAGAGAGAGAGAGAGAGAGATGAATAGGGATCTATTTTTACTGATCTGCTTTCTTTTGGGAAAAAAAAAAATTAAATCTGATTTGGGTGATTACATGGGTTGTTTTTTGGTGGTTGCCATCATCTGCTTTCTAGTAATTTTTGGGTGCAATCCGTTGTTGTCTGGATTCTACCCGAATTTTACCTTTTTGGCTTATGGTAGTGATTGTTTAGCTTCTTTTACAGGACAATAAACCATGTGTGTTTTTTGCTGCCACCTAATTGGTATGGGA
Organism: Agave tequilana; assembly: GCA_038442645.1. NCBI lineage: Eukaryota > Viridiplantae > Streptophyta > Magnoliopsida > Asparagales > Asparagaceae > Agave > Agave tequilana. The sequence goes on along the minus strand of JAVJIF010001366.1, from coordinate 138,939 downwards.
GTTGGCATGGTTTTCTCTTTTAACTGATCTCCATGATCCCATTGTATTGCTGTTCCTGTTAGGATTTTGTTTTGTTTTCAAGAGGAGATGATGGTCTAAGAATATCCAATCGAGTTGGAGAAGATGATGACTTGAAGTAGAAGAAAAGAAGTAGATCAAGAAAAATTAGTCGACTTATAGTCAACTAACAAAGACTACTAGTTGACTAGGCCTAAGTACTAGTCGAATAGGACAGATACAGAGAGGAAGTAGTTTACAGTAGTCGACTATATAAACCTATTAGTCGACTAATGGAAGGGATTAGTCGACTAGGCCTAGGTGCTAGTCAACTATACGGGGTGTTTTTTGAAGTAGAATCGGTTTTCTTTTTAGGAACCACTTTTCTTTTTCGGTGGAGTACAAATATGACTCAGTTTTTATTCAATGAAGAATTTGTTTCTAAAGATTAAAAGGTCTAGAATTCTTCTAGATGAAGGAGATCAATTCCTAATAGGATTAATCAAGATTCTTCAAGCATTCAAAGGCCAAGATCATCTCATAGGTCAAATAGGAGTTGTATTATAAAATCCTATAAATAAAAGTTGTAATCCAACATTGTAATTGTCTCAATCAAACTGATCTCAAGAACAAAAGGTGGAAAATATCAAGGAGATCAGAAGGAAGGCAAGGAAATAGAGGAGCAAGGTGAAACACATAGAGATAAGGTAATACTCTTGTAATCTAGGTCTTGATTAAGGAGGAAGGTGAATACTTTTGTTGCATCAAGAGAAAGGTTAGATCTCTTTGTACCAAGTTATTAATAAAGCTCTCTCAAGTTCTCTCCCCGTGGACGTAGGCCAAGTTTGGACCAAACCACGTTAAATCCTTGTGTTCTTTCTTATTACTCTTTTGTTTAGGTATTTCTAGTTTGCTTTAAAATAGTTTTCTTTTGCAAGTACTGATCATATTGTCAAGTTCCGCAAACGTCAATCCTGAGAGTAACAATTGGTATCGTAGCATATCAATTTCGCAATTGTTCCTATTCTTTTTTGGTGCTTTTAATATGATTTGAGTTAAATACCTCCATAGTTATCTTGTAGATTTCATAGATTTTTGTGCATTCATTAAGTATTCAAGAGGGAAATTTGCTGATGCATCTAGTTTTACCCCAATAGTTTCTCCTTATTGCTGTTGATTATTCCTCTTATACCAGAGCACGGCATACTGGTAGTTGCTTTCTTTTTATTATTTGCATAGTTTACTGTTACTTCTGGTAGATTTCCTGTTTTTATTTTCCTTTGCTAATATTGGAGGTTGAAATATGCTGTTATTTCCCTTCATATGCCTTCTTGGCTTGTCAGAATTGATTGCTAGGCTTTTATTGTAGCATAGTTCAGTACTAATACTAATTAATTGCAAGATTGGAGTTGGCATGATGTCTGACTCTTAGGTTCATGCATTGCTGATAGATTTGAACCCACAACTATTGCCTATTTGGTGACTGCTGACTAATATTTAGGATCGAAGTGTTTGTTGTTTATTACTAATCTTTTTTGGTAGTTTTAGCGATATTCGCTGCTTTCTTAGTTGCGTACTTCCATAGCACGGTAGGTAATCATCATTCATAATTTGCTTTTATTGGACTAGGTCTCTCTTTAGAATTTTCCATATTCCCTTTTTATTAGGTGGCCTCACTTATGTCACAAATAAGATAGTTTTAGTGTCTACTTCAGGTTATTATGTTATTGAAGGTTCACCTAGAGGGGGGGGGGGGGGTGAATAGGTGATGGCTAATCTAATGGTCACTTAATGCCAAATGATGCAAATAATGCGGAAGCTAAAACTAATTATGACCAAATTAAATCTTTTACACTAAACACCACGTATAACCAAAGAGTGTTGCCGAATTCCCCGTGAAGGGCTCTGGACAAACTCCTCTAGATTCCCCTTGAATGGGTTGAGGTGCCGCGTTGGCTCTCTTGGTTAAATACAAGTGTTAGCAAACAACCCAAGCAAGTATATCAATATGAGCACAAGGAATATATCATGCATATAAATGTAAAGACAATAATTGAATGCAAGATATAAACAAGTAAGGGAGAGAGAAAAAAAAGGCAATCGCAAACACAAGGGTATGTTTCGAGGTTCGAGCACACTTGCTCTACATCCCCGCCTTCGACACACGAAGGATTTCCACTATGCAAGATCCCAATGGATCTCTCCTCGGTGCCGCAACACCTACAAGCCCTTGAACTCCCTAGTCCCGTACACACGCAAGCTCACTAGCTCGCCGAGGCCGCACCTCGAAACAACCGAGTCCGCACCCGAACTCAAAACAACGCGGACACACACGTCCGCCTCCTCAAAGTACAAGAAATGATCTCTTGGTGATCTAAACACTTTGATCACCAATAAAAGCTCTCACAAAAACACTCCTATAGAATGAATAGCTCAATGGGTTGCTCAAGTGTTTGTGAGAAAAACAAGGAAAGAGATGGTGGAGGAAAACTCAAAGAATCTTTTTTTAACACACTCTAAATAAAATCTTCCTTTTGATTGGAAATATTTGCCCTCAAATATGTGGAGAAAACTCTTTTAAAAAGATGGGAAAAACTGGCTCAAAGCTCTCCTAAATTCTTGGCTCAAAACAATGACCAAACCCCTAAATTTATAGGCCAGAAAAATATAGCCGTTGGGGTCTGTCAGGCCTGCCGGTCGACCCGCACGGTCGACCTCCAACGGTCAGAAATCAGACCGTTGGAGCCACGGCCGACCGCCTGGGTCGACCGACCCACTGGAGCTGAGAGTCTAACTCTCTGTCGGTCGACCCATACGGTCGGCCGAACTTTCCAGAGAGCAGAGCTCTCTGGAGCGGTCGACCCGTACGGTCGGCCGTCCTCCAGTGCACAAAGGCGTGCACATCTGTGCACGTCGGTCGACCGGTCCGGTCGGCCGACTTCAGTATTAGTCGACTTATAAAGGTAGCAAGGGTCTGTTTGGATTTAAGGAATTGGTGTGAAGTGAGAAAGTAGGAAGTAAGATTTATTTCCTTTAGGAAAAAGGGAAATGAATAGTAAGTTTTCTGGTGTTTGGATGGTTGTTGGGAAGTGTGGTTTGGAAAATGTTTTGTCGTTTCCGGTGTTTGGATGGTAATGAAAAGTGGAAATGGAAAAGTTGACCGCAAAATAATATTAAAATAAAAATTAATTAAGAAAAATAAAAAATAGATTGTAATTAGAATGCAAGTGAGATTTACATGACCAAAAAATTAACTGTTTTATGCTATAACTTATTATAAATGAGATTTACATGACCACAAAATTAACTGTAGCACTCTGGAAGTGAGAAAATGGTTGTGTAAAAGAGAGATGAAAAAGGGAAAAGGGGTTTTCTTATTTTCCTTTTCCGGTGTTTGGATAGATAGGGAAATGAGCAATTATACTTCCCCACTTCCTCACTTCACTCGGATTCCTTACATCCAAACACGCCCCAAGTCGACTTATACGAAGCCTGAAACAGTTTTCTGGGATTAAAAAGTTAGTCATTTTGGCTTAAATAAAATCCCATAAAATACTTAAAAATCTACAAAAATTGTTTTACCAATATACTTTGATAAACAAACATGCTTGCACAAAATCAAGGCATGTTATAAAAGATTGAACTATTTTTGTAACTTGGAAATATTGGCTATAAAATCTGTATTTTCCAAAACATGTTTTCTAAACTTTGTTTTTCCAAAACATCTTCAAATAAAAATTAGATATTTTGAACTCATTAAGGCATAGTGTGTATGGATATGATCCACTACACAAATAAGATGAAATATCTAAGTTTTTGACATTAAGCTTAAACTTGGTTTTGGTTAAAAGATAAGTATATGGGAAACACCAAAAACCAAAATAGTATTTTCTAAACTAGAAAATCTTTTGTAAAACAAAACTAACAAGAGTGTGTGTGCATGGTATACTTGAGCAATCCACCAACTACTCTATCCTTTACATTTTATCTAAAACAAAATCTTATACCTAGACACAAGTCTTCATCTTCTTGAAGTCTTCACTTGAAGGCTTCTCATCTTCTTGACTTGGTCCAAGCTTGATCCAAAAGCTCCTTGGATCACACCGTGCTAGCTCCAAATCTTGACATTTTATCCGTTGTTGAGCTATGCACATACTAAGATCTTGATAATGAATCTGTCACTAATTAAACACAAGATCATTAGTAAACATAACTTCATGAGTTGATCATCATCAAAACTAGGGTGATAGGCCTTTGGGCCAACGATCTCCCCTTTTTGATGATGACAAAACTCATGGAGTTATATATGCATGGATTAAAGTAAAGCTTCAAAGAAGCTCCCCCTTAACTCATGCATAGACATAAATAATAATATATGACAATGAAGCTCATAAATATGTATGCAAATGATGGAGATGAAACAAAATAAATCTTTTTCTCCTATTTGCAAAACAAAACATATATGCATAAACAACAAGGAAGACAAATACTTCTCCCCCTTAAGCAATGAAAACATGCATATAAACTCAAATACTTCTCCCCCTTTTTGTCAATCATCAACAAAGGGTTCAAAGTAAAATCAAATCAAACAAATTTTTCTCCCCCTTTTTGTCAAAAACAAAAAGATCAAGAAGGGGTTAAACAAATCAATCAATAAAGATTTATATGCGATATACATTCATGAAGAGAAAGACGCTAAGTTAGCTTCCCTACACATATGCATTACATGAAGAAGGGATGACAAGCCCTAACTCACATAACATATATTATGTAATGCATAAGAAGAGATGTGGAGCTCCCCCTACACACGTATATCATATAAAGAAGAGTTGTCAAGCTCCTCAATTTATAATATACTCAACATGAATCTATATGTAGAAGAGATGTTAAGCTCTCCTTGCATATAGGAAATACATATCAAAACATTTTTTTAATTTTTCTTAAATAAAATTTTTAAAAGGTATCAGAGCTCTTGTAAAACAATCAAACTTTTAAGATACCAAAATGAAAATAATCATTATTGTAAAACATATTGATACCAATTGAAATTTAACAATTATGAAGTTGAAGCATTTTGATATCAATGGTAAACATAATGATCAAAATTTTTTATTTTTCATCATAAACTTTGTGCTTTTAAAAGTGTGAATCAATTGAAAGTTAAGCACATGGAAATCATATATATGTATGAAAAATGAGTATACCAAGTGAAATTGATACATACATATATAAGAAACAAAATATGAGTATATACAAAATAAGTTCATATTGATACCAATTGAAACTATTCAATGATACCAATTGACATAACAATAAGATCAAGTGTATAACTCATAACCTACACCTCCCAATCATGATTCAAGTTTTAATGATTTTCATTTTAAAGCATACATGAACATGATCTCCCATCCATCCTCCCATAAATGGTAGGAGTTTTCAAAAAATAGATTTGAAAAATAAGCTTTGTTTGAAAAACTCTACCAAATGAAGAACAATTAACTAGTTAAAATAATTTTTGAAAAACTAGTTAAAGATCCTTCAAAAACATGAAATCAAAGCATATGTATTTCATGAATCATACTAAATACATCAAAGTTCAATCACTCATAGTCCATAAAGCTCAAAATTATCTTGAAAAGTAAAAGATGAGTGTTCAAAGGTTATGTAAATAGCGTTTTCATGAAAATAGACATTGAAGCTCAAATCATGAATAACATTTTATAAAACATGAAAATTTATTTTTCTTAAAAATAATACACTTCTAGGCATATTTATGATTTATCCAATCCTAACAATACACATACATATCCCAAATATAAAAGAGTCTTATTAAGGTATTTGCATGAAGGCAAGAGACTCATGGGTATACATGTATATTTATTAGATTTGAATTAAAAATACATATACATGAAGTAAAAACATGAAAATAGGCAAAAACATGTATAAAAGAGAATCATGAAAACTAGTCTATACATATGCATATAGTGGATACAAATGAGCATGAAGTTCAAATATATATGAGTCAATTGTAGTTCACTATTCATATATGTATAAATGCAAGTTTGACACATTCTACATCTAAGCATGTAAATACCACATGAAACACACAAAAATATGAACATGCTATATGATATATGAAATTAAAAGCATGTACATAAAAAGTAGGAGTTTAGAGATTGTTACCAACTCCAAAGCTCCAAATATGGTGGTTGTCCCACCAAGGCTCCTTGATAGTGATGCATCCCAAAAGTATGTCCATCATGTCCAAGTGCATCCACTACCAAGGCACCAATCCTCTCACGTCTTGTGAGAGCCCTCACCTACATCAAAAGCAAAAGGTAGGGGTTTTGGTACCCATATTTTCTTGGGTCTACGGGGGTTAGTCTTATGTTGAGGAACCTAAAAATTTTTATTCTTAGCAAAATTAAAATGATCTAATCTATCATAACAATATTTTGCTAAATGGCCTTTGCGGTCACAATGTGTACATACGTACACCTTAGTATGCTTATGTGTATGTGTGTGGTCATGACGTGCAACATAAGCATATGCATGATGTGGATGTGCATGAATGTGTGGAGTTTGTTTCTTTGAAAATAAAGACTCCAATCTATTGTGATTAAATGCACACGAGTTCAAAGTTGAACTCAAACTATTTATTTTATTTTTCAAATTCTTAATCTCACTATCATCAATGGTAGCATGTAAAGAGTAGTGAGAAATAAAATCATTTTTCTTCTTTTTAGAAACATCTTTTTCTTTTTCAAAAATTTTCTTTTTCAAAGAGTTGTTTTCTTGAAAAACAATTTCTTTTGAGTTTCCACCAAAATAATTTTATCTTTTAAAATCGTGTTCCCTTCACAAAGATCATTTAATTTAGACATAATGGAAACATTCTCATTTTTCAAAAACTTATTTTCTTTTTCTAAGCATGCAATGTTAGATTTAAATGAGTCTTGTTCTATATGCATGCAATCAAGTTTCTTTTTCAAATTTTTATTATCTTTCTTAATCATGTCATATTTTTCAAGCAATAATTGACAAAATGTAGAAAGCTCTTCATATGACATGTTATTATCCTCATCCTCGGATTCGGAAGTTACCTTAAGGGGGTTATCCCCTTGGACCATGTAGCACTTGTTGGAGATGTCACTTCCAACATCCGAATCACTCCCCGCATAGTATTGATCATTTTCGCCAAAGGAGAGGAGGGTGTTCCAAACTACAAAAGCCAAATCAAAGTTAGAAACCCTAGATAAATAATCATCATTTAGGGTTGACTTTAAAGCATGAAGGGCTTTTGCGTTAGCCTCAAAATTCTTACCATCTAAACAATATGCATTATTAGTAGTGGCAAGATAAACATGATAACCTAAGGCTTTGAGGTACAAGGACATCTTCACCTTCCATATATGGATGTTAACAATGTCAAACATGGGTGGTGACATGAAGTCCATGGTGTGTGTACAAATATTGTGATTAGCCTAAAAATGAGGATCTTTAACTCTAGGTTGTTAGACCAAATCAGAGTACCAAGCTCTGATACCAATTGAAGGTTCACCTAGGGGGGTGAATAGGTGATGGCTAATCTAATGGTCACTTAATGCCAAATGATGCAAATAATGCGGAAGCTAAAACTAATTATGACCAAATTAAATCTTTTACACTAAACACCACGTATAACCAAAGAGTGTTGCCGAATTCCCCGTGAAGGGCTCTGGACAAACTCCTCTAGATTCCCCTTGAATGGGTGAGGTGCCGCGTTGGCTCTCTTGGTTAAATACAAGTGTTAGCAAACAACCCTAGCAAGTATATCAATATGAGCACAAGGAATATATCATGCATATAAATGTAAAGACAATAATTGAATGCAAGATATAAACAAGGGAGAGAGAGAAAAAGGCAATCGCAAATACAAGGGTATGTTTTGAGGTTCGAGCACACTTGCTCTACATCCCCGCCTTCGACACACGAAGGATTTCCACTATGCAAGATCCCAATGGATCTCTCCTCGGTGCCGCAACACCTACAAGCCCTTGGACTCCCTAGTCCCGTACACACGCAAGCTCACTAGCTCGCCGAGGCCGCACCTCGAAACAACCGAGTCCGCACCCGAACTCAAAACAACGCGGACACACACGTCCGCCTCCTCAAAGTACAAGAAATGATCTCTTGGTGATCTAAACACTTTGATCACCAATAAAAGCTCTCACAAAAAATACTCCTATAGAATGAATAGCTCAATGGGTTGCTCAAGTGTTTGTGAGAAAAACAAGGAAAGAGATGGTGGAGGAAAACTCAAAGAATCTTTTTTTAACACACTCTAAATAAAATCTTCCTTTTGATTGGAAATATTTGCACTCAAATATGTGGAGAAAACTCTTTTAAAAAGATGGGAAAAACTGGCTCAAAGCTCTCCTAAATTCTTGGCTCAAAACAATGACCAAACTCCCAAATTTATAGGCCAGAAAAATATAGCCGTTGGGGTCTGTCAGGCCTGCCGGTCGACCCGTACGGTCGACCGCCAACGGTCAGAAATCAGACCGTTGGAGCCACGGTCGACCGCCTGGGTCGACCGACCCACTGGAGCTGAGAGTCTAACTCTCTGTCGGTCGACCCGTACGGTCGGCCGAACTTTCCAGAGAGCAGAGCTCTCTGGAGCGGTCGACCCGTACGGTCGGCCGTCCTCCAGTGCACAAAGGCGTGCACATCTGTGCACGTCGGGCGACCGGTCCGGTCGGCCGACTTCAGTATTAGTCGACTTATAAAGGTAGCAAGTCGACTTATACGAAGCCTGAAACAGTTTTCTGGGATTAAAAAGTTAGTCATTTTGGCTTAAATAAAATCCCATAAAACACTTAAAAATCTACAAAAATAGTTTTACCAATATACTTTGATAAACAAACATGCTTGCACAAAATCAAGGCATGTTATAAAAGATTGGACTATTTTTGTAACTTGAAAATATTAGCTCATGATAAAAACTGTATTTTCCAAAACATGTTTTCTAAACTTTGTTTTTCCAAAACATCTTCAAATAAAAACTAGATATTTTGAACTCATTAAGGCATAGTGTGTATGGATATGATCCACTACACAAATAAGATGAAATATCTAAGTTTTTGACATTAAGTTCTAAACTTGGTTTTGGTTAAAAGATAAGTATATGGGAAACACCAAAAACCAAAATAGTATTTTCTAAACTAGAAAATCTTTTGTAAAACAAAACTAACAAGAGTGTGTGTGCATGGTATACTTGAGCAATCCACCAACTACTCTATCCTTTACATTTTATCTAAAACAAAATCTTATACCTAGACACAAGTCTTCATCTTCTTGAAGTCTTCACTTGAAGGCTTCTCATCTTCTTGACTTGGTCCAAGCTTGATCCAAAAGCTCCTTGGATCACACCGTGCTAGCTCCAAATCTTGACATTTTATCCGTTGTTGAGCTATGCACCTACTAAGATCTTGATAATGAATCTGTCACTAATTAAACACAAGATCATTAGTAAACATAACTTCATGAGTTGATCATCATCAAAACTAGGGTGATAGGCCTTTGGGCCAACAGTGATACATACGTAGTTTTATTTTTCATTTTAATTCTGGTATTACATTTGCGGGAATTAATGTCGGATCGATGTATGTGATTTCATAGATGCATGTCATTAGAATTCTTAAATAACAGTTCAAATATAAGTTCCAGAGTGTTATGTCTTTTAAGGTATATTAACTAAAGTTTGAATTTCATAATTATCATTTATTTTTTTAATTTTATATAATGATTTTTGTGGGAGATGCCCAAAGGCTAATGCTCTTTTTAACACTCTGCTGCTACTGTCCTGGGTACCATGATTTAGCAACTGAGAGTCTGAGATGATAAATCGGCTGGCCAGCAGTAACCTTCCTGACTACAAAAGGATTTCCTTCTTTGTAAATGTTGGAAATGGAGGCTACATTAATTTTGTGGCTTTACAAGAATAGATACCACCAATAGGATCCTGTAGGAGTTTGATGTAGATTCCCCTTTTCAGAGCATCTTAAGACCTGTATGTCAACATGATGGAGTCTCAGCAGTACGAAAAGTCGCCTAAAGAAAATAATATTAGTCTTAATCCTGACCAGCCTCACAGCCTGAGCAAGGAGACCTTTAGGAACTTCTATACTGTTAACTGAATACGAGAAATTAAAAGTCATCTAATTTACGTTATTAAAAACTGTTAAGAGTAACAGATGAGAAAAATTGTTATCATTCGGTTTTTAAATAACAACACACGAAAAAATTAGTTCATTTAAAAGTGTTTCTAGATTGGCTAAAACAAAGCGTTTTGAAAATGTAAAATAAATTTGATGTCTATTCCATACAGTTTTTCTTCCATTTTCTGCATCTTATTAAAAAATTTTTGCTACACTTTATCTGTCGTGGGGTCAATTCCCGACCCCAAAGCGAGATCGCGACACGTGGTGAGCCCGGGGATACAACGAGGGAATGACAACCATTCGACCGTTGACCGAATGCCTTCGCCATCCAACCTCAAGTCAAGCGCCTAAGAGCTCGGGCCCAACTCAGACTCGTCGGGCCCGACATCACCTCAGATCAAGCGTCCAGGAGCTCGGGTCCAACCTAGACTCGTCCGGGCCTGACATCACCTCTCGAACCATCGATGAGCCTGATTGTCCCTCGATATTGGAAGTTTCTGGAAGACTCCTCCAGCACAGTTTAACAGTGAGATCCTCAAGAACTATCAGATCAAATCTCAACTGCGTAGATTGAACAGACCTTATCTCCAACCAACAAAACATGCAGTTACAACCAGCAAATCGAGACATTGCGATTACGGCCAACCATCCAGATTAAACAGTTATCCAAATTATCGAAAGTTATTTCCGTGTATAAATACTTCACCTTCTCCAACGAGAGGGTTGAATCTAAAAAAACCCTAGCACATCGGAAATCACAGAGCCATTGATTTCTACTTGTAATTCTTTCGAATTAGAGTGGAATATCTCTCCCTCTCCCCCCCTCTCGTGGGTTTTCCCTTTCGGGTTTCCAGATTAAATCTCTCTGTGTTTGCTGTGATTGCTCTATTGTGTGCGTCCTTATATTCTGGTGCATGTGGGAAACATAGTTCAAACTCGGTCTCGGCCGCCGACTCGGCCGGCATCGAGACGGATCGGTCTCGACGGCTCGGATCGGACTCGGACGATACGCGCAAAACGCTACATAGAACACCAAAAAAATTATGAAAAAATCATGACAAATCATAAAAAAATGTAAACATCAAAATTCATGCATCACATATTCAAAACATATCACCTAACACTCAAAACATAACGTGAAAGCATAAATACAAGCGTCGTCGGTAGAAAATATCAAAATACATGCGTAATATAGTAAATTGCACAAAATAATTCATAAGTACCTGCTAATATAGTCATTTCCACATTGAATTACGAGGAGGTACAAAATCATCATTATCATCATCCCCGCGATAAGTATAGAAACCAGGCATATAGTTTCCATAAGAATAATAATATGTTTGTGGGTGAGATCCTGTAGGCTGAGATGATTGGCCAGAGGATCCACTATCAGAGTAATATGGCGGTAGGGGTTGTGCAATATCAGCTCCATGGTGATAATACCCAAAACCTCGATATTCAGTGCTGCTAGTAGAGTATTTACCAGTGCTAGAATAATCAGTGTCAGAATATTGGCTAGATGTCAAACCCAACCCCTGTAAATGGCCTTCAAGACTATGATGACCATGTGAGTAGTTATCATGTCCACTTGAATAATCATCGCTAGAACTGAATTCGACCAACCGATCCAAATGCCTACGCTGTTGTGAAATCCCCGCCCGGCCTCTATGATCTGTATCTTGTGTGGCATAATATTCTGAATCCCATGTTAAAGCATTATCTCGTTGGCTTCCACCAACACCATGAGTCTCTTTACCATTATCACCATCACCACCATCACCGCCGCCATCACCCTCACCACCATCACCGCCATCAGCATCATCGCTGTCATCATCACCGCCATCACCATCATCACCGCCACTTTCGTCAGTATGACGAATATCTTCATCTAACCAACCTGAGTCATCTGGTGGTAACATCTGCTGTTCTCCCTCACGAATCCACTTATCCAAAACATCATCATCATTGAAAATATTGTTCAGATCAATTGGGTTGTAATAATCATCAGTGTCGCTTTTGCATGTCAAGTTTACTCGCAACCGCATGTTGTAATGCACAAATACTAGTTTATGCAACTTTTTCATTGCCAATTGGTTGCGCAATTTTGTGTGAATTAGCGACCACGTGCTCTAATTTCTTTCACAACCCGATGAAGAACATGTTTGGCTTAAGACTTTGATGGCAATTTTCTGCAGATTGGGAGCTTCTTCGCCATAATTAATCCACCAATCAGCTGGAAGAGATTATTGCACTGCTCTTAGTTAGTGAGCTTCCAAATTCTCCAACTTCATTCACAAATAATTTTATCTGTGAGAATACACATAACAAGTGTTAAATTTGCATAACGTTATATCGAAGAAATAAATAAATTATTATTACCTCATGAATAGCTCTTGCTTGTTTATTCAAATCTGGTTCCAATCTTTTAATGACCTCCTTTAATCCATATCTCACTTCTGGATGTGTAGAAAAGTTTTTTGAATATTGGAGTGCTGGATTTAAAAAATATGCTGCAATAATTTAAGCACACGATTGTTATGATATGACAGTTTCAATTTCTAATCAACAAATATGATTTCTAGGCAAATGAATTACCAGCAGTATGCAAGTGTCTATGCAATTGTCCCTCCCATCTTCTATCAATGATATCCCAGTACTTCTTCCAGTTCTTATCAGTGTTCTAAATGGCGGTCACAGCGGCTACATCGGCCGGGAAAATTTATCGGGGATGGGGATATATCGGGGACATATCGGGGATATTTTCAAAAATCGGATGTCAAAATCGGACTATAAATATACATATCTTCTTGTCTTAAATTGCATCTCAATAAGACAATATATGCATAAATTATATAAAGCTACATAAAACATCATACTTATATGTTTAAGATATACTTAACTCGATAACTTGCATTAAGCTTATAAATACATAATCACTATTCAAGTGTAGAATCTTCACAAATGTCATATTGTCACATCGCTCGAATTACCCAAATATCTAACCTAGAAATTGAGTGTGAACGCTATATCGGGCCCAAAATCGCCGAAATTGCGGCCGATATATCGGGTCCATGTCGATTTATCGGCGATTTTGGTGAAAATCGCTATATCGGTTTGGATGTATCAAATCATTGCGGCTAGGTGCTGTAAACGCAATATCGGCGCAATATCGGGGTTATATCGGGGATATTTAGAACACTGGTTCTTATTTGATGCCTTTATAGCCAATTTTGCTCTATCCATAACTTTATATATAATAGATAGTGTAGGTTTCTTATCCTGGTCCACTATCTTCAAGACTCTAACAAGAGGATCCATAATGTTTTGGACCTCTCTTGCCTTCTTCTAAAACCGGTCAGTCAGAATGAGATTAGAAACCTTATCTCGCACACTTCTTCTACTCCTTTCCTTGTTGAATTCACGCCATTTGGTAGTCGTACACATTCTTTTTAAATCTTGCTCATAGCGAATAAGGCTTTCAATAGAAATAAACTCGGTGGCAAACCGTTTTATACCTGATCTCAACAAATCTTTATCTTTGGTAAATAGCTTCATTAAATTCACCACTTTGAGGCTATTGTAAATGAATGATGTGATCATCTTAGCATCATCCAATGTCTCCTTGACTGATTTCAAAGAGCCAATATCTTCAAGCATCAAATCAATGCAATGTGCTGCACAGGGAGACCAAAACAAATGTTTTCTCTTCTCCATCAACATGTGACCAGCTGCTTTGAAACTTGTCTCATTATCTGTTACAACCTGCACGATATTTTCTTCACCAACTTCATCAACAACTTTATCCATTAGCGAGAATATATACTCAGCAGTCTTCGAGATATTAGTGGTATCAACAGAAGTATGGTAGATCATACTTATATCACAATAAATCATGAAATTAACAATAAGCTTTCTATTATGAGAACTCCATCCATCACACATGATCGTGCAACCATACTGCGGCCATTTTGTTTTTATTGAAGTAATATATACTTCAATTTCTTTCATTTCCTCCTCTAAATATAGATTGCCAATCTGGTACCCTGTAGGGCCTTTTACACCTGGGCCTGCCTTCGCAATAGTATTAATCATGGCTTGATAGTAAGGACCACTATCAGCTGCATTGAATGGTATTGCATTGCAGTGAAAGAACTTCGCCACGGATTTCCCAACCTTTTTCATATTCTCAGTTGAGAACATGCTTTTGATTGATTTCTGTTTTGTTGGGAACATGTAAGGATCAATACCACGAGCTGGAATTTCAGCTTCTCTCATAGTCATACTCCGACGCAATCCACGGTTACTCCCTGATCCTGAAGGCTGTGAACTACTGCAACTAATATCAACTCCTTCTGCCGATCTCCAAGCCATTTCACGACTTTCTTTCATGACTTGTTTTAGTTGTCTTCTTTCAACTCCTTCTAAACCACCAACTTCTTCAATTTCATTATCAGAATCATCTTCGGTCACATCATAAAAATATTCCTCACTTAAAGATCTCATAAGTCGCTCTTTTTTAGATTTTATGGCCGCTTTCTTTGCTACCTTCATAAAGATGTCTCATTATTTGAGATACCTCTTTTGATACTCGCAAGTATCCTTCCACCTGACCGGGTACATGTGCTATATGCTGCTTCAATCTAGTGATACCACCATGGACTTGTTTCCCATAATAATTACACTTCACAAGTTTTCTACTTCCACCAACAGGGGTATCATGTTTCCATCCAATATCGCGTTGCTTTGGAGCTATACTGAAATTTAAAAAAATTATCTGTTAAATTAAATTAAAACTAAAATTAACTAAATTAAAACAACATTAAATTAAACTCAATTAAATGAAACTAAATTAAATTAGACTAAACCAGTTTATATTAGATTAAACAACACTAACTTAATTATCTAACTTCAATAAAATTATTAAATTACCTAACTTAATTATAAAACTTTATTAAATTAAATTAACCTAAATTAAGTTAACTAAACTAATTTAAATTAAATTAAACTCAATTAAATGAAACTAAATTAAATTAAACTAAACTAGTTTATACTAGATTAACCTATACTAACTTAATTACCTAACTTCAATAAAATTATTAAATTACCTAACTTAATTATAATTAGAAAATTAAATTAAATTAAATTGACTTAAATTAACTTTAACTAAACTAAACTAAATTAAATTACATTAAACACAAATTAATTAAACTGAGGGAGAGAGAGAAGAACAGAGAGAGAGAGGGAGAGAGACGGAGACAGAGGGAAACACAGAGGAGAGAGGGACAGAGAGACAGAGAGAGGGAGAGGGGGAGAGAGAGTCCGAGAGAGAGAGAGATACAGAGGTAGAGAGAGACGGAGACAGACGGAGAGAGAGACTGAGAGGGAGAGGGAGAGAGTCCGACAGAGAGAGAGACGGAGAGAGAGAGAGACTGAGAGGGAGAGGGAGAGAGTCCGACGGAGAGAGAGAGACAGAGAGAGACGGAGAGAGAGAGACAGAGAGAGAGCCGCTGCGGGAGAGACGGAGAAAGAGAGGGAGAGAGAGGCACAGAGAGAGGGAGAGGGGGGGGAGAGACTGAGAGGGAGAGAGGGAGAATTACCTGCAAGACGGCGACGCGAGGGCGACGGCGAGGGCGACGCGGGTGGACGGCGAGAAGGGGCAGCGAGCGCGCACGAGAGAGAGAGATCAGATCTGATCTCTCTCTCTCCCCCTCCCTCCCTCAGCGCCTTTAATCGAAGGGTCACGGGCGCCAAGTCGACCCGGATCGGGTCCGACTCGGCGCCCGTCGGTCGGCTCGGGCCTCCGAGTCATATCGGAGGTGGCCGAGTCGTATCCGACTCGGCCGATATTTCGAACAGTGGTGGGAAAGTCCTCGACATTTTCCATAGCAGTATCCTAGAGTACTATATATTATTTGTGTTTCAGCAGTTTTTCTAATTATTCAATATATGGGAATCAGAGTGGGCTGATGTGTAAGATTCTCATATTCCCTTGTACTGCCAGGCCGGAGTTTACTAACTACTGTCACCTGTTTCTCCAGTTGATTTGCGTGCTTGCATACACTTGGATTTTCTAAGTATATTTCTTTCTCCTCTTATCAGTTTGTTTTGTTTTGCTTTCATCAGTATTCAGTAATATTCTTGGGGCTTGGGATGTGTTCCCCATGGTGCTCATATGTCAACATTTTGGAATCTTGATTAACAAGAGTGTTTCTTTTCGTCGTTGTTGGGATTAACTTATGAAATTAGTTGATTTCATACTGGTCATCTCTGACCTTTGTCAGCAAGTTTTCTTTTCTAAATCACAGTTGTATGATATTTATTGATCAAGGTTATGGGTTGGCCTGCAAGACAATACATTGTTTTTTTCCCCTTTTGCACATATGAGCATTCTTTTCATATTACTTATTTGTTATGTACATTCTCAAAAGAATATGGAATTCTACTGTAGCATGAGGGCATGTAAATTTTTTACTTCTTCAGACCAATACTAGGCGACCTACCGAAAACCTGATTGATGAGGACATCACGCCGCATAGGGGGCGATTTGATCAAAGTCTATTTCAGGAAGCGACGTAATGCAATTCTTTGGTTTTAGCCCAGTTTGATTTTAGACTTGTTTTATGTCTTTTAGTTGATGTAGTAGGTGTTTTTTTTGTGGATGTTTAGTACCACATCGGTTATTTCCTAAAAGTCATTTCTTGTAAAGCCTATAAAAGGCCCCCAAGATATTGAGGCTAAAGGTCTTAACGAAGGCATATTGCTCATAGAAATGAGTGGAGAAAGTTGATCTATGTGCCCAATCCGGCGTAATTCTCTTTTGGTTCATGTAGCCTACCCCAAATACTTAGGACAAATGACTTAGTTGTTATAAAAGCCCCCTTGACTACTTCATTATTTATTGAATGATTATAACTTTCCTCAAAATATCCAGTTAAATTCTTGAGTTTATTTGCTCTCGAGTTTTTGGTAAAAAGCTCGCGTAAGGGGCGGAAATCCGAAATTCTATCATGTTTTTAAAATTTAAATTTTAGTTACGATTGAAGGTCATTGCGATCCAGACTGATTTACATCATTTGGTATCAGAGCCTTTAGTTTCAATTCCCTTCAAAATTTTCCCATTTCCGAACTTCTCTTTTCCCTTCCCCATAAACCCTAGATCCATGTTTTAAAAAAAAAAAAACTGTAGAAAATCCCTAAAAAAATCTCCACGAAATCGTTCTGAAAATTCAAAAATCTCAACTGTTCATCATCATCAACCCCTCTCCCTTCAAATCCCGCCACCGCCGCCATCAACACCCACGCCCTCCACCGCCACCATCTCAGTCTTCACTCTCCTCGCCGGCTTGGATCTCTGTCGACCTGCAGATCCACCCACCTCCTCCGTCGACCTACAGGTCCTCGCCGACAACTGCCTTCCTCCATCAACCTCGTCTTCATCAACATCTCACCTTCCACGCCAACAAACCTCTATCGCCTCCAACAAGCCTCGCCGTCGATCTTCCTCGCCATTGCGACCTCGCCGGGCCAACACCGACAAAGCTTCCTCTCCTCTGCGTCGATGACCTCCTCAGAAGCAGATCAACATCTACATGCCTCGCCGCATCTGCTCCACATCATCCTCCGCCGCTGACATCACTACCTTGTCGCCACCATCAGACTCTCGCCGTCATCCGGGTCTGCCGCCTTCGTCTTCATTCCTTCTGCCCTAGCTGCGAGCTTGAAGGAGGGAAGAAGTGAACTCGGGTGGGGTTTCTTTTTTTTAGGAGGATTAAGCGATTCGAATTCGGGTTTGACCAGAACCCAAACATCTATCTGCTCCAATCTGAGCAGATCAAGCCCAGTTCAGGCCAGGTCTGGTTCAAATAGAATCCAGACCCGACCACGCCCAAGTTGACTTATATTCGGTTCAGACCAAGTTTGGTTCAAATACAATCCAGACCCAATTCAGTTCGGTTGTAGATCATATCTGCCGGAGGCCGTCCAGGGTTTGTTTCAAGTCCAAATCGAGCTGTTTTCGAGGCAGCGGGTTCGTGACAACCAGTACTATGTGCCTACAACCATCACATATAGGTTTGAGCCTCGATCGCCTCCCAGGTAACTTTTGAATATTCTGTTCAGTTATTCCTGCTACTTAATTGAGATAGTTAGCTATTTCAATCTGTCGCAAGGTAAAATTTATTGACCGTTGCCCACAAATAGTGAGTGGTGTGATTCTGACCTTGAGTGGTAGCTTGATTTAATATTAACTGTGCAACTAAATTAGTTTGAATTTGTGATCACTTGACTTGATTTGGAATTAATTGTATTAGCATGTGTGTTTTGTCACTGTCTCTACATTAATTTTCTTAATTACGTGTTAATCTACATACCTTAGAGCTGGTATTATTTATTATTGATCTAATTTCTGACTCCTGCATAATATACATCTCATTTTTGGACAGTTTGCATATAAAGCTAGCTAGGAACTTGCATGCCTATCAGAAGTGGTAGAACTTTTTCCGTAGGAGAAACTTCTACACCAATGGACCCTAACATTCAGGATACACTTAACACAATCATTGATAAGATGGAAAAGATGGAGCAACAACTATAAGAAGTTAGAGACCAGGTTGATGTCATTTATGGGAATCTAGCAACCCAACTTGATAAGTTAGAAACCAATCATAGGGGAGTCACAGAGGAGGACAATTCTCAGAACGACAGTAGGTCACCCAAGCGAGATCGAGCTCAACCCTACAATACAGCCAACACTGATGCTCAATATATCAAAAGCGTTAAAGTCGATGCCCCTTTCTTCGAGGGGCGTTTGGACCCTCAGGTTTATATTGACTAGCAGTTGGCTATGGACCGCTATTTTCGTTGGCATGACATGTCTAAATCTAGAAAAATTCGATTTGCCGTGATGAAACTAACGGGAAAAGCAGGACAATATTGGGAAAACTTTGAGAAGATGATGAGGTACAGAAGGGAAGACCCAGTGGAGACTTGAGAAGGCATGAAAGAGAAGCTTACGTTGAAGTACGTTTCACTGTCGTTCAGTCAATAATTACTGGATAAGTGGAATCAATTGACTCAAATCAGCCACCGATTACGTTAAGTTTGATGAATATTTGAATCGGTGAGTGAGCAATCGAGTTAGAGTCTCTCGAACAGATCCATCTAAGTTTAGATCCGGTCTTAGGGATGATTATCGCCGAGAGGTCATCACTCGAGGCGTCACGATTCTAGAGCAAGCCTATCAACTAGTCACCGACTTAGATGAGTCTAGAGGATCATATTTTCACCAAACTGATTTTAGGGATAACTCTAAGACCGCCACTACTAGCAAGCCAAACTTTACCCGATCTTTTCCTGCTCCGAGCAAACCAGCTTCCAGTTCTTCTAGCGTCAAACCAATAGGTTCTTCTAGTGCAAAGCCGAGCACCTCCGAGAGGAGAACGGTTAGTGAACCAGGGAAGGTCAACCTACGGACCCAATGCTATAGGTGTCAAGGGTATGGACACTTTGCCACCCAGTGTCCGAGTCAAACCAAAACCCTCTTCGTAAAAATTCATTAAAGATATAGAAGAAGGGGATGATGTAGAAGTGGCCATGCACCAACAAGATAACTCGGATGCCTCTATCGAAGAGTATGAATTTAATGGGTGCATCAGAACTGTGGACGTGACGGACCTAACTCCTAGTATAGGCTGAGCCCAATTAGGAGTAGTTAGGTGCACCTTAACCCAACCTGAGCCACTTAAAGATTGGAGAAGGACTGCCATTTTTCAAATTTGCACAAAATTGAGAACAAGAGCTGCAAGGTGATAGTGAATAGTGGAAGTTGTATCAACGCCGTTGCGTCGAACTTAATCACCACCTTAGGGATGAGACCGGTGAAGCATACAAACCCCTACAAGGTCACATGATTCGATGCTACATCCATAGATGTTCAGGAGGGGTCACATTCTCATCAGTTTGCCACATACACAGATAATGTGTGGCGTGACACTCCCTATGGATATTGATCATATTATTTTGGGACGACATGGTTGTTCGACTTAGACGTGATCATATATGAACATACCAACCAATGCTCGTTTATCCATAACGACAAAAAGGTGAAGCGAATGTCGAATCAACCGAAACCATCAACCCAAAAAAAAGGTTGACAAAGGCAAAGGAAAAGTGGATGCTCTAACTCCTGGAAGGAAGACTGATAAGGACAAAGGTACGTTACGGCTTGCAGCGCCAATGCAGCTTTTTCATTCTTGTACTACACCAACCTCTCGAGATGCCCGAGAAAAAAGGAACGTGGAGAAGAGGAATCAACGAAGAATCCAAGAAAGTAATGAATTTGATTAGCCACGATCAAATTGAAAAGAGCTTGAATGATGGTTCTATTTGTTATGTACTCGTGGCTTCAGAGACTGATCGAAAGATCGAGGTGCAAATCCCGGGCACATTAAACCAATCCTGAAAGAGTTTTTTTAAATCCTCCCACAAGATCTGCCAGGTGAGTTGCCTCTAATGTGAGACATTCAACATGCTATTTACTTAGTCCCAAACCTGCCCCACTACAGAATGAACCCTACTGAACATGCGGAGTTACAAAGGCAGGTAGAGGAGTTACTTGACAAAGGGTTCATCAAAGAAAATTTGAGCCTGTTGTGCAGTCCCTGCACTTTTGGCGGCGAAGAAGGATGGCACATGGCATATGTGTGTGGATAACCGCGCAATCAACAAGATCACTATCAAATATCATTTCCCCGTTCCCTGTCTTGATGATATGCTGCATCTGATGTTAGCTGCCACAATCTTCTCCAAGATTGATCTTAAGAGTGGATACCATCAAATTAGAATCCAGTGAGGGGATGAATGAAAAACTTCTTTTAAAACAAAGGACGGGCTGTATGAATGGTTGGTTATGCCTTTTGGACTGTCAAATGCTATTAGCACCCTCATGAGAGTGATGACTCAATTGTTTCGACCATTTATCGGTAAATTCGTAGTGGTATACTTTGATGATATACTGATTTACAGTCGAACTCAGGAGCAACACCGACACGTGGGCCATTTGAGGCAAGTCCTCCGCACACTCCAAGCTGAGAACTTTTATGCGAACCCAAACAAGTGTGCTTTTTGTATAGACAAAGTTGTCTTTCTAGGATTTGTGGTTTCATTTGAGGGAGTTTTGGCGGACCCTGAGAAGGTGAAAGTAATCACCGAGTGGCCACAAATCTCGAACAATTAGGGAAGTCAAGAGTTTTCACGAGTTAGCCACTTTTTATCATTGGTTCATAAAGAACTTTAGTGCTATTATGACACCTATAACCAATTGCCTGAAGAGCGAGGGATTCCAGTAGACTCCTGCCGCCACCAAAGCTTTTACAGAAATCAAGAGGACGATGACCGAAGCTCTTATTATGCGTCTTTCTGACTTTTCGAAGGCATTTGAAGTAACATGTGACGCATCAGGACTAGCAATAGGTGGTGTGCTGAGCCAAGAGAACCATCCCGTTGCTTATTTCAGTGAAAAATTAAATGACGCCCGACAACGATACTCCACATATGATAAGAAATTTTATGTGGTTGTACAGACTTTACGCTACTGGAGGCATTATCTGTTACCGCAGGAGTTTGTACTGTATTCATATCATGAAGCACTGAAGTACCTTAACTCCCAGAAGAGGCTGAATGCGAGACACAACAAATGGGTGGAGTTCCTACAGGATTACACATTTGTACTCAAACACAAAGCATGAGTTGAGAATAAGGTCGTTGATGCGCTCAGCCGGTGCGTTATGATTTTGGTACTATGAGTGCAGAAGTGATTGGATTCGAGAGGTTGAGGGAGGAGTATGACTCATGCCTCGACTTTGGGGATATTTACGTCATGTTACGGGACTACTCTGTTCGTGAAATGGACGATTTTTAGTTATAAGACGGTTATCTATTCAGATTCTGTAAGCTATGTATTCCCCATACGTCCCTCAGGGATTTTCTTTCCTGAGAAATACATGCTGGAGGTCTAGCTGGACATTTGGGTCAGAATAAGACAATTGAGGCTATTGAACACCGATTCTACTGGCCGAGCTTGAAGAAAAATGTTGCTAAGATCGTTAGCCAGTGTCACACGTGTTAACTAGCCAAGTAACAAAAGCAGATTGCCGGATCTTACACTCCTCACCCTGTGCCCAATTGCCCTTGGCAAGAAGTGAGCCTACACTTCATACCAGGGTTGCCAAAAACTCAGAAAAGGCACGACTCTATCCTAATAGTAGTTGACCGATTCTTCAAAATGGCTCACTTCATCTCATGTTCAAAAACCTCTGATGCGTCTCGAGTAGCTGTCTTGTTCTTTAATAATGTCAACTTGCATGGGTTGCCCAAAATTATGGTGTTCGATAGGGGCATTAAGTTTGTTAGCTACTTCTGGCAAACATTTTGGCACAAGATGAGCACCAAACCGAAATTTTTGACAGATTTTTATTCACAAACGGATGACCAAACCAAGGTAGTAAACAAAACTTTTGGCACTCTCTTTAGGTGTCTCGTTAGAAAAAATTTGAAAACTTGGGATCTCATCTTGCCTATGGCCGATGTATACAATGGTTCTGTTAATAGGACTACGAGTCTTAGTTCTTTTGAAATAGTAACTGGTTTTAAACTTAGACAACCAGTTGATTTAATTCCCATGGCTCATTATCATTTTAGGGTTTCAGAGTCTGTATCAGCATTCGCATCTCATATACGTGCACTACATAAGGAGATGTGAGAGAAGATTATGAAAAATAATGCTGATTATAAAGCTTATGCAAATTTACATCGCATGTTAAGGACATTTAATGTCGGTGATTATGTGATGGTCCGCATGAGACCCGAGCGGTTTCCTTCGAGAACCGTGAAGAAATTACATGCGCGAAGCGCAGGGTCATTCCAAATCCTCAAGAAAATTAATTTAAATGCTTATGTGGTGGATCTCCCACCGGACTTTTCGCATCAGTTGCACTTTTAATGTTGAGCACTTGGCTCCATATAGAGGTTGATACCCCTTCTAATCCATTCTTGGATGAGCCTACCCTAGACCTTTCTAAGAGCCCCCTACTACCTCCACTTCCTCCTAAATTACCCAATGCAACAGAAAATATAGAATCTATTTTAGATGATCAGATTGTTTCTACTAGAGATGGAGGAACGCGACGCTATCTCATTAAGTGGAAAGAAAAACCTGATTCAGAAAATTCTTGGATCACCGAGGAAGACTTCCGGCAGCTTGACCCCGACCTACTAGAGTGCTATCAGAGCCAGCAGCAGCTTCCTGCCACATACTCGACAGGGTCGAGTTCTTCTCACCTAAGGAGAATTGATGCAGACATCACGCCGCTTAGGGGGCGCGATTCAATCAAGTCTATTTTAAGAAGTGGCGTAATGCAATTCTTTAGCTTTAGCCCAGTTTTATTTTAGACTTATTTTATGTCTTTTAGCCGTGTAGTAGATGTTCTTTTTGTGGGCGTTTAGTACATCGGTTATTTCTTAGAAGTCATTTCTTGTAAAGCCTATAAAAGGCCTCCTGACTACTTCATTATTTATTGAATGATTAAAATTTTCTTCAAAATATTCAGTTAAATTTCTAAATTTATTTGCTCTCGAGTTTTGGATGAGAAGCCCGTGCAAGGGCTTGAAACCCGAAATTCTATCCTGTTTTTAAGTTTCAAATTTTATTTACGATTTGAAGGTGATTACGGTTCAGGCTGATTTACATCACTAATCCATTCAGATAAAGTTTTATCTAAACCTATTGTGAAGGGCCTTTCAGATCAAGGAGTAAGTTCAAAAGAACAGTAGAGTTTATGCTGTATAACGTACATTTTATGTAATCCTGGAATCTAAACTACTCTATTCTTTCTTTATAATGGTAAGACAACCACTGGGCATGCTATGTGAGGTAGGATGCATTCCTAGACACAAATTTTGGGTAGGAAATGACATAAATGTCAAATGCAAAATTATTGGAATCATGTCTCATTTACATATCTTTGGGGGATCCTGAGGCTGTTTCTAGAAGTCACCTCTTCTATTCCATATTCAATTATGTGATGTTTAAGCTTTTAAATTGGCTTCACAAAACTAGTTTGTACTGGAGATTAAGCTTAAGGTTCCTGGGGTTTTCCAATGGTTGCCAAATTTCTGAGAACGATACATGCTTTTTAAGTGCCAATAGTAATGAAATCATGTAAAATTGTAGATATCGATGAAGCACATAGTTATTGATTTGATGTTTGAAACTTCAGATTAATAATGTTTATATTCTAGTTTACTAGTATATTTTTCATGAAATTTTGCTGGAATCTGTTGATCCTTTTCTGGATTTCCTGTGATCTTATCTACTTGATACTAAATATGATATGCATGGCCGTATTTTTGGTGTTATTCTGATGTTCAATCTGCATCATTGGATTGGAATGTGTAATGAAATGGGTACTGAATTACTTGTTCTATTTTGATTCAGATATAACCCTGGTAGTTATTAGATCTAACTAATTATCATTGATCTGGGTTTATGTAGTTTCTTAAGTCTTATATTCGCTCTTTCCAATGTAGTTGCCAAATAGGCTTGCACTTTGTGTTAAATATCACATGTTTACATATCATCACCCGTTTTTTGTAATCAAAATACCACTTGGCAGTCTAGCCTCTTTGCAGTTGCATATCTATCATACATTATGAACATATATTGATTCCTTGATCCAGTTTGTTCACTACCTGAAAATCCAAATGCCCACCCCAAAAAAAAAAAAAAAAAAAAAATTCAGCTACTGGATAAGCTTTTTTGGATTTCAATTATTCTATTCCATGTTGTAGGTTGTTTTGTTTATGATTTTTATTAAAATGTATGTCCTGCAGATAAGGAAAATTTGTGCCTTTATGGATTTCCCAACGAGCATTGGGAAGTTACTCTACCTGCAGAAGAGGTTCCTCCAGAACTTCCTGAGCCTGCATTGGGCATCAACTTCGCAAGAGACGGGATGCAAGAAAAAGATTGGTTATCCTTGGTGGCTGTGCACAGTGATGCATGGCTACTTGCGGTTGCATTTTATTTTGGCGCTAGATTTGGATTTGACAAGGCTGAAAGGTTATAAATTCAATAAACCCTCTACTAATTACTATTATGTGTTAAGTTTGTTGAAGTTAGTTTTTCATATGCTTCTGTACTTTTAAGCTGAGTAGTTGACTAGTTTTTTTTTGGTTACATTTCTGTTATGCATTTAAAGCATTTGACATGATTGGATATTGAAACTTTATGATTGGTTACGTTTCTGTTTTTGTGCAGTTTAATTATTCTTTTTACATCAACAGTGTTATTAACATCCCTCACAACATTGATCTTTTCTACTTAGTTTCATTCATTACAATCCTCACTTATTTATGGAGATTTGTGCAGCTCACATATTCAACACGTGTTCTTGGACTTGGATCCGTAGTCATCATAATCATGGTTCCTTTCCCTATCTGTGCTGTTTTATAGCAACTATGAGCGGAGTCGATCTTTCATAGAACCTAAACTGCCAGTTGGTTGATACCACCTAACATGCAGTTTAAGCTTCTGCCGCCAAGGAGCAGCCTCAGATATTCTGTAGCTTAGGGAAAAGTATAGATGAGAAGGTGAGGCTTAAGGTTGCTTTTGGAAAAATTATATTATCCAGTTAGCCAAATGAATACATCGTGAGAGTACATATTTTTGGCTAGAAATTTTGGCAGTCCTATTTATATAATTTTCAGTTTCAGTGTAACTACAGTCATCACAAACTGCAAATCAGCCAAATGAAGACATTGTAGTACTACATATTTTTGGCTAGAAATTTTGCCAGTCCTTTTTATATAATTTTCAGCTTCAGCGTTACTTCAGTCATCACAAACTACAAAGCTGCAGTATGTACTACATTGATTTTATAGAATGTGGATATGTTTCTTACTCGGATTGACTAGAAGTGTATATTGCATTTATTCAACAATCATTGAATTTTGGTAACTAGAGGCACAATTCAGTATGTTCATGTATCCAGCTTATTGGTAAAACGTATTGGACACTGGCATGTTCATAGATTTTAGAATACAAATGGGTACTTGTGAAATGTGAGGTGGTGTTGATTGGTGTTTAATCATAGCAGTGATGTCTCATGACTTACATTTATTTCACATATTAT
Source organism: Agave tequilana (assembly GCA_038442645.1). Lineage (NCBI taxonomy): Eukaryota > Viridiplantae > Streptophyta > Magnoliopsida > Asparagales > Asparagaceae > Agave > Agave tequilana. The sequence goes on along the minus strand of JAVJIF010001366.1, from coordinate 112,553 downwards.
ACAATAAGGAAATGGTAAGAAGAAAGAAAGGAAAAAGATGGTGCAGTTGGGAAGGAAGAGAGGGTTTTCTGACTTCAGTTGAAAATATGAGAAAATGCTTAGTACTGTGCTTTCATAAATTTTTTTCCCTTGTAATTCCATAACATTTTAGCAGTGCACTTATTGTAACAAATATATCATGGGCTACACATTATGATGTTGGTTGAGTTTTCTCCCCCTTATATTCTCCATATAGTTTCTATTTTTTTTTTTATCTCATCATTGAGATTCAACTGCTAGTTTTGTAAGCTTCATCCTTGTTTCTTCTCTGGAGGTATGCGTTTATACCCTTGGTTGGTTGTTTCCTGGTTTCAACATTGCACTTTGCTTTCTTCTACCAACTGAGACTGGTGTATATACTGCAGAAAACGCCTCTTTGGTATGATAAATGAGCTGCCCACCATATATGAAGTCGTGAATGGAAAGAACAAAGTGAGGACGGCTGGTACCAACAACAACCATAGCAATAACAAATCCAAGTCCAACTCCAAAGTGGTAAATTTAAAACTTTGATCCTTGGATTGTTTAGTTTTTGTTTGGTGTACAATCTATAGGTAGTATTTATAATTATATGTTTTGGTGATTCATTTGTGTCGAGCAATTTATTCATGGATACTGACTGCAGGGATCAACTTGCAATTTTTCTAGTTACCCTTAGATTTTAGGGGTTATAATGTAAACAGGTTGATGTGAGTCTCAGAGAAACTCATTGTTTACGGTTTTTTAGCCGATAACTCCTTGTGTTCCTGTAAAAATACAAAAAAGCCCTTTAAAACAGTATGATTTCCTGGTAAATCCTCTGGGTTTAGAACTTTGCTTGGAAACCACTTATTGAGGAGTTATTTGCAAACCTTGAAATAAAGAAGATCGCAAAAACCTGTCAGCAAATAGTTACATAGAGCATTTTATTAACATACGGCTTATTCTCAAACTACACAGGAGAATTAAAACGAAAGTGTTTTGTATTATTGACAAAAAGACGGGCTAAACAGCTGAACTTTAAAACCAGTCGAGAACTAGGCTCTAACTTCTCCCTTTAAAAATTTTGCCTTTTACCAGGCTGAACCCATCAATTACCTCAACTACCATGGTTCCAGGGGTGGACCCACATACAGCCCAGTGTGGGTGGACGCCCACATTGGATTTTATAAAATAATAGAATAGTACATATAGTTTGTATTTTTTTTTTTTTTTGTATATAATCTCTTCCTTTTTGATTATTTTTACTAACATAAAGACATTTTTGAGTTCTAACTCAAGTGGTAACTTATAAATTTAAGTTATTGGAGGTCACAAGTTTAGGTTCCTGGTGGGTGCAATATTATTTTTTACTCTTCTCTCTCTTGTTTTGTTACATTTACGCCCACACTGAAATTTTTAATACATTTACGCCCTCACTGGAAAATTATCCTGCCTCTGCCACTGCATGGGTCCCTGCAAGTTACATATAATTTTGCTCCCCATTATTTTATTTTTTTTGCTTTTTTCTCCGATTTATGTTCACTTGCTTTAGCTCAATCCAATTTATATTGTTCTGACACATTAAATGCTTCTCTTGTCATCTTGGTGGGCATGCTGATTTGAATCGGAGTGTGGTTCAACTACAAATCCACAACTATTGCTTGGATTTACATGAAATATTTACAACTAGGCTTTACATGAAATTCCATATATAATGGGAACTTATAAATTTAGACTTCCCTCCTAAATATGCCTTTTGACTGCTAGTAGTCATACAGGATTCAAAGATTCAACTCGTGCATTTTTATGTTTTATTTATGTTATTGGTTTCTTTTGAATGAAAAAAGAGAGAGAAAAGAACATGGATAAACCATAAAATTGCACAGGTTCAATCTGTATTATTTCTTGTGCTCCTAATTATCTATAAGGTTAATTTGCACGGCCCATATGAGGGCTATGATATGCTTCATTCAAGGTCAGCAGATGTAAATGTTCAAAGATAAAAGTCCAAAGTTGTAGTTTCTTGTTCCGGGCAAACACGCATTAACCTGCTTATTGAAATCTGGACCTTTTTCTTTTGTTCTAGTTGTTTCTCCAGTATTATTGTTTTTTGGTGTTTGTGATTCTTTGAAGCAGAAGGCACCAGAACCTCCGACCAACAAGCCATCAAAAGCAATGCAGCATCCCAAGGAAGAGGATGATGATGAAGGTCTGGAAGAGGAGGCAGATGAAGGCGGTGATGATGGGGAAGAGGAACATGGGGAGACTTTGTGTGGAGCCTGTGGAGATAACTATGCATCCGATGAATTCTGGATTTGCTGTGATGTCTGTGAGAAGTGGTTCCATGGCAAGTGTGTGAAGATCACACCGGCACGTGCTGAGCACATCAAGCAGTACAAGTGCCCATCTTGCAGCAACAGCAAGCGAGCTCGCCCGTCCTGAGAGTATGCCACTTTTCAGCTCAAAGAAATGCTGGACAGGTCTGTGCTCCTGATCTTTCACACTTGTAACAATGCTCTGTTTGTTGTTCCAATTTTTATGCCGTGACAGTGTGTTTTGAATTTTAGTTATTATTGTTGTATTTATTGATGCTTCCTCCAGGATATATTTGTAAGTGGTTAGTGATAAATGTTGCCTTTTCCCAAACCTTGGGGACCTTATCATCTGTTGATTCACTCACTAATCTTCGTAGAAACTATCCTATTTTCGATTTATTGTTGGTACAGGTAGTAAGAGAGTTCTGTAATTTGGGTGCTTATGGCTTGTTGGTTCACAATGGGTTTTTATGCCTCCTTGTTGAAATCAATCTTTTTCTCAAGCGAAGAATTGTCCACTTCAGTATGTTTGTTTCTCAAAGTGATCTTTTCAATAGTTTGGTGATTGATTCATGTGACATTGTTTAAATGCTTTTGAGGGGGCTCTTAAAGTTTTAGCTGAAGAGACTCTCTTGCACCTCATGATCTATAAATTAATCTGTGTGCTTTCCCAACCCAAGGGGATATTGCAACATGGACTTGGATGATTCTTACAGTGGTTGTGGTTCCCAAAACATAAAAATGTATTTTGTTTTTGTTAAGTTTATGGGCTTCTCCAGTGCCCTTTGACACGCACAGCAGTGCCAGAGCATTCATTAGGCTCAGAATATGTCTACCAGCATCCAAGGGAAACAGCAAACCTGAAGTTTGTAGTGGTGATTCCACTGCTTCCCTTGTTCTTTACCTGGCTACTAGCAATGCGTCATTACTCTGAACTCTATACCTTGCTTTATAGTTACATCATCAGAATATTTGATTGCTTATTGTTTGAATGCTTCATCCTGTGGATATTTTTGTGTGAGACTCCCCCACAACCTGGGACCATTGAAAGATGATGGGTTTTGTGGAGAGATTTGGTTGCAAGCGTGGCAGGAACATAAATTACAGATACACACGTTCTTTATCTGCCATGATTGTCTGCACAATTAACCAACAATGTATTCAAATCTACGGTATCTACTCGAGCGTTTTGTACGCGCATATGTGTATGCAATAAAACATAGATTGCTTCTGAAATATCCATCTACTTGTATTGCCTAAGACTTTTAGCTTGTATTTTTTTTTTTTTTTTGGGGGGGGGGGGGGGGGGGGGGGGGGGGTTGTTCATTGCATTACCTTCCTCTCTGGGTCGGTGAATCTTTAGTAGGACTCGTTCAATCTCTGCGCAGTGCAGAGATTCTGCAGTTTTCCATGTTGATTCAGTCAGTTCTTTTTGACTATCCAATTAAATCCTAAGACCACAGTATCTTTTGATCTTGGGTTTCACAAAATTAGACAAGGCATCATGGATACCCCATTTTGATCCTCTTTGCTTCAAGTTTACTAAAAGAGTTCTCTCCATTCTCCACTGCCCACAGGCCACAGTAGTAGTTATGAAACAAGGCTGGCAGGCTGGCTCCACACTTAAGTGAGACGAGAGAGTCAAGCACAAGCACAGGAACAAGCACAGTGTGAAGATTAGTTCATTTTCATTCATAATGTCTGCTATTTCTTGCTCTTGAAGGAATGAGAAATGAGAGCGATGGACTGATTAAACTCACACACCCATTGCTGTGAATGTAGTTTCGTACAATCAAAGGACAAAGAAAGCAGTCTGCATCAAGTAAATAGATGAGGTGGTCCATATATAGAAATTCTTACTAAATTTGGTTGATGGAGGTTACTTCTCGACGTTGAACTCCTGTGGCCACTTAACAACTAAAATTGGTATAAACCCTACCCTAGTTAGTTCGCAGGGAAAAAGACAGTACAGGGGATTGGAAGACTTCTACGTTCTGCTCTCCTTTAGATAATAGATGGATTTGATTTGTAAATTGGATGCAAAGTTCAATGTTCTCCTTTAGATAAAACGTATTCAAAATATATGATTTTTGAATTTTACTTACTTGAAATAATGTAAACCAATTTTAACGGAACGGTTTTTTTCACTCAGATGTCGTAAGGTTGTCTTTGAGTGGAGAAGATTCTGACTCGAATTCTTCCGGAATCACACAAGTCTCTCACAGATAAAGAGAATTGGGCTTACAATAAACTTCATGCGAACTTGTATACTTGAAATTGCTTGATTTTTCATAGTTAGTCTAATTATAGTATGTAATCAAGTTGAATGCTTCAGATCACTCATGTGGCGACTCACCGTGGGGTTCTCATGAAGCTTAATTTGAGAACTATTCTCTTAGAATCATTTTCATATGTGCGTGCGTGTGTCACAAAAATTTGTCCTCAGAGCTGTGATCTCCATATGCAACTAATTAGAAGACGAATGTTGCTGGACAACTAATCTAATTATAAATTGATGATTATTGTTTGACAATTAAATAATCTCAAATTAAGCAGTAAAGAGTGACAAGTCAATGTTGACTAGAGTCATAGAAGTTGTGATGTAAAAGAGCGCATGGTATTATTTGGCCACTGCAAATCTAGTAACTACAGTAAAAACAATCACTGCTAGAATTGGTGAACATTTTGTTGGCCATAAGCTAAGAGTTTAGATCCTCCCCATCTTCATCTTTCTATATTGAATATCTATAAAACTATGATCTAGAGTCTGTCCAAGCTAAAAAAGGCACATATTCTCCTATTTTGGCTTTCAAGCTTGTACTTGCAGTTTAGATTGTAGCTGTATGAACCATGGGATGAGAGGCTTACATTCATTTACTACTGCCTTCTAATGAAGATGAGAGGATTCAACCAAATGACTGGGCATGCTGCTACAAAGTTCAATAACTATTTTTTTTATCTAGTTTGAGCAGATATAGTTTTTATTGTTCATATTATCACATTGTGATTTTATTTATGAGATCATATATTTCCACATGAATAGTTGAATGTAACAAAAAGAAAACCCTCTCCAAATTCAGCCCCCACGGCCACCATATTTTCTCTCGTCCTTTTTTTCTCCTCGTGGGTGCAGAAAACTTTAGGCGTTTTTCTTTTACAATTTCTGGAACACAACAGAGCAGTACCCATGTTTTGCTGTTAACTCCTTTCCGTTTTCTTTTGTTTTTGTTCTCTCTGTTTCGGGTTCTCCTCTCGTTCTGAGGAATCTCAGCATCTCATGGCTTATTATTATGAGTAAAAAAAAAAAAAAAAAAACAACGTGAAACCATTTCAGTGGGCTATCTTGTCGACATCGGGCCCACCAATCAAACGGCCCAGATCTATTCTTTTCCAATCGTGTGGGCCCATGGTTAGTCCCAGCAGCACACTGTATCCGTTAGATCCAACCGCTGGGCCGGCGGGCCACCGAATATCTTGTACCGCACACACTCCACAGCCACCGTAAGGGTCACAGTTGGTCTCACTTGCTCACCGGTCCGAACCAATGCATGTTGCCGGTAACGGACACGCAGCAGTCGCCTCCTGCCACCGGTAACCCCCCCTCTCTCACCGCCCTCCTTTTTGCTTTACGAATCTGCAACCGACACGTGCCCGTCGTCCTTTCCTCATCTATTTATATGCAAAAAAAACCCTGCATCTAGAAAAATCTGGTTCTCTACTCTTTTCTCTCCCCATCGCCTTATCCTCTCAATCCTCCACTCCGCAAGGCTACTTTTGTTTTTTGCGGTGCCCTCACCAGTCTCTCTCTCTCTCTCTCTCTCAACGGTAACCGTACCGTCATGGTGCTCCGATACTCCTCCAGGGAAATCCCCAATCCCTTGTAAATAATCGATCGGATCCATCGGGAAATCCCCAAATCCGTCGCCAAATCACGCAGATTCTGTACATATAGGAATCAGGATTAGGTTTTTTGGATATTGTGGATTTTATATAGATGAAGGAGCGACCGGAGAAGAAATAGGTAGAAGCGAGGTCACAGAGATGAGCCTCACGGCGGCGACAACCACAACGTCGACGGCGACGTCGACGTCAGCAGAGGAGGAGCAGTCTCAGTCAGCAGTGGATATCCATCTGCCGGCGGACATCGACTGGGAGATGCTGGACAAGTCCAAGTTCTTCGTCCTCGGCGCCGCCCTCTTCTCCGGCGTCTCCTTCGCCCTCTACCCCGCCGTCGTCCTCAAGACCCGCCTCCAGGTCTCCCGACCGCCGCTAACCTGCGCCGCCGTCGCCGCCGATATCCTCCGCTGCGAGGGCCCCCGCGGCTTCTACCGCGGGTTCGCCACCTCGCTCACCGGCACCATCCCCGCGCGCGCGCTCTACATGGCCGCGCTCGAGGTCACCAAGTCCGCTGTCGGGGCCGCCGCCATCAACTTCGGCGTCCCCGATCCCGCGGCGGCCGCGGCGGCCAACGCCGCTGCCGGCCTCAGCGCCGCCGTCGCGGCCCAGGTCGTGTGGACCCCCATCGACATCGTCAGCCAGAGACTGATGGTCCGAGACTCCAAGTACACCGGCGGGATAGACGCCGTTAAGAAAATCTTGAGATCGGACGGCATCCGCGGCCTCTACCGTGGGTTCGGCATGTCCATCCTAACCTACGCGCCATCTAACGCCGTTTGGTGGGCGTCTTACTCCGTCTCCCAGAGCGCGATCTGGGGCGGGATCTGCTACTACTTCAACCGGTTCGGCCGCCCTGAACGTAACGGTAACGGCAGCAATGGCGATTGCGTTGACGGAGGGTTTAAGCCGAACTACGCCATGGTGGCGGCGGTCCAAGGGGCGAGTGCGGCGATGGCCGGAGGAGCGGCGGCGGCGGTGACGATGCCGCTGGACACGATCAAGACGAGGATGCAGGTGATGGACGGCGATCAAAACAAGACCATTGGGAGAACAGTTAGGGTTTTGCTGAGCGAAGGGGGATGGGGCGCTTGCTACAGGGGTCTCGGGCCGAGATTGGCCTCGATGTCGCTGTCGGCGACCACCATGATCACGACCTACGAGTTCCTGAAGAGGTTATCAGCCAAGAGCCAGGACTCCATGTTGAAAGAAGTATGAGAATGGAGAAAAACAAAAAAAGAAAAGATAAAAAAAAAAAATCAAGTTTTTATTTTATTTGTTTTGTTCTTCTCATCATCAACATTGCCATCATCTTCTCTTTTTTATATGTATATATTTTGAGATTAAAAGGGAAGGATTGTGGATGAGGTGAGAGCTGGGGGGTGGGTGGGTGTAGTACTAAAAATGCATGATATTTTGATCCCATGATGGGGTTTTTGTTTTCCTCTATAAATATTTTGATGCATTAATATCTTTGCACTGAATTGGGGATTTTCCCCTCCTTTGCTATATAATTCCAAATTCCCAACAAGAGGGGAATCTCTAGATTTTAATGCATGGAAGGCTGTAGTTTTGGTTTTTTGTTCTTGTGACAAATTCCCATAGAAATGGTGCCCTGTGGCCTTCAGTGGGATGAGAATCTGAGGACAGTGGATTGGGAAATGGATGTAAGAAATTAATGGCAGCAGCAATTTGATATGCTTTTGAGAGTTTGTGCCGCCCAATTGACAATAAAAAGGTTGGATTTGAAAGTGAGGGTATCAATTTGGGAAGTGACAATGAGCGAGCTATCAACTTGATAATTACTCCAGCAGCTTGATTAGCTTAAAGCTTATCAGAATGTGCTGTTTTTTAAGTGAAACAGGGATATTAATTAGGGGAAATGCAGACTAAAGGGAGGAGACTAAAATTGTAAGAGTGATTAACACTAAATGATGCACGACTTTTTTTTTTTGGATTTGGAGCACTATCAAATGGATGATGTTACGTAATCCCAATTAACAAGTTCATTATTAGCCTGAGGGAACTTATAATATGTTATGTGTGTGGGCCTCACATACATATTATAAGGGATTATAAGAGGACCAGTCCACGTGTCAACACCGGATTGACCCTCTTATTGTATGTGTGTGTGGCTCACACACATGAACCGAACCCACTAATGGGGATGCTGAGAGGTCCAATAGAGACAAAAATGAATGCAAGTTGTTAGATATGTTTTTGTGAACTTTTTAATAGCGAGGGGGGAGTCTTAAGAGATATTATAATGAGACAGTGAAGCTGTGAAAATGAAATAAGAAGGATAAGGATAAGCCGGTATAAAAAAGGGCCTTGTATGTTTTAAAGAGTGTCGGGTGGGAAAGTGATTGAGCACCCACCGACAAAAAAAAAAAAAAAGTGCTTTTAGGTTTGGGAAATGTATCAGTTTGTCACGCGGAAGGATTATCAATATGATGTGATAATTTAACATGTAAACTGATCAAAATAAGGACAGTTTGAGATGTAACTGAAGGAGAAAACCTCCGCTGGTGCATCCCAACAGTGACAAAAAAATAAAAATGAAATAAAAGAAAATTTGCTTATGAATTTTAGGAAATAGGTGCTAAAACAGAGTGAGAAGAAATTTGTGTAAACATAATTATCCTTCTTTAAGCTACGTTCTAATTGATTGGATATCTTTCATAAAGAAACGAAGGAAGATGTGATAATTTATTCCCGGGAATTCCCAACGAAAAATTGAATTTATTTGTCATTCTCTCTCACTCACTCACACACGCTCAAAAAGAAAATAAGTTATAATACTCACATCTTACTATAACATTTACATTCCTGTCTAAAAAAAAAAAGTAGTTGCAAAAAAAAAGAGTAACATTTATTAGGATCCCTATTTTAAAAAAAAATGAGTTAAAAAAAATTAATTAAGAAAGAAATCATAACACTTATCTCAAAAATGAAGAATGAAAGGTTTCTTTTTTTTTTTCCCGTACAAAATTAGAATTCTCCATAATCACATCACAAGTCTATTAAAAAAGTTATATATATATATATGTAAAAAAACACTCTTAATAACTTTTCTTTTACGCCAGTTTTATTCTGATTGCACGGGCATAGCACGGACCCAGAATCTAAAGTAAGATATGGGGCTAAAATGGAGGTGCATTTCCCAAATAAAAAAGTGGGTAATGATTCTATGAAGCTCACAAGTCTTTTTCAAATGGATTACTAGATATAATTTTAGTGACGTATGTCCCTTTCCTTTATTCCCTCTGGGTCCCCAGAAAAGGCCTGCTGCTCACTGCTAAAAGGCCTCACATTTTGGACGGGTTTGGTGATGGTGGTGGGCCTCTCCAGCTCCACTCAGCTCGCCTGCTTCTCTTTCTTTCAGAGCTTGAAAACTTGAAACCATGTCATAACTTTTCCTTATTTCTTTTTGGCTAATTATTAAACACTTAAAAGCACCACAATTATAGTCACATTGCAAGGAATTATGCAAATTGATTCCGACTTCAATTACTTCTTTTAATAGTTATATTGGTCTTAAATCTGTGACTTCTTTTCTTATATATAATTTTATTTTACGTGTTTTGCAATGAGTCAGATCTCACTGGACACGATAACAAAAGTTTTTCTTTATTAAACAACACTAGGATAAAAAAAAAATGCTTTTATTATTATTAATTATTCTTTTTTCATATGTATTCCTGGAAGTTTGGAACTCACCTGTCACAATGCATTGAAGTGCTGGGCGAATATGTACCCTAATCTTGATAAGGCATCACGTTAATGATATGTTACATTAAGTTGCTGGACTAGATAGTTATAATTAGTCTAGAAAAAAAGAATACTAAATCGAAAAGCATTTAATTGACTAGTTTTAGTGAGGTCTGACTCATCGGTAAGAATACGAGTTAGGTTATAATTGATTCTAAATTCAAGATTAAATAAATAAAATGAGATAATCATCTTTTTAATCGGCCAGCACAAGGGTAAGAAAGTTTAATCATCTATTTGGTGTTTAGCGAATTGAATCGGGACTGTTTTTTCTTTTGTATTTTTTGGTTATTCCCTAATAGCACTTTATTTTTCTATGAACTCGCAGCTCAAGAACAAAAAAGAAAAGAAAAGGAAACCTACAAGCATGATGTGATGAGTTTAGGAGGAAGAAATTGCTCTATATTTTGTGATTTAATTTACAAACTATAATTTGTAGGTCTTACCTTATCAACTTGGGATTAGATTTTATTAATCTCATACACTTTGATGTGCCATTTATTAGCTAGATCCTCACTGTGCTTTTAGGCTTTCAATGTTTGATTTTTGAATAGTTAATTATTATTAATTAAAGTAATCTAGTTGTTCAGTAAGCTAAGGGCCACCATGTGGGTGTAGTCTGAGTTGGATTTCGATCCTTTTGAGAATCCCAAGGTTGGTATCCAAATCTTCTTTAAGGAAGGGCTTATCTGTGGGTTCATAATGATTATAAATTGAATAATTCTTGTTTATTAGACATTAAAGTACTGCTAGTTTTTTTATCCCCACCAAAGTCTCAGTGTCACGTGCCCCTCATCTCCCCCACTCCTCCGGGTAAGAGGAGGGACAAGTGGTTGAGCTTTTATGTCAGAGTGGTGGAGTTTTTCAGTGACGTCTCTGCACTTGAATTCTTTTATCGTCTCGTTGTTATGTCTACGTGGCCCATGCGTCACCTGTTCGGCCAAATGCCGATGAGAATAGGGAGCCGGAATTTGAGACTGATTCTGAAGAAGAAGATATTTTGTGCCCTCCGTCTTTGAAATCCTGACTCCGCCACTATCCACAGCAGTTGTCGCATAAAACCTATTTGTTCATCGAGAGAACTTTTGTCTCAATTTAATCTTGAAATTCAAATTCCAAGTGCTTAATGAAGTCATATTTGATTTTGAGAAAAAAAAAATCTTTTAATTATTTATGATTTAGATAGCTGAAGAAATTATGCGCTATTATTGATCATGCTATCATATTGAGATTGTTTGACTAGTCTGAGAGTGAGACGAACAAAAAAGAAATAAAAGGAAAAATAGAAAAAAAGAAGAAGAAGAAGAACATAGAGACTAGTTGTGACTAGTGTGAGATTGTGACAAACACTCTCTCATTGGTGACTTGTATGACTAAAATTGTACAATCTCTTGAGAGAGAATAATTCAATCAATTTTCAATATTTATGATTAAGAGTAAGCAGTGCTATATTAATTTTTTTTTTTTTGTTGAAACTTATCTTGCAGAAGATGAGAAGCAACTGAAGAGCACATCGCAAGTAGATGTCTTTCTGATGTCATTCAGTTGGGAGTTAGCTTCATTTGTTTTCTTTTGATGTGTTGCCACCTAATTTTCACTGCATTCTATGATTCCAATGTTTGTAACTCTAACATATAATTAGTAGATTAAGTGACCTAATTTTTGCCTAGCAAGCAAGAAAGATGTGCAAATGGCCACCTTTGTGCAGTGATGAGAGGTTGAAGATCTATTTGAGTGTCTCAAAGGCTACATTGTGAAATATGTCTTATTGGAATTAAGGTCATCAGTGCCTGACCATCATCCTACCTGAATTTTGAGTTTGGATCCTTAAAATCAAATATAGTTTTAAATATAGATATTTCGAATCATACCAAATAATTAAATCTATTCAATATTTCTAATAATAAACATAAATAATATATTGAGCCAGAAAATCTTGTTCAATTCTATTTGATTCTTAATGACAATTGCTACATATTTAATCAATTTTGTTATATTCTATTTGATGCTTAATTAAAATAAATATATAAACAAGCCTTTCTCGAACTTTTGGAAGCACGCTAGCGTCATAATTTCTTTTCTTTTTTTTCTTCCGCTAGTCAGGGGGGCGCACGAAGGCATCTAATATCACGCGAGCACGAGGGCTCGAATTGATGATCTGTAAGTGAGCGAAGCTCTTACGAACTCAAAGCCCGACTGAAATGCCACTTGCAGGAGGCACCAATTTTTTTGCTGAAAGGGTACACGCACCAAACATGACCATCCCTACTTAATTCCGCCCGAAACCCTGTCAAAATAGCTCTTATATGTGTTTTTCGGTTATTATTAAGGCGCAAAAATATCCTTGCCTGCACTTTAATTTAGTTTTTAAAATTATGCTTTCTATGACCCATCAAGTTTTTTTTTTTTTTGGGGATAGTCAGAAGTATTACAAAGTTTAAAATAAAGAAAAATAAAAGATAACAGAAAAATACAAGGCGATCAAGTACTCCCCTCGAAGAGGGGATCAATTTCACACAGAATTTTCTTGTCGTGATCAGTCAAGCCTTCAAGCGGTCCATCAAAATCAAAAAGAGCAGCTAGAAGCAAAAGGATGATGAAGAACTACTCTTCTTCTCGTTCTTTCCCAGCTTGATCCTAGATTTTGCAATTGCAGACCTATGACATCTCAATGGATTCACAATCTCCTTTTCTTTAATTTTCTTCTTAAAAAACTTCTTGAGTGGAACATGCTTCGGATCATCATTCTCTGGAGTCGAATCACATGAGCCCTGAGCTAACATACTCTGAAGGCGTCCATATCAGCAGCATTGGGTTGCAGTGTCGTTGCCGCAATAACCGCTGTATCTTCCCATCAAGTTTATACGATAATCAAATAAACCTATAGTTAGGCCTCAATAAAAGCATATAAATACAACTTTTTTTTTATATAACAAGAGCCCAAGTGTATCAAAAATTATCAAAAATCAGGTTACAGACTGCCAGCCCATAGTCTGACCCATTTCGAATTCACATTGCCATCTCCCACACAAAATAGCACAAGCAACCCTAACTGACTGAAATCTACAATTATCCCATTCTTGCTATAACTCTAAGGGCCTGCTTGTTTCGTTACAAAACGTCGCAAGTCGTAAGTCGTAAAATGAGAATGGAAAAGTGGACTGTAGCAGAGAAAATATATTGTGTTTTACGGTGTTTGATTGATAAAGTGAAGTGTAAATGGAAAAGTATATTGCGTTTTACGGTGTTTGGTTGATAAAGTGAAAGTGTAAATGGTAAAGTATATTGTGTTTTACGGTGATTGGTTGGTAATGTAAAAGTGTAAGTTAAAAAGTTGACCACAAAATTAACTGTAGCAATGGTTTAAATATTATAAATATTATTAAATTAAATCTACTATTACAAATTAAATTGTATTAATAAATTTGTGATAAAAAATTAATAATCTTAATATTTTATTTATAACAATAATATTAATAAAATATTAGTATAAATAGTAAAATATTACTAAAATATTAACTAAATAAATAATATAAAATTTTAAGAAAATCTAAAGAACATTAATAAAATTTTAAGAATACTAATAAAATATAAATATTAAAAAAATCTTACAACAATAATAAAATATAGTTATAATATTATAATATTAAAAATACTTGAAAATTATTATAATATAAATTTTATTATAATATTATTGTAATATTATAGAAATATAAAATTAACAAAGTAAAATATAATTATAATTTAATAATAAATTATCATTATAGTATTATTATACTGAATTATTATTACAATATTAACATAATAAAATATTAATATAATAATAAAATATATTACGATATTAATAAAGTAATTTTTATATTAAAAAATAAATAAGTAAATATATAGTAATTTTATATTAAAGTATGATATTGTTATATTTATAAAATATTAACTCTAAATAAAATAATAAAAAATGGAATAAGTATTAATAAAATAATAAAGTATTAAATAAAATATTAAATTAAAATATTAAATTAAAATAGTAAAATATTAAATATTAAAACAATATTAAAAACAATAAAAAAATCAAAGATCAAAATATAAAATAATTAAATAATTAAATAATTAAATAAGAAATTGAACACTATTTAAAATATTAAATATTTAATAATATTAAATTATATATTGATTATTAAGTAACTATTTTGAACTGTAAGTGTACTACAAGTGAGAGTTACATGACCGCAAAATTAACTGTAGTAACTGCAAGTGAGAAAATATGAGTGTAAAAGTGAGATTTTCATGACCACAAATTTAACTGTAGCAACTGCAAGTAGGAAAATATTAGTGTAAAAGTGAGATTTTCATGACCACAAATTTAACTGTAGCAACTGCAAGTGGGAAAAGAAGAGTTGCATTTTGCAACTTGTTTTTCAGCGAAACAAACAACGGAAAATGGAAAAGAAGTTTTACGACTTGCGTTTTGCGGCGAAACAAACACGCCCTAAGTAGAATATTTTCAACCTCACCCACACCTTTAACCCTCAAGGGCCCATTTTCTTTGCACCAGGCCACTCCTTAAATACTAGAATTCAAAGGCCCCCAGCCCAAACTGTTCAACTTGCTTAAAGCTGGCACACTGAAAAGAAGAACAAAAAAAAAATAAGGGGAAAAAAACAAAAACAAAAAGAAAGTTTCTTCCCAAACACAGCCATGCTATATTCCCCCTGCAAGGCAGCAGAGACTCTTGATTTAATTTGGTGAAGGCTATTGAATTGTATACCCATTGTGGAATTTATTTCTGAACATCAATTCTGCAATTTTCTGAACATTCCCTGGAAATTCTAAGCACAAACCAACAATACAATTTATTTCATCATTACAGTATTAAAACCCACACAGTCATCACAAAAAATAACCCACAACCTCAAAAATATTAGCCCCTAATCGAAAATTTAAATAGAAAAAAGAAGACAACAAGGAGACGAGTCGCCAATAATCTGTCACATACAAGTTCAGATTCGAGAGTTATAATTTCCTTTTCTACTTCGGTATCTTAATGTATTTACTGTGAAAAGATCTTTACCAAAGGATCTATAGTAGCTTATTATAATTATGGCCTAGCCTTGTTTTTGCCTAATTGTGTCTATGTCTAGCAACAATTCTATATTGTTTTAGCTCTCTTTTCTGATATAAATTAGTATAGATTTAGTTGAATTGTGAATCTAAAAGAAAATTCAGTGAGCATTGAAGTTCTGTGTGAAGCTAGAAATCACATACCAAACATCAACTACAGATACTCTCTACGCTGTAGTTTCTCCTCACCAAGCATACACTACGTGCGTGCATGCTTAGACAAGGGAGATAAAAAAGGCACCAGAAATATTTACGGGTTCAGTTCACGTGTGCAAAACACACACATATTATAAGATGATCAATTTCATATTGACACGTGAGATTGACTCTCTTATAATATTATAAGAGGTCCAAAGAATTTAAAGTTTTGTCGCTTTAAAACATTTTATGCATGTGTTGTGTGGGGCTCACACTCCAATGCATACCTAGTTTTATGCCTATAAAATGGGTAGGCACTGGGCAGGCCTCAAAAGTGTTCTCTACAACTTGAAACCTGAGAGAACTCAGCACAGCACCCAGCAGAGGCATGGCTCTGTACTTGTTTTCCCTTGCTCCTTTTTTGCTCTTTCTAGTGTTTTCCCTCCCTCCACCTTCCTCGGCAAACTGGGATTTGTTTGGCCACCACCATTGGTGCCTATGGCACTTCCACTTTTGGTCACCTGGTTACTCAAACACATCACCACCTCCTCCTTACACCTACACTCCACCACCAGAGTACGTATCCGCCACCAACTGTACCAGAATATAGCTCACCGCCAGCGCCACCACCTCGACAGACACCCGCATTCAAGCCTCCACCACCACAAGCAACTGAGTTCAATTTTCCACCACCATCACAGCCATCTCTTTACACCTACACCCCATCACCGGAGTCTCCCACACCTACCTCGCCGCTAACATTACCACCACAACAAACACTGGTGCCCAAGTCTCCACCTCCTTCTTCTTACACTGACTATCCTCCACAAGAGTACCCAACACCTAATGTGCCGGAATACATGTAACACCCTGATCCCCGGTGTACGTATCACCGTATCGGTACGCGATACGACGTACAAAAATTGATTTGACCTTCGTAGTAGTCCGATTGAGCTAGTTTCAATGTTAAAAATCATTTTCTAATATTTTAGATTTTTCAAGATTTTCTGGAATTTTTGGATTATTTTGGAAAATCTCTGGAGTCGGTGTCGACCGATACCGATAATAGGCTTTACGATTTTTATTTCACTAATGGAGTTGTATTTTGAGAACCGGCTTTCACCATGTGCCTTAGAATCATGTTTTCTACGTTTGGGTATTTTTGGGAAGTTTTCTGAATTTATCAAAAATCCGGCCAAACCGGTGTCGCCCGTATCGGCGAGACACTCCGGGATTTTTAATTTGCAAACCAAATCGAGTTTTGCAAACCGTCTTCATATTACGTCTCAGCATAATATTCTTTATTTTCTGTAATTTTTGAGCACCGTTCGGGATAAGTCGAATTTTAGGCCGAATTAAATAATATTATTTAATAATTAAAAACCCTTTTTCTTTTCTTTTCTTTTTCTTTCTTCTTCTCCAATTCTCCAGAGAACTCCATCTCCACCGCCTCCCTGTAGACAACCGACCTATCTCTCTCTTCCCTATTTTTTTTTAAAATTTCCCCCTCCTCTCTCTCCCTCTTTAATTCATACTCTTTTTCTCTCTCCCAAACTCTCTCTCTCTCTCTCTCTCTAATTAGCCCTAATCACCTCCCCCTTTCTAAACTCCCTTCCCCTCTCTGTTCCACGGCCAAGGGCGTCACCCCCCTTTTTTCTTCTTTTCCCTTTTCTTTCTTCTTTTCTCCTCCTGCTGCTTCTTCTCCTTCTTCTTCTTTTGCTGCTGCTCCTCTCTCTCTCTCTCTCTCTCTCTCTCTCTAGGCCGAACCCACCGCCGGCGGCCAGGCCCGCCGCCGGCGGGCTCCTCCACCGCCGGCCAGCAACGCTGGCCGGCCATGGCTGCGTAGCAGCAGCAGCAGCCCCTTGCTGCTGCTGCTGTTGATGAGAGGGTGAGAGTGTGTGGTGTGTGTGTGTGTTGTGGTGTATGTGTGGTGTTGTGTGTTTTGTGTGAGTGTGGTGGTGTGTGTTTTGTGTGCGTGTTGTGTGTGAGTGTAGTGGTGTGTGTTTTGTGTGTGTGTTGGGTGTGTGTATGGTGGTGTGAGTGCTGCTTTGTGTGTGTGAGTGAGTGTGTGTGTGTGAGAGTGAGTGGGTGTGAGTGTGCTGTGTGTGTGTCTGTGTGTGTGACTGAGTGTGTGTGTGTGCGCGCGCGCGCTGAGTGTGTGCGTGTGTGTTGGGTTCTAGTTCACACCCGAACCCACTATAACCCGTTTGAGTGATTGGAAACCCATTACCCAATAAGCCTACCCACTAACCCGCTTCCACTTACGTCATCGGGTTTGGGTATTGGATCCAAACCCGACCCGTTATGAGCCCAAACCCGCATCCAAACCCATTACAGGTAATTTGTACAGAAAACCTCCTTGTACTTTTCAGTATTTGCATTTAATATGTTATTTACATAATTAATCCTTTTGTATTATTTTTCGTATTCGGGCGATATCTGGAGCATCCGGACTTCGATTCGGGCGATTCTGGATCCGTTGCGATCGTGGGAAAGAGAGATACCTCCTCATGACCAGCTTGTGAGTGTTTTTCTTTTCTAAATTATATTTTACCATGTTTAGTGAAATTGATTGATAGATCTTGATTAGGGATAAAAGACGGTAACTATTAATTATTAACTAGTAATTATTGGACACTCATTGAATAGGAATAACCACTACTATTGTACTAGTGATGTAATAATAATAAACACTGCCATAGACAACTCGGACACAGATATCATGACTGTACCGCCACTGACCCACGAACCACTAGGTCACCATGTTAGTGGATACGATCACTTCATGTAATAGCTCACAGTTAAATAACTATCGTCACATGTATACTGATTCACGATACTTGACGACACTACACTGTCACTAGACATGACTGCTAGACACCATTAGTACATGCACTGATATCCTCCTTACACGGATACCGTAGTTCACTGGATATGGTATGATACACTGACCACTATCACATATAGATGTGACACGGATTCTTGCACACATATAACTTCCACTAGTAAACAGATAGACCAATGCACGGACTACCGCATTTCATATTATGTCATGTCTACATATTACTGTTACACCTGCATGTCATGTTACATATTACTGTTACACCTGCATGTCATGTTTACATAGCCCTGTTACACGTGCATGTTATGTTGACCTATCACTGTTACACATGCATGTCATACATCCCTGTGACACATGCTTATATGGTTTCTCTATATTCTTGTCATATGGATCACCATGCATATTACATGTATTATTATTCCATGTTTCCGTATTCATGTTATATGATTGATTCCTGTTACAATGATATGGATATTTCCGATACTGGACATGAGAGCTGTTGATATGCTATATGTGGACTTCCACATCTATTGTTCATGTTTCCCGTTATATTGTTCATGTTATATTGTTCCCGTTTCTCGTTATATTGTTCTATGCTATCAACAGAACTCTGGTCCAGTTATCATGTTACCTGTATCATGTACTGTATCTGTTCTTGTTACATCGTATACTTGACATATCAGATCATAATGATAACTTGGGTATGGGGGAGACTTGACGGTTGACTAGATCTTATCGGGTGATGTCTGGATCCATTGTTTGTCCCACTGCAGGGGACGGGGTAGTGCTGGCTACCGTCTGTTATTGCTCATGAGCTCCCGTTTCCCGTTATTGTTTTAGCTCATTGAGTTCCGTTACATGTTACAGCCTTAGCGGGCTGGCCCTGGTCTCAGCAGCCAGGGGTCTGTTTAAGGCCGTGATCCCGGGTATGCACGGGATACATCCACCCGATAAGAACTCCTCGACCATGGGTTTCCAATTAACATAATAAAACAGTATACACAATAGTGACGTCGGGAACACTTGTTATTTGGTTACTCTCTCGTCTGGATAATGGTACCCGTAGGCCATGTCCGGATGGGTTCGACTGGAGTGCGGGCTCCAGTATGAACTGCCAGTGGTATGGGACACTGGAAGAGATTGATTAAAATATCAGGTGGTACTGATTTCTACTATTGTGTCAATCACATGACTTGCCTGATACATGTATACTAACTTGTTACTGTTCCTGTTATTTGTCTGCTACCATGTTCACTGTGATTTTGCTTACCTGTTACTGTTCCTGTTCATGTTATTGTATCCGCTATCATGTTATCTGTAGACTTTGCCACACTACCTGATGCCTATGGTGGCATACTACTCATGCACATGTACACCTTGCATCACATATATTCTGTTTTGCATTGCTTATATGCTATTTAGACACAACACAGTAGCATGTTCATATTGCATATGCCCACCTGCATGTTCATTTACATCACTACCATGTTCACTGCTTTTACGTCACCGCTAGATAACATTATTTATTATATAAATTAGATATGATTAGAGTCATGACCTGATAATAACAAGCTAGGTAGTGATGGTACCAAAAGATGACATGTTTATATATTTCCACTGCTTCCTATATGCTTATGATATAATATCACTTGTACCACATCATGTATTATATATTAGTATCGTGCTTGTATTATTATGTATATATTACTGCCTCCTTCATTTTACCACTCACTAGGTCGCTTTCTGACGACCCTGGGTTTGCATGCCCAGATTGGAGATCCGCGTACCGTAGTATCCGAGAGTACCTTGGAGTCACATCGGAGCTTCCTCATCGGGACTATTCCTAGGTATCTTGGTATTTTATTTTCGTTATCTTATTTGTCTCCATTTTCCATATCTATTATGATCGCTGACCTCTTTCTGCAGGTATTCTTGTACTTATTTCATGCTGGACCTCATGACTATAGGGAGGTAATGTACTGTACTGAGGCTTAACGTCCGCGTGAGCGTGTTTCCACTCGCGTATGTACGTCGCCATAACGTCCCCGTACCTGCGGGATCGGGGCGTTACAATACAGCTCACCGCCAGCTTCAGCGCCGCCACTACTACTTACAACTTGTTAGAATATCAAATAAAAATGTCTTTTATGACATTAATTTTGGAAGTAGAAGAGACACCATAAGGTGAAGAAATGAAGAGTCATCATCAATTGAAAGAAATGAAAAGTCATAATCATCAATTAGGAGAAATGAAGAGTCATCATCATCAATTAGGAGGAATGCAGAGTCATCATCAATTTGGAGAAATCAAAAGTCACCATGAATAGGAGAAGTTAAAGAGTCATATATGCATTGTTGTCATTTGTTTATGATATTAAAATAGATGGTTGGTATTCTTATAAGTTTTTTCCTTTGAAGTTTATAAAAGGCTAGTGTACCTTTTTATTTTTTCAAGCAAGCAAGCAAGAAAAGTTGAATAAGATCTATTTTTCACTTAAAATTTTAGATTATATTATATTAGTCCGTATATTAGTATACAACACAACTGAGTTCAGTTCTCCACCCCCTTCTCCTTACACTTACCATCATCCACCGAAGTATCCAACACCTAGTGTGCCGGAATACAGGTCACCACCAGCCCCAGCGTCGCCTCCACCACTTACAACTGAGTTCAATTTTTCACCAATACCACCTTACAATTACTATCCCTCACCCGAGTGTCCAACACCTAACGTGCCGGAATACAGCTCACCGCCAGTGTTAGGACCACCGCCACCACTTGTCACTGGATTCAGTTCACCACCTTATCTTTTTCTCTCTTCTTTTTCCCTCTTCTTCTCCATTTCTCTTGACTGTTCCCCCCATCGCCTTAAACCACCGACTATTTCCACCGCCTTCTCTCTCTCTCTCTCTTCGCCCTTTAAATCTCTCCCTTTCTTTCTCTAATTCTCACTCTAACTCTCTCCCTCTCTCTAATTATTTCTAATTATTTCTCTAATTAACACACTCTCTCTCTTTCTCACTGTATTTCTTTTTCCTCACTCTCTCTGGTTTTCTGTCCAGCACGTAGGCAGACCGCCGGCGCCCTGCCGCCGGCAAGCTGACGCACCCCGGTGGCCGGCGCGCCACGGGCACCACACCCGGCCACCGGGCACCACACTCTTCTCCTTCTTCTTTTCCTTCTTCTTCTTTCCTTCTCTTCTTCTTCTTCTTCTTGTTTCTTTTCCTATCTTCTTCTTCTTCTTCTTCTTTTTCCTTTTCTTTTCTTTCTCTCTCTCCCTCTCCCATCTATGTCTCTCTCCCTCTCTCTCGTTCACTGGGAGCCGCCGCCGACGGGGCTGGCCGCCGCCAGCCCTGCTCTCTTCTCTCTGTTCTCTCTCTCTCTCATCGGGTATAAACCCAATACCCATTAAATACAACCTGTTAGCTCTATAACCCAATAACCCGATAACCCATTATGCTTAAGTTATGGTTTGGGTTATCAGATCCAAACCCGACCGTTATCTTATCAAACCCCATCCAAAGCCTAATAAAGGTAATATTACAGAGAACCCCCTGATAATTTATACTATTTGCAATTGATATATTTTATTACATATTTAACCCATTTCTATTACTTTTAGTGTTCGGGCGATATCTGGAGCATCCGGTGTCCGATCTGGACGATCCTGGAACCGTTGCAATCTTAGGAAAGAGAGCTACTTCCCATGACCAGTTTGTGAGTATTTTTCTTTTATAAATTATATTTATTTAGAGATCCTAAATTGATGATTGCTTTCAGTCATAAATCTTGATTATGGATAAATCATTATAACTATTAATTAATAACTTGTAATTATTGGAAACTCATAGTAATAGGAATAAAATAAAATATTGTAAGTTGCTTCCTGATGTAATATAACTATAGGTGATTAATAATAATAACAATAATTACTGAAATATACAACTCTGACACAGTCATCATACCTGCACAGCCACTGACACTCGGGCCACTATTTCACCATATTCTTGTACACTATTATTTCATGTATTGTATCACAGTTAGATAACTATCGTTACATGTATATTGATCCACAGATACTCTATGACACTACACTGTCACTAGACATGAATGCTAGACACCATTATTTCATGCACTGGTATCATCATTACACAGATACTGTAGTTCACTGGACATGGTATTACATTATACACTGACCACTGTTATTACATGTACTAGTTCTACACAGATATGTTACACAAATTATTGCTACACATATATGTTCCACTGGTACACGGATATACCAATTCACGGAATACCGTATTTCATATATTGTTATCATCGTTACATGGATGCTCGGTACACAGTTATATCATGTTTACACATCACTGTTACACATGCATGTAATGTTTCTATATTCTTGTTATATGGATCACTGTTAATATTGCATGTATATTCATGTATTCCTGTTGCATGATTGTTTCCCGTTACTGGATACATGAGCTGTTGATATGCGATGTGTGAAACTAAGTGCCACGTGGATCCAAGCCACGAGGGCCACCTCTAGAATCCCACATCTATTATTTCTTGTTTCCCGTTATCTTGTTATATGCTATCACAGAGCTCATGTCCTGTTATCATGTTACATGTACCATACATTATACTTGTTCTTTCTATGCAGTGTACTTCAAATATAATGAATATAACTTGGGGATGGGGAAGACTTGACGGTTGACTAGGTCTTGTCGTGTAGATGTCTGGATCCATTGTTAGTCCCATTGTAGGGGCGTGGGTAGGGCTGGCTACCGCTTATATTGTATTGTTTCTTGCTCCTGCCCTAGCGGGTAGCCCTGGTGGTCGCAGCAGCCAGGGGTTCGTTTAAGGCCGTTGTCTCGGGTATGCACGGGATACACCCACCTGACTAGACCTCCTCGACCATTGGGTTTCCAATTCACATAATAAAACGATATAAATAATAGTGACATCAGGAACACTTGTTATTTGGTCACTCTCTCGTTTGGATAATGGTACCCGTATCATATCCGGATGGGTTCGACTGGGGTGCGGGCTCCAGTATGAAATGCCAGTGGTATGTGACACTGAAAGAGATTGATTAAAATATCAGGTGGTACTGATTGTTATTATTGTCTAAATCACATGACATGCTCGACTCATGTATACTTGTCCCTTTATATTTGTTACTATTCCTGATATGTTATCCATGATCATGTCATCTGTATACCTTGTTACACTTCTTAATATTTCTAACACTCCATGTGGTAACACACTATTTATGTATATGTATACTCTGCATTGCATATATTCTACTTTATGTATATGTTGCAGACTTCATTACTGTATATGCACAACACAGTAGTATGGTTATGTTGCATACTGCGCATCTGCATGTTCATTTCCATCACGTCATCACTATACAACAGTATGTATTATATAAAACTGGATATTACTATAGACATGACCCGATGATACATGCTAGGTAGTGATGGTATTAAAATATGATATTTTTATCTTTCTACTGATTATTACATTCCTATTATATGGTATCACTGTTACATAAACGTGTATTATATATTATTATCGTGCTTGTAGTACTATAGTACATATTATTGCCTCCTTTATTTTATCACTCACTAGGTCGCTTTCTGATGACCCTGGGTTTGCGTGCCCAGGTTGGAGATCATAGATATTGTCTTATCAGACATTTCATTGGATTCACATAGGACTCATCATCGATGTTATTCCTAGGTATCTTTATTATTTAGTTTTTAGCTCCTATATTTTCATATCTATCATGATCACTAACCCCTTTCTACAGGTATCTTGTACTTCTTTAATGCTGGAACTCTTGTATATATGGAGGCTATTTCCTGTACTGAGACTTAGCGTACGTACGTGAGGGTATCTCTGCCCTACATATGTACGTCGCCATAACGTCCCCATACCTGCGGAATCGGGGCGTTACAATATCTAAGCTTCTCGATCTCTGTTTGCGTGTTCCCTACTCCATGTCCACCACCATGGTCTAGTAAATCATCTTGTAACTTTTTGATCTTGCAATCAATGCTTCTGACTGTTTTATTTCGCAATAACAAC
The DNA here is from genome assembly GCA_038442645.1 of Agave tequilana. Classification (NCBI taxonomy): domain Eukaryota; kingdom Viridiplantae; phylum Streptophyta; class Magnoliopsida; order Asparagales; family Asparagaceae; genus Agave; species Agave tequilana. Next base: position 88,381 of record JAVJIF010001366.1, on the reverse strand, counting down.
TTTTAATTGTGTGTGTGAGTGTGAGTGACGTGGAAGCGAAAGCGAACGATGCCAGTTATATCTCGTCCTAGTGTCAACGAACCTTGAAAGAATTTTCAGGTAGGAAATATACTCGAATCCACGAGCAATTTACTCGAATTCATGAGAAAATGGTAGCAACTCATCAACGAGCAATTGGAGAGAAACTCAGCTTAATTGATCAAAAATTTTAATTAAAGATTAATACTAAAACAAAGATACAATAACCTTGTATAGGCAAACAAAAAGGAATATCACTCTAACTAGGAAATTAAAAATAAATAAAGAAAAAAAAAAACAAACTGGAATCCAAATTGGACCAGAAAATCAAATCCTAAATAGAATCGAATTACTGATACGTGACTGCCTTGACTTCCTACATCAGTCCCTCTCTCCCTCTTAAAAAGAACTTGTTCTCAAGTTCTAATCAATTGATTCATGAATGATTCCATCTTTAGTAAACTCTACCTGAGGAAAAGTGTGAGCCTAAAATTTTGATCTGCCTCGAAGAGCTTCCAAAGTGCAATTGGCGATAGAACTTGGCATACCATACAGAATACCTATAATCATGTGGCCTGGAATAAAGAGTATCACTTTAGAAAATTTGAATCTTTTCATCCTGTAATTTGTCAAGCTGTATATCTCCTTATAGCTATACCTCAATGATGAATCATGCTTCGTTGCGCCCACATGCCAATAGTAGGTGACTTGAAGAATTGAAAACTTTCATCTTGAGCATTCTCCTTCTGCAGGAAAGGATCTTCGAAATCATGATGAATAGATGTACTATGTTGCCAAAGTAGTTTAGACTCAATCACATGCTCCAATTGTATCTTCACGAAAATTTCAATAGAGGAAACAACCCTTTCCTTGACCATTAGAGTAGATCTTTACTTTGTTTCTTTTGATTCCTTTTAAATAGGTGGAATTTCTCTGATTGAAATTCTTTTACCCTTCCAAGTGAACATGTAGACATTTTCTTTACCTCTATGGGTTCATCAATATCTGTTATCATGGTCTCTCCAAAAGAATATTATATGTGTTCATATCGACCACATCACAAGCAACAAACTCTTAATAAAACTTGCCAATTGAAATAGGAACATGTTATAGATCTGTTACTTTCATGGAAAAGTCTTTCTTGATCCAACAATGGTGTAAGGATGAGAATGTAGTTTCGTCTCTAAATTCAAATAGTCCACGAGTGTTGTAGAAACGATATTCTTACAACTTATGTTATCAATGATGAGGTTGTATTTGCTTTTGATCGAACATCTTGAGTAAAAACTTTAATATCGCTGCACACTATCTGGGGTTTTTTGTTTGCACTGCAATCTCTAAACAACACAAGTTGCAGATTCATTGATTTATAAGGGCGCATAATAGTAGCGGTTGCTGAGATGGATGCGAGAGTGGAGGTGGTGGAGGAAGTTTAGTAGATGAATGATCATATCTGCTTCGGTATATACCGTCAGTCAGACTTTGATCAACGATCTTAAGGGACAAACTCTTGAGTTCTTGGACCACAACGTTCAAGGTTGATTCAAGAGCTGAGCCTCCCTTCAACACTATTCAACCTTGCGGAAGACTTTGCAATTCATTGTCGTCTCCTGTCATCGTCGAAAAGTTACTCAAACTCTGATACCACTTGACGCGGGAGCGGAAGCGAACATCTCCGACTAGATCTTGTTTTAGGGCCAACAAACCCAGAAAGAATCGTTCAGGTAGGGAACGTACTCGAATCCACGAGAATTTACTCAAATCCACGAGCAAGGGTACTAACACGAATTCACGAACAACTAGAAAGATAAACTCAATTTAATTGATGAAAAAATTTAATAAAAGATTAATACTATAACAAAAATTCGATGACCTTATATATGCAAATTAAAGGAATAATACTACAGAAATTAGAAAACTAGAAATAAATAAAGAAAAATCAAACAAATTTGGAATCCAAATTGGACTCGAAAATCAAATTCTAAACAGAATCGAATTACTAATAAACGGCTGCCTTGGCTTGGTACATCAGTGAGAGACAAATTCCAAGCTCCTTAGAAGCATCTATTATGCGAAGGTGAAAATAATCAGCAAAGTCACTTATACAAAGGTTTGCTGTTCCCTCCCTCTGATGTCCAACGAAACACATATACTTTAAAATTAAGTATGCATTAAATTTAAAGCACATAAATTTGAATCATGCCCAACAAGAAAAAGTAAAATATAAATTTCTTCATAGGAAATATCATAAAAACATGAAAATTATTCAAAGTGTATAAATTTACACCAGATTTCCTTATTTTAGAGTATAAAGTTAAAGAAACACGAAATAGTTGCTCTATATTATCCCTCAATAGGCTTAAAATAGGTTTAAATTAATCATATACAAACATTGTGTATTATTTGGTTACGAATGAGAATTCTATTATGAGGTTACAATGATGGCTTAATTATTTGGTTACAAATTTTCAAGTGTTAAAGAATTTATCTGCAATAATGATCACTACCTGTGCAGAGTTTCCAGTCTTCTCAGTTCTGATCGGATCATTAACAACTACCATGGGACTGAATTGACATAACCCTGATGTCGAGTAACCAGAAAGAAAGTTGTAACAACTGATCAACAGACACCAGCTCAATAATCAAAATATAAGCCATGGTTGCTGGAATGGGGTCATGTCAGATAAACACAGCTCGCTCGAGCAACACATTGTTGCTTGTGCTCTCCACATCAAAGTTCATTCTTACACACAGGGCATCATAGAATCTTACACGTAGGGCATCATAGAAACTGGAGACTGAGTCCTGAATGAGTACATATCCATTGTGCACGCGTACTGGGCGTAGTCGATCAGGAATTTCTTTACATCTTAGAAGCTTTGTGCACTGGGACTGCATGCCGTGAAACAAGTCTCAAATGAAAAGATATAAGATGAAAAAAAAAAAAAAAGCAGTGGCCATACAGGCATACAAAATCCTTCACCAAAATTTCTAATTGATTGTGGTATATCTTATCTCACATAAGCAATTTAAAGTTGCAAGGGGTATGTGTTTTGGATTCTTATCACTGTTGTTGTTGTTGTTATTGTCAAAAATATTCAGGACTGAATTATTAAGGGTGCAACTGATAGGTTGAGGTGAATGTTTTTTTTTAAATGAGTGAAAAGGTGAATGTTTATTAAAATATAATCAAAATTTGAAATCAGCAGATGAAGGAAAACTAGTTGAGAAGTGAAATTCAACGATGCAATGACCTGCACAAATATATGGATGTTGTTTCTTCTGAGATTCTGAGATACACACATCTTTTGGAGATGATATTATGCTGTTCAGCATGTTCGATCTAGGTCATGTCCACACACACACACACACAAAAAGGAGAAAAATAAAAAAGAGATACAGTTCTCTCAAAAAACAGATACATAAACTGGAGAAAGCAAGAATGGAGAAATGAGACAAATTTTATCCATATACTTGTTCATTGGATGATAACTTAATTCCTGTAAATATATGCTAATATTTGTCAAATAAAACAGCTCCAGAAGGTTCATTATCAAATATTCAATATTAGAAATTAAAGCGAAAGAAAAGGGAGAATTCTTATAAGTTTCTAGGAAGAGTTTGGTTAGATAATTATGAAAGTGCGAACATTCTAATCCATCATAAAAAGTTTCTGATTTGTATTTCAAAAGATATGCCGATAAAATAAAGTCACTGACAGCGAAAGGACCAAATTTGTTGTTAAAATCAACAGTCTGCAAGCACTTGATGAAGAATTATCAAATGTCTGGAAATATCTTGTGAACATTATCTATGAAAATGGACAAATAAACAATGAAATTCATCAAATTTTCAATAGTTGAGCCAAATTTTACTAAGGATGACACTAATATTATTACAATCTTCTGCTTGAAAAAAATAATGATGGGAGTGTAAGTTCTGGACATCCATAAACTTATTCAATTATCAGGGGAAAATACAAAATGAATAGTCTTAAGAGATAGTTACAGGCAAAAGCTAACTCAATGAAAGAAGGTTCCATGCTTGATGGTAATCCATCAACATTACAAGTGATCTCAAGGGTCGCGCGATAGAACACGCCAAAGCCCTCCATGAATCGCAAGCTTTACATTCTGCAAACCTGCAAACGTTAATCAAGATCAAAATCTAAATAAATTACAAGCTACAATTAGTCTGTTTTTTAATTGATGGGTCGATTACAAGTGGCAATTAAAAAGTACCACCATTGGTATGAACCAATTCTCTCAACAGAATGCACCCACTGCAATCCAACCGGTCCGAGGGGGCAAAACTCTGACCGTCAACGCTGACAGGTGCAGGATCCTCCATTTATAATCTGATAGTTGCAATGGGACTTCTCCTCTTTCATTGTTGAATGGTGACCGAAATTTGGGCTTGTCTTCATCAAGTGAGAGTCATCGAGTGATTTGATGAATCTCTGGAGTCCTTCATCGTCATCAATAGATTCAGCCAACCAAGGGAGGGGCTCGGATTGATCGAAATTGGCCGCTGCAGGAGCAGGCGATGGAGCGATGAATCGATGAACCCTTGGCCGGTGTGGGCCAAGGTTGGTGGAAGAGAGAGTGGAGGAGAAGCGAGTAAAGAAGGGGAAAAAGGAGAAATTATGAATAGAAGGTTGAAAGAAAGAGGAGCACCGGGAGAGAGACGGTAGTAATGTTGGGTTCAGGGCAGTTATGACCGTTGGGATCTTAACGTCAGGATTTTTTAAAAGGAGGGTCTTTAAAGAGTTTTGTTCCTCTTGTAATATCTCTCTTAATCCTTCATTTTGAAAATAATGGAATTTGTTTGTGAAAATTTACAAATTCATTTGATTTGATTCGGAAAAATTCCCAAAACTGGGTGACATTGACACGGGTCTAAACCCTTGACTCGGGGCACAAATTGGGTGGGGTTTGGCTCATCTAACCCGAACGCAATTGGGGTTGGGTTTTGGTTGACCCTTAACAAAACTCGAGCCCAACCCAAACTTAATGGAATTCAAGTCTAACCCAAACTTAACCGAACTCAAGCCCAACTCGACCCAGCCCGACACTAACCTATCATTAGAAGAACCATATATTGTTTTCATGATAGCGAGAATTTTGCAAAATTTAGCCTAAAATATAGGCTAAATTGCATTAAAATACCTCAATTTTTATCAATGTTGCACATATATATCTTGTTATTTTTCCCCTGCACTTAAATATCTCGTTGTTTTTAAATTTGGCACTTTGCTATTGTTATTTCGTCTCAAGTCAATATAAAATATTCTCACTAGGACAATTTTACCTCTAAGCCTATTCCTAAAATATAATTACCCCTTTTAACTTTCATTTTCACCTTTTTTTTTTTCTTGTAACAGCAATTTAACACAAAAAAGTTTAAAATTCTTCTTTTTTATAGGTACTGTGTACATATCATTCAAAAATATTTTTAGAAGCAACAATATTACATTCTTTTTAATTGGCATATTAATTGATAGATTCTTCTCCAACAATAAAATGATTATTCCAAAAAGTACAGCTAGTCACTTCATATTAGATAACCAATTTTAATGATAGCAAAATTGAAAGTAGTTCAAAGATACTGCAATAAAATATCATTCTTTCAACAATCTATATAGTTTGAGCACATAATGTAATAGAAGACTAGCTATTGAATTACTGAGATAATCTTGAGAACAAAGAAAAAGAAAAAAAAATATTGAGACATCTAAAATTTAAAGTTTTAATATTTTTTTATTTTCTTTTTCAGTGAGAGAAGGTATAATCATAGACGAAGTAAACAAATAATCGGTAAAATAATTTGCGGGGATGAGTTTTTTAGTTCTAGGGGCATTTTCGTTTTCAATATTTACTATTTAACTATATAAGAGTGTTGAGTGAAAAAAATAAAGAATAAGATATTTAAGTGCCAGGGGGGAAAACAGGGTATATATATATGTGGGACATTGATAAAATTTAGAGGTATTTTAGTGCATTTAGCCTAATATGAACAATTAATTCACTAAATGTTGTGAGTAAAAAAATACTTAAAAAAAAAAAAAAAAAACCATCCACTGTAATTTCACATCAACTCCCCTTCTGGCTGCTGACATGCCTCCCGCTTCTTTTTCGGGCCTGTTTGGTTAAGGGTGAAAGTGAGGAAGTGAGGAAGTGGTAATAGTTCCCTTTGGAACTTGAGAATTGGTTAGTAAGTTTTCCAGTGTTTGGATGTTATTGGGAAGTGTGGTTTAGAAAATGTTATGTCTTTTCCGGTGTTTGGATGGCAATGGAAAGTGGAAGTGAAAAAGTTGACCACAAAGTTGACCGTAAAATAATATTAAAATAAAAATTAATTAAGAAAAATAAAAAATGGACTGTAATTAGAATGCAAGTGAGATTTACATGACTAAAAAATTAACTGTTTTATGCTACAACTTATTACAAATGAGATTTACATGACCACAAAATTACTGTAGCACTCTGGAAGTGAGGAAATGGTTGTGTAAAAGAGAGAAGAAAAAAAGAAAGGAGTTTTCTTATTTTTCTTTCCGGTGTTTGAATAGATAGGGAAGTGAACAATTATACTTCCCCATTTCCTTACTTCCGCCCACTTCCTTACAACCAAACACGCCCTTCAAAGAAATGAGTCCTGTATGCTGATCTAACCTTCCCCTAGAGAAACAAAGGCGAGAGGATTTGTAGCAGTTGGTTTATGTCCAAAGAGCAGGTTCTAAATGTCTCATTATTAAATTTCAAACTATGTTTTATGTCGGAGCTGTTTGGATGTACAGAAAAGTGAGGAAGTGAGAGGTCTCATTTTTCACTTTTATTGTCCATCTAAATACGGAATAAGAAAAATGAGAAAATCTTTTTTCTTTTCTCTTTTTTTTTTTACACTTCTCTTTTACATAATTACTTCGTCACTTCTAACGTGTTACAATTAATTATGTGATCATGTAAATCTCATTTGTAATAAGTTATAGTTCAAAATAGTTAATTTTGTAGTCATATAATCTCACTTGCATTTAATTACAGCCCAATTTTTATATAATTAATTTTTATTTAATATTATTTTGGAGTCAATTTTGTGATGAATTTTTCTACTTTCACTCTGACTTTAACATTACGATCCAAATATCAGAAAAGATATAATATTTTTCAAAATTATACTTTCCAACAACATTAAAACATCAGAAAACTTACTAAACAGTTCTCAAGTTTCAAAGAGAACTATTATTACTTTCTCACTTCCTGACCTAATGAAACAACCCTTCGTTTTTACCAAAACATCTGTGTAAAACTTTGAATTTTCATACGTATTCAATAATCTCAACAAAAAAACTCAGTTACATATGATGGGATCTCTAAAATGACAGCAACTGTGTGTTGATCCTTTCTATGAAAGGCAATGATGTAGCATCTGGAAACTACAATAGTTTCTGTAGTCCTTGAAGAACTTTTATGGGTTATCCTCTGAAAGAAAGGAGTATACGTAGTGTGACGATTAAGAAAATATCTCAAATGGCCATAGACATGTACCGATGTTTTTCCACATTAATGATCCACGTCGATGAGTGATAATATTGACTTATAGTCAATAATCTTAGCAAATGTATTTTATCTACATCTTTAGGGCTAATCTGTGATTTTATTTTCGCTTTTTCCACATTTTTCTTTTGGTTTTTTTATGTTTCATAACTGGAATTATAATGGATAATGAGGATAATTAAATTTGCATAGGTTCTCCTGTATAAAAACTGGACTGTTGAATACTGCAGTTTTAGCTCTCATCTACCTTCTTTTTTTAATCAAATAATATGGCATATCTTTTATTGGATTGCGAAGGGCATGAACCATCTGGACTGGTAGCATGAAATTTTTCAACGACAGTTCGCCGCTTCTGCCAACAGCTGGGTCTATGGTTGAAATCATTGAAGAATTAAGAGGAAAATATGATTATCAAAAAAAGGGAGGAAAATATGATGGCAATAAATCATTGAAGTTATAGTGGGTAAATCATAATCTCATTAAGAGCATTAAATTTCTTGTTTTCTTTAATGTATTTTATTCTTTGCTTAAACTTTTATGTGATTGCATGTACCAAGAGAACTATTGAATATTGTGCCCAAGATTAATCATCTAAAATCAACTTTAAACAATGAAATTCTCGAATTTTCTTGCTGCGCATAAATCTCGTTAATTCCAATAAGCCCCCATGAAGACTGAGAAAACATTTCATGTTTGAGCTTTTGATGACTCTTGGCTTTCATTCTGTTAGCGTTTTGAGTATTTCATATTTATTAGAGAAGAATTCACATTCAGGTAAAAATTTACAAGCTTCTGAAATCAAGAACAGATAAGTGTGCACAGTTTTTACACATGCTAGTCGACTAATAACTATGGGTAGTCGACTAATGAAGACTAGTCAAATAATGACATCTCAGGAGTCGACAATGTGGCGCAACAAAGAGTGGGAACATCTCAGTAGTCGACAAATGAACAAGATTTGTCGTCTAATAAGTCGAACCAGTCGACTAATCGGTGTGCTGTCAGTTTCTTTTTACAGATCTGATTGTTATTTGAGTTGTACTAGAGTTTTCTCTTTCTCTGAAGTGGTGTATAGATAGAGTTTGTGTTGAACTAAGATGATTTTAGGAGTCTATATAAACGGGTGACCTTTGAAGATAAGTCAAGTGCAAATCTTGTTTCCACCATTGAGAGTTTGTGAGAGAGAATTCTTATATCTCTTATTATTTTCTTCACTGTTTTTAATAAAATTCTCCCTTCTTCCTCGTAGACGTACGCACTCTTATCGAACCACATTAAATCTGGTGTCCTTGTATTTATAGTGATTAGTGTGTTATTACTTACTAGTGGTAGATCGCTTCCACACTAGGGGTGAGCAGAGTTCGGTTAAAACCGAAAAAATAGCCCAAAAATCGAAAACCGAAACCGATCCGAACCGAATCGCGTAAATTCGGTCGGGTTTCGGTATCGGGTTCCAAAACCCGAACAGAACCGAATTAACCGAACCAAATTAACCAGCACAATTTCGCGCCAATACAAGCAACATTCATGATTTTACAATGATGTTGATGTATGTCATGTCATGCATGCTTGTGTTTATGTCATGAGTACACAGCTCTAATTTTTCAGTATTATTAAAATGCTTGAATTAGTGAAACATTTCAAGCAATAAATTCATGAGATGTTCATATTTTTGTGTAATATTAAGGTTATTGTTTACATATCTCGCTTATATTTTTTTGAAATATTCTTTTATATGCAATAGAGTATTATGCATCTCTTTTAAATATCTAATGTAAATATATTCTAAAGCTTTTCTTAAATCATTTTTGAACTTTTATGTTCGTCTAAGCTTTGAAAGTTAGTTTTTTTTTTAAACCAGTGTTCGCATGAGAAAAATATTGATCACGAGAAAAAGATTCATAATCAAGTTAGATTTGACGAGAAGCTGCGAAAGTTGAGATTGGAAGTACGATGGCGAGGTGATCCCTCGAATTAACCGAACCGAACCGATCCGATCCGAGTCGGTTCGGTTCGGTTCGGTTCGGTTCATGACCTTGTTCGGTTCAGTTCGGTTTTGTCAAAATTGGCAAAACCCGAACCGAACCGACCGATGCTCACCCCTATTCCACACTTCTATGTCCTCTCTTGTTGGGTGGCTTTCACAATACATTCATCTCAGCCAGTTTTATCATGTCGCTCTGTTTAGCGTAAAAGTTCAATCTATTATAAATAGAATCTAAAAGATAAGAATCTAAAAGATAAGATTGATCGATCTCTTTGATTTTTAAATTCTAATCTTGTTCCAAGTTTATAAGACTTTCCATTTCTGTGGATTTCAACCACCAGAAACATTATCGCTGCTACCGCAATGTATTCATATACTATATTCGTGTATTTCTAAATTGTAGGTCTCGACAATTAAACACTAAATTGGAGCCCCATCCCAAGTTATCAGAGAGAGAGAGACTTACAAGAAGGTTGCCACCATGATATCCTTCAACATAAATTATTCACAACCTTTCCATGGTCTGTTTATTCATCAAATAACTGAAAGTAGTCAAACATTTGGACTGGCTCACGATTGTTTTCCAATATTATTTTCATCGACTGTTAACTATATCCACCATCCACATCATGACTAGTTAAAAATATAACTCCTAAGTGTTAGGATAGGCAGCCATTATAAGTGTAATCATATCAGATAAGAGAGTAGAAATAGTTCAACTCCTAAATGTGAGGCCTACAAATTAGCCTTAGCCCCTACATTAACGTTTTAATATAGATACCATACACCCAAATTCTATCCAATCATTGAATGTAACCTTCCACTTCACCAACCACAACAAAAAAAATAAAAAAATAAAAAAATTACGCTTAGGCCTGTTTGGTTGTCGTAATTGGTCGTAATTCGTAAGTCGTAATTAGTAAAGTCTTTTACAGTTGTAAATGAATTACATGCATGTAAGTTTTACGGTGTTTGGTTGGTAATATAAAGTTATAAGTGGGAAATTGTATTGTATTTTACGGTGTTTGGTTGTCGTAATGTGTAAGTCGTAAGTGAAAAAGTTGACCACAAAATTAACTATTTGGTGATTTAAAAAGTTTTAATATTGTAAATAAATATTAAAAATGCTAAATATTAAAAAAAATTAATATTAATATAAAAAACAATACAAATTTGCATGACCACAAAATTAACCGTAACTGGGCTGTAAGTGAGTGGTAATTGGGTTACAAGTGAGTGGCAGTTGAGTTGCGTAAGTCTTTTACGAATTACGGTCCAAACAAACGCCGTAATTGTAACTGGATTGTAAGTCATTTACGAATTACGGCCTTTTATGCGAAACAAACAGCCCCAAAATAACCTCATGAAGGAACCTTCTCATGTGGAAACCTGTATTCTCTTTGCTCCCTACATGAACCTCTCAAAGAAGAACCTAAACATAGATAGTTAGATACATGAACTTATATGAGAATTTTATATGTCAAGAATATTTTGCACTATAGATTTATAGTAATACATTTATAGGCCATTCTATTTCCTAGGTACAAATCAATTACCACTATAAGCTTTTGTTCTTCTTTTCTAACACTTGGAAAATGTATTAATTTGACCCAAATACGGGAGGCTGCATTTGAGCATCCATACATTTTTTAATTATAGAAGCCATGAATACAATTTGGCTTATTTTATTACTAAAAATTTAACTTCAGAATAAGATAAGTGCAGTCACAAGAAAACTTTTAATTGTGATTCTCCAATTACAAAAAATTGATCAGATGTTGGACCACTTGATTTAGTGTGTGTCTACACATTGCTGGTCAAAAACATCATGTTTGTGTTGTGGAGTTAGTGTCAAAAATTTCAGCTAGCGCTGAAGCTTTCGGCCCTCAGATTCACGATCAGTAAATGGCTTTGTACTGCTGAGATTGTGCATGCGAGGGACATTGCCATTTAAAATGCTTGCTACGTTCTAAAATGTAGTAACTCAATTTTCAGGGCAATTTGCATCTTTTTGACTTCTCCTACAATAATTATATGTATACTGTATGTTATAAAATTTACCGAGCATGTATTGAATTTAGATAGCGTGTCGCGGCTATTTGGAATATATAACCATTTTGATGAATGTGAATTTATATGATGTCGTGAATTCATGTGATGATTGTAGCGTCTCATATAGAGTACTGATAGTCAAACTAGCAGATCACACATCAATAGAACATGGCTATCAGTTCGACCAGAAATAAATAGACAGGGACGAGGAAAAAAAAAGAACAATACGAGATAAAAAAATATATAACACCGAATTATATGTGGTCGTAGTTGTGGCCATGTCAAGTGGTATGTGCACCCCCTAATCCATAAATCATTGCTCTCCCATGCATAATGTCTCTTATTAAAGTCTTAGAATTAATTTAGATTCCAGTTGTTGTAATGTTTTTGGTGGGTAAAAGAAATTAGTTCTCCAAATTATTTAAGTTTCTCTTATATGTTTGTTGAGCTATCAATTAATTATAAAGCTTAATGGCTAGTTAACTGATAAATTGAATGAAACAAATAACCTTTGCAACTTCATGGTCCATACAAAATATCTATTTTTCTCTTCGTTTAAAAACTTTTACTTGTTGCAAAATTTTCCTAGCAAAAAAAAAAAAAAAAACTAGTTGCAAAATTTGAATATCCAACTTCTCCAAAAGTAAAGAAAGGAAATAAACCTCACAAGTCACCAGATCTTCAGCCCCATCACTTTTTCCTGAGCATTTTCCTTTCGTCAGTAGGAGACAAAGTGCTTGCATATTCTCAATCTTAGAATCTCCTGTAAAAATCACCAATCAATCCCTCAACCTTTAAATCTCCTAAATCACCAATCAATCTCTCAATCTTTTCAAGTTAGGCCCCTGGTCGAGAATAATTTCTTGTACAACATTTGTTAGCTAACAAAAATGAAGCTAAAGATAAAAGATTTATTGGACTACTAATGACCCATCAATCTCTCAATTTTTTCATCTTTTAAAATAGGCCCTATTAAATAAAAAAATACCACATATACCTAATAAAAATACATTAAAGATTGAATCATTTTATACTGTGAAAATTTTATATAAATCACCCCTTTCCTAAACATATAGAAAGGTGATTTTTATTTGACATATATTGCTTCTCTTCTTCTGAAAAATAGTATGCCTTTTTGACATGTAATTACACCAAATGCTCTTAAAAGGATGGATGTATGATGATCCAATTCATCGACAAGTTATAGATATGCATGGCTAAATAAACTTTGTAAACAGAAGATCTATGTAATTTAATCAATTTTATTTTATTTTTTTCCTTCTAGTAGATGCGAGAATTATAGACAAATCAAACTCTTTTTATGTTGCTCAGGAAATTTTGTTAAGATATGAACCCTTATATTTCACTCTCTTTTAACTATATTTTAAGTTCAAGAAATATAATTCGGATGGCATAATTCTTTCTTAAACAAAGACTATAATCTCAGTTTGAGCTCGAGGTTGACGCGGTTACTAGAGTCAAGTTGAAATTGAAGATTGAAGGCACGCTCACAAATAAAGCAAGAAAAAATTAAAGAAAAAAAAAGAGAAAAAAAAAAAAGATGCACGTGGGGTGGGACCTGCAGAACAAAGACACTATAATGTCAGGAGTCCTTTCGCTCATGATCGAGGTTGGAATCCTCGAATTTCTAATCTCTGTATATGTTTGTGTTTCTTTTTCTTTTTTCTTCTTCTTTTTTTTTCCTTGGATCTGAACTCTGAAGAGGAGCCCATGAACTAAAGCAGTTGCGTCCTTCTCCAACTTTGGCACTTTATCGGGATCGACGATGCCCCAAATTTCTCTCCTAAAGTTTTGAGTTTTTTCTGTTAAAAATCTATTTGTTTGTCCTGAAAAATTCATAAAAAAATTCTGTTTTTGTCTCTGACAGTGTAGACTCAGTTTTTTTTCTCAACTTTGTTGTATTTATTTGTTGTGAAAGCTCAGAAAAAAAATTCACCGTCCATCTTAATTTTTAGCACTACAGTATTGTGTAAGAATTTCAAATGAAAAGCTCAAAAAATACCTAAAAACAGACATGTAAGGACCACACATGTTTTCGAAACTCTCTTTCCAGCCTCCAAACAAACCCTAAGAAGAATTTTTTGCCTTTTTGAGATTTAATTGTCGTAAAAAGTTTTAGCTTTTCTGAAAGCAGGTGAATCAAGTAAGAGGGTTTTCTTTTTATGATAAAAAGTGATCTTCTAATTTAATTCTATGTTTTGTGGTTGAGTCGGATCTCAATAATAACTTGTGATCTTTTTTTTTTCTTCCATTTTTTTTTTTTTTTTTGGCTAATAGAAGACCATCAGGCTCGAGCGTTACAATCTCTCATAATGGGATTCATGAGCATCACCTTGAGCCAATTTTCTGATATGTGATGAAAATTTATTCATATTTCTTGTCGCAAATCACATGCAGTAGTTTCTCAAATTACATTTTCTTTTATTTATTTTTGATAGAGAGCAGGTATGGTGTGATAATATAAAATTGAATGTACATCCCAAATTTTTTTTATGCATTACAAAGAGATTTTATTGTTATTCTACAGCTACACCTACTTCTATTTTCTAATTGTATATGGTTCTTATCTCACTATCCTCAAGAGTCTTAACATATTTAATGGTCTGATATATTCTTCCATCAAATTATTACAGATTCATTTTTCATTAATCGTGATCTCGGTCAATTTCATCCCGTGTTGACCTGTAAATATTTGGGAGGACTTTAATCAATAAGAGCCTCTGCATGTTATGTATGTCCTCTAAAGTTGTGTATCTCGCGGAATCTTAGGAGCTGTTTGGTTACGGGTGAAAGTGAGGAAATTAGAAATTAGTAATAGTTCTCTTCGTAATTTTAGAGTTAATTAGTAAATTTTTTGATGTTTGGATGTTATTGAGAAGTATGATTTGAAAAATATTATATGTTTTCTGATGTTTGAATTATAATGTGAAAGTGGAAGTGAAAAAGTTGACCACAAAATAATATTAAATAAAAATTAATTAAGAAAAATAAGAATTTGACTTTAATTAGAATGCGAGTAAGATTTATATGATCACAAAATAACTGTTTTGATTTATATGAGATTTATATGAACACAAAATTAACTGTAGCACCCTGAAAGTGAGAAAATAGCTGTGTAAAAGAGAAAAGAGAATAAGAAAAGGAGTTTTCTCATTTTTTTTTTAAGTGTTTAGATAAATAAAAAAGTGAGAAATGACACTCCCTCATTTTTTTACTTCTTCCCACTTTTTTAAATCCAAACATCCCTATGTAAGTCCGGTGGACGTGTTCTATTGAGCATATAGCCCCTGAACATTGACGATTGAGGTATTACATTATTACAAGAGACAAAAATGATGTGAAGAGAACCTCAAAAGGATGAGAGTATCTTTCGAGTATCTTTCCTTTGAAGTAAAAAGGCTCTACTTGAATTCAAGGAAGTGGACGGAAGTGAAGAAGCGAGAAGTGTCATTTCTCACTTCTATTGTTCATTCAAATATCAGAAAGAAAAATGAAAAAAAACTCATTTTTTTATATTTCTCTTTTACACGATCATTTCCTCACTTGCCGGGTGCTACAGTTAATTTTGTAGTCATATAAATCTTATCTGTAATAAGTTGTAACTCAAAACAGTTAATTTTATAGTCATGTAAATCTTAGCTGTATTCTAATTGCAGTCCAATTTTTTTCATAATTAATTTTTATTTTAATATTATTTTACGGTTAACTTTATAGTTAACCTTTTCACCTTTACTTTCACGTTACTAACCAAATACCGAAAAATATAATATATTTTTTCACTTTCACTTCCCAACTATTAATTAAATATCGAAAAAGATACACAAATTCTCATTTTCTAAAAAAAAAAACCGTCTTCCCACTTCTTCACTTTCGCACACTTTCTTGAATCCAAAAAACCCCTAAGTGTAATATTTATGTTTTATTAGTTTCTTTCATTTATAATCTTCTAAAGAAAAGTGGGGTTTTGGCCCTTTTCTATGTATGTTTAATTTATATTATATTGGGGGGGGGGATTATAGCTACTCGAAATTGATCACTAAGACTATTCCACCAAAAAATGGACACATCACGGGTCTGCTTGATTCCCTGAAGTGCAAGAAAAAGGTGTAAATGAAAAATGAGGAGGAAAATGTACGGAATTGAGATTTGTGCAAATAATGTTTAGGTGTTTGGTTGTAATGTGAAAATATAAATGAAAAAATATATTGTGTTTTTTGGTGTTTCGTTAGTAATGCGAATATAGAAGTGAAAAAAATGATTACAAAATTGCGTGCAAAATAATATTAAAATAACTATTAATTATAAATGTTTTAAAGTGTAATTAGATTGCAAGTGAGATTTATATGACCACAAAATTTAATTGTTTTGAGTTATAATTTAATACAAGTGAAATTTATACGAGCACGAAATTAACTTTAGTATTCTGTAAGTAAAAAAATGATAGCGTAAAAAAAAAAGTATAAAAGAGAAAAGAGAAAAAGAAAACAATTTTTTCATTTACTTTTGCCGACTTCAAATAAAAACCGAAAGTTGGAAATAATTTTTTCCACTTCCGCTTCTCTCTCCTCTCGCCCCAAACCAAACACGACAAAGCAGCCTTGGTTCTTTGAGTATCTAGCAAATTCCCATCGCTAGTGGACGGCGGGTGGGCGGGTCACTTCTTCAGTGCACACAGCTCCTTCTTTCTCTTGGCAACATTCATTGAAGCTTTGACAAATGTTGGAGTGTTCACTATCATATCTTTTTAATTTGAACATGTATTGATCTGATAGCTAAATTTCTTTGCTCTGCGCTTCACTTGTGCCTTGAAAAATTGACAGGTTCTTTCGGCGTTTACTCCGGGGCCATTTGTTTCGTGTAAAACTCCGTAATTCGTAAATGACTTACTATCCAGTTACAACTACGGTGTTTGTTTGGACCGTAATTCGTAAAAGAATTACGTAATTCAACTAACACTCACTTGCAACCCAGTTATCACTCACTTACAGCCCAGTTACAGTTAATTTTGTGGTCATACAAATTTGTAATATTTTTTTATATTAATATTAAAAATTTTAATATTTAACTTTTTTAATATTTATTTGCAGTATTAAAACTTTTAAAATCACCAAATAGTTAATTTTGTGGTCAACTTTTTCACTTACGATTTATACATTACGACAACCAAACACCGTAAAGTACAATACACTTTCTCACTTTACAATTTTATATTACCAACCAAACACCGTAAAATTACATACATGTAACTCATTTACAATTATAAAAGACTTTACCAATTACAATTACGAATTACGGCCAGTTACGACAACCAAACAGACCTTTCATGAAATCCTTTTTAACTTATAGTTAAGCACAACATGAGCACAAGATGGGGTAAGTAAGAAAACTCCATGTCTCCATGTGCTTTGTGCCAGGGGCCTCACGGCATCCAGATTATAAGCCTCAAAATGAAGGTTTTGGGATGAATAGGATGGGTAGTAAAATTTTTGAAAAAAGTAGATGAAATCAGAGATTCTAAAAACTTTTTGCGAATTGTGTGATAGTGACTGTGATGTTTCGAAAGTACTCATCAAGATTAATCCAAGGGTCCGGAGATTAAATGTTCTTAAAAATTGAAAGTTAAATTATGGTCAAAATAAGTTTGTCAAAATTGCTTTCTGCTAAAAAAAAAAAGGTTTGTCAATACTGCATGTATTAAATGATAAAGAAATTTATTAAAAAGAAATTGGGGTTCGGTGGACCCCACGTAACTTATTCAATTTTTTTTCAACAAGACCAAAAAGTGATTAACATATGACACACTAGTGTGAGATTCATGTCTCCTCGCCAGTGGCCCGATGGTCAGACTACTGGAGTTGCTCCTTTGTGGTCACCAGTTTGAATTCTGTGATGCATAGACTGACAGTTAACTGTGAGCTTCTTCTAAAAAAAATTATTGTGAAACTCATAAAGAACTCACAGAAATAATGTGAAAAAGATGAAAATAGATAAAACTTTAGAAAATGCACGTGAAAAGGAGTAATGTAATGCAAATGCAATAATAGAGAGAGAATTGAGAAAAACTAATCAAGCGGTTTTCTATATCAACCTTTTTTTTTTCTTTCTCTCCTCTCCCATGAGATGCACGAGAAATTTTTAGAAAGTTCTGTATGACCTCTTTTTTTGCTGTGCACAGATCATACATAAAAGTTTTTATGTTTTGTCATTAAGGGTCCACGATGTTAAAGTGATACAAATCTATTCAAGTGATTAGGGAAAAAAACATATATAAATGAAAAAAAGATGATTTCATACTATATTATCAGAAAAAAAAAAAATGATTTAAGTTTTCAAATATAATTAATTTTCGTTTCCTGTGGTTCAATTCAACAAATTCAAACAAACTTTTTACCGAGCCAAGCCAGCAGCCCTTGAAGGAAAAATTGAACAAATATTCAATATAAATGACAATACTACCAACACCATTATAACGGCGAAACATGCTCAAACTCCAGATGCAAAGTAGCCATCACGGTTGCTCATCCAACTCCAAATTCACAATATACATCATCATCATCATCAAAGTTTTCCCCATCACAGTAGCACCATCAATTATTGAACTCAAAAACAACAGCTGAAATCATCATCGGTTCTCTCTGCCAGTTTTTTCCACACCAGACAAGATTTAAGTTACAAGAAGTCCATTAAAAAGTCCAAATAGCAGGAAGCAAGACAGCAATCTCTCTCAATCTCATAGCTGTATAAATTCTATGTTCTCCCCAAAAAAATAAAAATAAAGATGCTACTAAAATTAGGACTGTCCAAATCATTCATAACTAAAAATTAGTTAACTCACCAAAAGCCAGTCATAATAAGCCCTAGGACCCGACTTAAGCCCTACTAACTAATAAATTAATACTCCTTTCTTAATCACTTTAATCATTCTTTCCTTCCGACAGCTGCGGATAAAGCGTGTGCATCCTCTCCCAAAATCCAATTTGGCCCCTTGATCTATTAAAGTTGCTACTAAATTTTAAAATTGCAATTTTATTTTTTTCTTTACAAGCCAACCGAATTTATTCTTCTCAGAATTACCACACATAATACATACCTCAACCTCAACCCCAACCCATTTTGGCATTTTCTAAATTTCCGCCCACTACTTTTCAAATTTTTACAAGATCAGCCCACCGAGATGCGTCGTTTCGTAAACCGGCAGTTCGTCTCTGAACCGTCCGATCGCCGATAAGTTCTCCAACTCGAACAAATCGGAGCTCGAATCGCTCGCCACGTCATCGTCCTCGAACCCTCGCCACGTCATCGTCTTCTTCATCTCCCTCCGCCCGCAGCGGCTCTCCTCTCGCCGCCCGTTCCCGCCGTCGACCGGCAGCGCGAACCTGACGGATCTCTTGACGGCGTGTTCCGCTGTCGACGGCGTCTTCACGAGGCACGATCGCGAGTACGACGACGCCGTCGAGCACGCCGACTCCTCGACAGCGCTGGCGATCTTCTGCTTCCGGGTGGTTCCGGCCGTCGAGGTGAAGAGCGAGTTGAGGAAGCCGGCAAGCCTCGCCGCCGGCGAGGTCGGCGATCGCGATTTCTTCAGATCGCGGAATTTGCTGCGGATGGAGTTCAGATTCTTCTTCTTCTTCTCCGGCGGCAGCGGGATCGGGAGCGGCGGCGGAAAGTTGGACCGGCCTGGAAGTTCGCGGTTCGGATCGGTTTGAGACGGTTCGGGTGGACCGGTGCGGACTCGGGTTCGGAGGAGGAGAACCCGCCGGAGCTCGAGCAGTCGGATGAACTCGAAGTTGTGCTCTGAAATTGCTGCGGTCTGGTCACCGCCGGTGCGTGCCTCTTGGAGGGGGCCGGTGCTCCGCGGGGGGACTTTCCTCGGGTCATCACCGGTGGGGCCCATTTGGCTTCTGCGGCTGCGGTTGTGAAGTTCTGTTTCTTTTTGGTGGTTGGTGTGTCTGGTGCTCCGCGGTAATTAGTTTCGTCGTCGATTGAGCGGAACATGGAGTCGAGCAAGCTGGACGAGAAAGAGGGGTAATCGCACCCGCGGCGAGCGGGCGGTTTCTGGACCCTCGGTAACCTCTCCATTTTTCCTTCCACTCCAAAATCTGAGATTTTTTGGGGGGATTTTGCAATGTTTGCTTGTTGTGAACGCAGAGGAGAGATCAGCGTAAGCAAATGGGAGCAAAGAGAGGGGCGAAGACGGTGCAGAGAGAGACAGAGCAGAGGACTCGCTCTCTGCTTTTGAGAGTTCACGCGCGGGTCCGGTTGCGTCGGGTCGGGCGGGTCGGGTCGAAATCAGGATGCCCCGCTTCGCATTTGATAAATCGGGTGGGCCCCATCAAAGGCCATTGCGGCTGGGGCCCGCTTCACTCACCCTCCTGTCAGTTTTTACGCCTAGAAATTAACGCGATTATTATAATTTAACGGAGTTTATATATGGAAGCTTGTGTAATAAATAGGAAGTTAGCGGGATGGTTAACATAAATGACAGCACGCTTGTCGCGGGGAGGAGACGAGGTTGCTTCCCAAAAATGGCCCTACTTATTAAATTGAAATTTATTCATGTTTGTTTAATTAAGGAGATGATTTATTATATTAATTGATTTTAGAAGGGGCGTAGAAAAAATGGGAAGGGGAAAGCTAAGGTGATTTCCTTTCCATTTTTTTTTTTTTTTTTTGTTTTTTTTTTTCGAGGAGCACAGTTGTAGGGGGTTAGGGGAATAAAAGGGTATAGCTCAAGTAAGTCTTAAGGACTAGATTAAATTTTTTTTTTCTTTTGAATGAAGACTACAGCTCCGCCTTTGAATATGAGATTTCTCATTTTTCAACTCATTTTGTCAACCGTTGAGCCAAGTGTCAGCCACTCAGATTAAATTGTATGGTATGATATTTTAAAAGAAAGAAAAGAGGAAAGGTACCAAATTTCAATACTTTCACTTACGACAATTTTTTTTGTGTGGAATTTATACCTTTGTCCACCAGTATTATGATTAAATTATTCATCGATTAATTCAAATGTAAGTCACAAATTCAAGACATATATTTATAAGATTTTCCTTTTAATTATTGGGTAAATCCGATGGACTAGACAGTAATTTTACAATTTCCCACCCATTCTTATATGGCATGGGCGCAAGTCTCACATTGAGGACAAACATGAATTATAATTGCAAATAAAAAAATTTATTATAGCGGGGGGAGAGAGAGAGGATGAGAATCCAAACTCAAGTTCTTAACCTAATTCATTGTTCCATAAAATCCAGAGAGTGACTAATGAGTAATTATACATGAATACATGGACCATCGCAAAAGAAAAACCTTAAAACTATTTTGCTTTAGTAATTGTACAAGAAAAAATATTAAGAAAATGGTAATAGTAATTTTTTTTCCTTCAAAATTCTTTTATCAAACACTAGAACAGAGCATAAAATCTTTTAACTCAAAGAATACAAAACACAAAATCTATGCGGCCTCTCAAAGAATCAGTAGGTTCCAGGTAGTAGCTAATTAGGCTTTGCATTAGGCATCCAACAGAAATGTGATGGATTAGATGCTAAATTTAAAGCGTTATCCAGATATATATATACTCTCCAGATCTTTGATATTTAGAAATTTGTTGTCCAAATTATTAATATTGAAAATTTATTATGCAAATCTTCTAGATCTTAAATGTTTACCCTTAGAATTTTCTACTTTGATTTTATTAAGTTACCTAATTTTTATAAAAATGGCTAAGTTGTCTCTCTTTAAATGATTAAACAATACATCTTAACTTAAGAATATAAACTCATCTTTTTTTCTTAGTTATTTCTTCTCACTCTCAAATCAAGCACATTTTTGTTTCATTTATTTATCATAAAAAATCACATCAAATCATTTTCGCATATGTTATCCTTAAGAAATTTGAGAAAACTCAAAAATAAAAAAAAATTAAGAAGAGGTGGACAAGAATTTTAATTTTGATATAATTTTAGTTAAGTTATATAGGAACAATGAAGAAGAAAAGTAGAGGGTATAACAAGTAAAACACTTTTATTTTATTCAAAATCTTGCTTGAGGGATTAGTTATCAAATTATAAAGTTATTGGTGGTAAATTCTAATATCAAAATTTTGGAGGTAAATTTCTAAATACTAAAGATTTAGAGAGTATATATATATCTAAACAAGGTAAAGTGTTTCTAGTATGTCTCCTTAAATTGTAATCTAAGGAGGCGACTTAAACTCCAACATTCTCATTTTTTTTACAATTTAATCCTGCATTATCATTTTCATGTTTTAAGATGTACACATATAAAAAATCAAGTGATTTGAAATTCGTTTACTCTATTTTCTTTGGACTCAACCATTAACAATTTTTTAACAGCAGAACCAAAAGGAATTTTAAAATGAGAAACTTTTGCTGCCTAATGATTAGTTTAAGGGACGCACACGTGGGCCAAAAAAGGTGTTTAGAGATGCATTAATCATTTGCCCTTATGCCTCCCACATCTAGGCCTTTTAACAAGTAGAGTGGCCCTTGGAGATTGATTATTTTACCTAACATTTCCTTCGCCTCTCTCTTTTTTTCTCTTTCAAAACTGGGGGCAATGTGTGAGGCTAAAGGAAAAAGAGAAAGAAGCCCAAAAAGAAAGGATGGGGAAAAAAATTAGTTTACCATAATTATTAACCGTTCACATTCTCTTTGCACCGCCACATCTCTTCAAATTTTTTGTCAACCTAAAGCTTTCAGATCAGTGCCAGTTGAAACAAAGGTGAAGTCCAATTGGATAATTATCAGAACATTTTGTGAATTGCGTTGAAAAATTCTTTCAATACCCATTGTAGCTTGCTCGCTTACGTATTTATTTTTGTGAAATAGGACTCTATTACTTGTGAATTATACTAGTAAAGTTGTAGCTCACATTGACAATATATATATTCAACGAAGAGGTATCTACTCATCGTTATTTTCTTTAAAAAAAAAGGGTGAAAACCTAACCCTTCTCTTATTTGAATAGGTGAAATTTGAGTTTGATGCTACAGCTTTCACTATTTTTTTTATCAATAACAATTTATCTATAGTCATTGAGTGCAGTTAATAGTTCAGAAAGTTCCTTCTCAACGAAATTAAAAAAAATTAAAAAAAAAATAAAATTTACCTTTGGACGGACTCTAAAATATAAAATAGCAAGTCGCAGTTGGATCAGGGACAAAGATTGCAAGAACAAAGCAGTTAGGATTGATGCCAAAAGGATGTTGGTGAAATTGGACCACGTGTCCACAACCGTGTGGATTCAATAATTTAATTATCCTTTTAGAATAATTTCTGTTTGCAAATTTTCTTTTAAAAATATGATATTAAAATATATTAGGGGCTTCTTCTGTGGTTCTTCTCGTTTGTTGTGGGACAAATAAAAGACACATATTTTTTTTACTTTCTTTCTCTCCAATTCTTTCATTTTGTTCTTTTTTTTTCCTTTGCTTATTAGTGCGGGAATCCTAACCTTTATAGGAGAAAATAGATTATCTTCTAGCAATGCTAGGTCTCTTTATTTTTCCTTTTTCTTTTTTTCCCAATCAAGCGACTTGACAGACAACAAGAGAAAATGTGTCACGAGTCCCTAATGTGCGGGTTCTCGCGAAAAGGCCATCATTACCCCGAAGTTCGAAGCGACCACGCCTCTTTGTGCACCGAAGCCAGGGTCCCACGATTCAGAACCTCGATCTCTAAGGGCAAATGTGGTCGCGGGTGCCAATCACAGCTGAGCGTTATGAAACCAAGTTCCTCGAGAATACCTCAGACCCGCTCGGCTCCAACCCAGAAGAGGTCAGGACCAACTACCTCGGCGCAACTACGTCTAGCCCTAGGCCAAAGCAAACTCTTGTAGAAATCTATTCTACTAATTTGAGTTCTACTGCGATGAGGACTCTATGATTTTCTTGTTGCTCAACTTCAAGAAAGACAACTGTTACAAACCCTAGATTTTCACCATATTGTTGCACTCAATTACGAGTCTGACTTAGGCATTGGAGGAGTTTCAATTGAGCTCAAGACCCGGTCTTCCTGATGTTGTTATCTGTGCTTTACAGGCATCGACCGACAACCAACCCGGCAATTTGATCTACAAACAACCTCTCGGCATTTGCAGAAACACTAATTACACTGCCGGTTGTGTTTATTTTTTTCCTTCAACGTTTTGCTATGCTCTCATTAGAGGTACAAGTGTGGACAACAAGTAAGATTCAAATCGGATCTGATAAGATTCGCATGCAAAATCTATTACAGATTCTATTTAAGGATCCAAATCCCACTAAAAGTTGCAGAAGCGAGCTATTTGAGAATTCAGGCTCAATAATTTATCAGATTCAAACTTTTAGTTCTAAATTATTCAACACATGCAATAATTTGTACTAAAGACGGTGACAATATATATTTTCTTGCTCGACATATTGTTTACGTTTTATTTTCTAAACTATTAGATATTCAAAGTTTTGTATTTAAAGATTCAATATTAAAAGTGACGGATGGATTCGAGCCATGGAGTGGTCAGACCTCATTGTCATTTCTCTAGATACAGGAGCTTTATAGGTTGGGTCCCCTGCTCTCTCTCTCTCTCTCTCTCTGTGTCTCTGTGCGTGTTTCTCTTCACTTTTTTTTTTTCTTTTTCTTTTTGCAGATTGGAATTTGGAGGAGAAAAAAGAGAGAGAATGGAGGAGAAGGGGACAGCAGAGGCAGAGGGAGGAAAAAAAGAAAGAAAGAAAGAAGACAGCGATCCCGAGACGAGAGAGAGAGAGAGAGAGAGAGAGGCAGCAATAGCTTCTTTTTTCTTCTTTTGCTGTTGCATACTTCACACTATTGCATATTTTGATGAAACTTTGAAAGCAAAAGAGCAAAGAAAAGAGACATACAATAGAGACTAGACTAGAAAGATTGAGAGAGATTATTTATTTGTGCGTGAGATTTTTCTAATTTGAGGAGCCAATTGGAATCAAAGAAGAGGAGTTTCTTATGCATTGGCGTTGGATCCGATTCACTCCTGACACTGTCTGCCACGCGTGTCTTTTAACCTCACGTGCATCTCATGCATCGCTGTCACCTGCTCGCTCTGCTTTAATTCAACTGATCCACCGGGAACAAGCTTGAGTTAATGCGACTGATCTTTAGGCCCACAAATCCGTGGGACCCACTGTTAATCTGTGAGTGAGAGGGGTTGTAGTTTTGGGTGCCAGTATGGAGTAGGTGAATGGAGTGACGCACGGTTGATTTTCACGGGAACGTGGGGAATCCCGTGAGTTGCTTCTTGTTTCCCCTCCTCTTCTCTGCTCGTGTGCTCTGCGCACTGCAGCAGTTTTTGCTTTTGCATCAGGCTCTCCAACGCTTAACTGCTGCTGGCTGTAGCTCTAGACAAGCTAATAGCCCAACCAGCTGCTGTCTGCTGTCTGCCACCAAACAGCGACACCTGCTGACTTGTCTGTCACCGGCATAAACAGCAGCTGTGGGCCCGGTTAACTCTATCTTCATGACTCCCAGATTACGGTTAGTTCAATGCGAGAATTTGAGATCCTCTCTCTCAAAAAGAGGAAAAAATTGAGTAGCAAGTAAACCAAAATTAATATATTCGATGGCATTTGGACTAAAATTATTCATGTATTGTTGGTTTTAAATATTTTGGTGTTCTTTGCACCAAATATTTGCAGGGTTTTAGCGGTTCCTGGGACACTCAGGTGACGGGAGTAGGCAACTCAAGTGGTGTAGTGGCTCCCGGCAGTCAAGAATGAGAGCCGTGGCTGGAGAAATGGGCCCAATCAAATCGCATGGGGCAACTCCTCAATAGGCCAAGCCCATGGAAATTATCAGCGGCATAAAAGGCTCAAGTAGTGAAAACATTCCAAAAATAGCATGGAACGTGGGTGGATTAAATGTAATTAATCTCTATTTCATGAATATAGCTTCATTTTGCCTACTTTGTGTTTGTTAAGTTTAACAGGTTAAAATCAGGCACAAGTCAGATTCTTAGAAGGTCAGCTGCTGCCTGCTGGACCACAAGACTTTTAAGTAAACAGGTGTGTAAAGAAATAATACACTTCTAATATTCTAATATTCTAAGAGAATCACCAATTTAACATCATATATTGTTAGGAAGAAAACACTTCGGAGGCTTGAAATAGCAAAAATACAATACAATCTTCAAATATTTGCCATGATCTTTAGCCAGTTGTTTCTCTTGCGTGTGTTGAACCAGAACCAATTTCATAAATTTACCATTCTCCTTTACAAGTGAGTCAGATTTAAATGACAAGTAGGTCACAAATTTAGAACGACTTGAGGTTACAGGTGAGGCATGAAATCAAAATTACTTTTTCATTGTTCTTCTCGAGGATGGATGGTTATGGAGAATTCGGTTGTATGAGAGAACTCTTGTGAGTCAGTTAGTCACCACCCACTTGAATTTTGGCGTGGTGAGGGTGCTCGAACTCCACAAGAGGAAGAGAGGGGGTTCGGTGCATGTGTGTGAGTCACACACACACATATAATAAGACGACCAATTACGTGCTGACACATGTATTGATTCTCTTATATCAATCACGTACTGACACATGGATTGGACCTCTTATAATCTCTTATAATATGTGTGTGAGGTTATTCTGCATGTGAGCCTCACACACATATTATAAGAGATTATAAGAGGTTCAATTCATGCGTCAACGCGTGATTGATCCTCTTATTGTATGTGTGTTGCTCACATATATGAACTGAATCTGATGAGAGGCAAGATGTGAGTGCAATTTACCTGAGCAGAGAGACAAGTGGGTCTTGCGGAGGCCAGTCAGAGCCCGTGCTTTTGGAAGCCATGTCATTGGCGGCTCGCCGCCAGCAAGTGACTTTTGGGCCCACTAGATAATTGTTTATCTCCTATTGGCCATTATCTCGAATTTGGGGCACCACCTGTTCCCACACAACAGGTAATTTACCTGTTGTGTGGGAAACAGGGTGTGTGTGTGTGTGTGTGGGTGTGGGTGTGTATGTGGGTGTGGGTGTGGGCACCACCTGCAGCCACACAACAGGTAAATTACCTGTTGTGTGGGAACAGGTGGTGCCCCGAACCCCATTATCTCGGGCCAGTGACTTGTAGAAAGTATTACTGAACTTGCCCAATTCATGACTGTTCATAATTTCCTGTAGGTTTTCTCTTGTCATTGTCTTTTTGGGATGTATATATAATTTAAATATCATAAATGACATTGTTATTCAAATTCACGCTGTATGCCTGAAGTGTTGGGCTTGAGTGAACACAAACCATGAGAAAGTTGGAGTTTCTCACTTATGTTCATTTTAGCCTATAACTTTAATCTTTTATGAGATAGGAGATGTGAATGAGAGTGATTTATATACCATTTTTTCCTCACCTTACTTGTTATGAGTTAATATGTTTTGAGACGGGTTAATCATATATGTGCGCACGACCATGCATGCCACGCCAGCGCCGGTGCCCGCCCGCCACGTTGCGCATGCGAGCGAGCTCGTGCCTGTGGCCTAATTAACCTCTGACTGTCTTGACTGATTCAAACATGATTGATCCTGATTAATCTCCAACTAAATAATCATAAAGGCCATCTCTTCTCTCTCTTTGAGTTTGTTCTCTTGCACTCACACTGCAAGGCCATCTCTTCTCTCTCTTTGAGTTTGTTCTCTTGCACTCACACTGCAGCTGAGAAGAACTATCTTTCTAAAGGTTTTATTTTTTATTTTATGGGCAATTGTTCTTAGTCTGAGCAGAGACTCAGACTTACACTCAAGCCGGGTGCTGATACTTTCACGGGCTTTTACTGCTAGTTGATGACTATCGTTCCACCTCCGAGCGATAGGGCGAGCATCAATCTTCTAGGACAGTGATCTATCATCACGATTGCTCTCTCCCAGGCCAGATATCTCCTTCTCCTTTGAGCTCTATTTTAATTATTTTGCAGTATCTTTTATTTGCAGTAGATTATATTTAAATAATAAAATTTAGAAAAATCAGGAAATAGAGTAAAAAATTCCGACATGAAGGTTACAGACATTATGTAAAGAGAGAATGATTGTGATTAATATGCACAACAAGAGCATCCAATGGATTGCATGACAACTCTCTTTACGAAAAGTTCTCTGTTTATGAAAATTTCTTTCTACCGATGGGAGTTCTTAATTTCCCTTCAACATAGGAGAGCTCCTTATTTTTCTTATTTTTCCTTTTTTTTTTTCTGTGCCTCCTCCGTTGTACTGTTTCTTCTCTCTTTATCATTATAGTGTGAGCATGTAAACTGTTTTATAATTGATGGATGAATTTGTGGGATGTAAACTTTGGGTGGAGGGAGATTTCAGACTTGTGATTGACTCTCTCCAACAAGAGCAACAGAGACACATGGCTAACAATTTTCTGCTAGATATGGCTAATATGTTGCGGCTGTTACCTGGAATGAAGATTTCTCAATACACAAAGAAGGGAATCAATGTTCAGATTGGAGACATGATTTTTGGTTTGATGATGATGTTCCACTTGAGTTTCTCATCCTTGTACAGGCTGATGCTCAAGAGGTTATGTATTGTAGATGATCAGTGTTGTATCTCTTTTCTATCAAAAAAAAGTAATGTAAACTTTTATATAAAATAAGAAAAGAAAGGAAAATGCCGTTCAATTGATCTTGGTACATCAAATATACAATTGATATGAAATGAGTGTCGAACACTAGCAGACTATGTACCGATCATCAAGTAACAATCCACTTGAAAGCAAAAGGACTAGATAGCAAGGTGGGTAATGGGTTTGTCATGCTAGCCTCTCATTGCAAGTACGTAGCATATATTAGGAATTGATTTTTTTTCTTTTTTTTTCTTTTAGAGGGGCAATCTTAATCAATTTCAGTGCATGCTGACAGAACTAGAATAATTCTTCTTTGTTTTTTTTTTTATGTTCATAAAATAAGTTTGGAAAAGTTCAGGAAAAAAGAGAGAACCCATCAAACAAAAAATTGTTGGCTTGCAGAGAGAATGGAATCGCATATATGTCAGTTTCTTGATATGATGATGAGACATACAAGCACTGAATCCAGCGGCACGCAGCAGGTAGCAGGTCCCTCCACGAAACAACAACTGAACCCGAATGAATTATCAACCACTAGCTTCCTCTCTCTTGATTTGATTGAGACAACCACAAAATCAAATACCAAACCTCGCTTGATCGATCGATGGAACCCTAACTGGACGCATACAGCAAAAAGATAGCAAGGTGAAGTCAGCTTTTTGTGTGCAGCAAACGCACTTGAAGAATGCAGCAGCTGACAAGGTATTTTGAGGGAGCTTTTGTGCAGTGGAATGCACTGTCAGTGTGCATGAGAGATGGCCATCTGTGCATGATTGTTGATTAGTGTTTGTCACGAGGACCCGCACTTTATGCCACTAGATATGTAGTCCCATTTGTTTCGAAACACCCATGAATCCATGATTCCTTGTCTCGGTCTCTCTCTGAGCATGATCATGGCTTTCTTTCCTCTCACGTCTCGTCCAGACCAAACACAATCCACTACACCCATTTGCTTCTCTGCATTTCAAAAGCAAGATCATTGGGAACTAGCTAGTTGCATATGTATTTTGATTTACTTGGTCCCTTTCTTAATTTCTCAAATTTCAACTTGACTAATAGGCGAGGAAAGCATGTCTCTTTCAACTGAAGGAAAACAATTTTGTTGGATTTTCTTTAGCTAAGTGTATGTTACATGCAACTTCTACTCACCGGAGAAAGTACATATCCCGTTGTTGGTCGAGTCCAAGAGAGACAGAGAATAATTAAGGAAAATTTAGACAGCAAATTTGCTCGTAGACCCCATAAAAACTCTCTCATCCCTAGGATCTATAGTTTGTCCGCGTCATTTTTCTGTAAAATCCTGAGAAAAGAACCATATGCTACTCCATTCTTGCCTCGATTAGAATGTCTATGGAAATTATGTTTCTTACATTTTTTTTTTCTAGCTTGAGTTTTATTTTGGAATTTTCTTTTTTATTATTATTATGTGCAATTTTATTTTGGAAAAATTACTCAATATGAATCTTTGATTTTTATTTTTATCCCTAAAGGCCACGAGTATCACGCAAATGTAAGGTAATTAAATATTCTTTAAGCAGATCTTTCATAAACTTTTTTTTTATTTATTAGAGATAAGGGTGCATCAGAAAAATTCCCCGTATCTCATTAATAAGCTTTTAACAAAATATTCTCACAATAAAAGATACAATAAATATTCGCCTCCGCAATTAGAACAGCTAAATACAAAGGCAGATGCTGGTGCGCCAAAAACAAGTGAACAACAAGGAAAGACAGTCAAAAACCTCCAAAACAGATGACCCTCCCTGAAACATTACACAAAAGAGTTTAGCAAAAAGAGTGGGTAGAGTCCCAACTCAGCCAAAAGTCATGTACTCCGGGAGAGACGATGGTCACGTGGAACCCGAATCGTTGTTATCTCCCAAACCCTCTCTCCTCAGAGAAGGTATCAGAGCCAAGATATTTCATAAACTTGTTTAAGCTTTTATTTTGTTAAGCCCACAACCGGATGGGTGAGTGGGAGGCCCAAATCCACATTTTCTCCAAAATGGTCCATTATTAAAATTTCGAGGCCTAAGTCTATGTAACGCAAAACAAATATCTTTTCTTAAATTGCCAGGGTCCGAGGGAATGAAGACAGATGGACTCCCCCCGACAAACCCCCCTCCCCCCTCTCTCCTCTCTCTCTCACATACCGGGGGAGGGAACAATGGCATTGCACGGAACTCTCTACATTAGCGGCCTCAAAATCAAATCTCCCGATTTTTTTATCACGATCCGGCCCACATTATCATCTTCATATTTTAAAATGTATACATATTATAAAAATATGATTTGAAGTTTGTTTACTTCATTTTCTTTGATTCAAACATTAATAATTTTTTAACAGTAGAACAAAATAGAATGATTAGATCAATGAGTAAACTAACTCCAGATTAGTTGATTTTTATATGTATATATTTTAGAACATGAAAATGATATTGTGTGGTTGAATCATGAATAAAAAATCAAGAGACTGGAGTTTTGAGGCCGCCATGGTATTCTACAATGGCACTCCACCTCCATATTCCTTATATATATATATATATATATATATATATATATATTATAATAATATATATATATATATATATATATATATATATATATATTATATATATTATGGGGTTACTGTACCTCAGCCGGCAGGCTGAGAGAGTTTCTCAGCCGGCAGGACGTGGCTACATCATAGCCACACACCTGTCATAAATTTTGGCGGACAAAAAGATGAAAAATCCCGCCCAATTTAATGTCAGTCACCTCAACAATGCATCTTCCAAAAATACCCTAGGTTACATCTTTTTACCTTATGTAAAAAAGTTGCCTTTCTCAAAATTTTCATCTCTAAAATTTCACCCGATCATTTTGATCCAATTAGTTCTTTTGTTTCACAAATTTGATCCGTTTTTTTAAAAATATATTTGCAACACATGGCGCCAAAGAAATCATCCGCCGAAAAAGGTAATAGAAAAAAGATATTTTTCAAAAATTTGTAGGGTTTGGTATTTTAATTGTTATAAATTTTTTCCAGATTTATTTCCGTCTGAGTCTTTTTTATTTTTTTTTAAAAATCTTTGGACCATATTCGCACATAAGAAAGTGATTTTGAAACTTTAGAGGACGAATAAATTTTTAAATTTAAAAATTTGTAACACAAAGATAAAGGTGTATTTTTTTCAAGTTTTTTTCATTTCATTCTATTTTTTAGTTTCTCGCAGTATTTTCGAAAAAGTGATTTATATGTATGCGACCTTGATAATATTTTTTTAAATCTAATTATTTTCATACACTTTATGTCGACCTCGGTCGCAGTTGTTAAAATTTTGTTTTCAAATTTGTGAGTCTCAGGATTTTTTTTTTTTGAACTTTTCAAATTTGACGAATGCGACGCTGGTCGCAGTATATGAAACTTCCTTTTTTTTAACATACTGAAGACATCGGGTCGCAGTTGTTTCAATATTTATGTAGTGTTTTGCGACCATGGTCGCAGTGTATTTAACGTCATTTGTTTCATCATTCTTGGGTCGCAGTTGTTTATTTTTGCACTGTAGACTTATGCGACCTTCGTCGCCGTGTATATCCTGGTCGCATTTCTTTATGTTTGCACTGTAGATAACTGCGATCTTGGTCGCAGTGTCGACCAGAATCGCTGTAACAGTTTGTGTTCGAATTGTAGTTTTATGCGACCTGGGTCGCAGTGTAGACCAGGGTCGCAGTAGTTTGTGTTTGCACTATAAATGACTGCGACCTTGGTCGCAGTGTCGACCCGGGTCGCATTTCTTTATGTTTGCATTGTAGATAACTGCGACCTTGGTCGCAGTTTATTAAAAATAATATGATTTTTACTCACTTATAATTTATAAATAATCATTGGTCTAAACTTTTTTATTTTTCTTCATCTATAGGTAAACAACAGATTAAGGTTCGTCCACTGAGATCAAGCCTAAAACCTATGTGCGAGTTCATCAAGAAATTTAAAAAGTACATTCAGGCAGATTTCGTAGAGGCGATCAAGAATACCCCATTTGGCCCAATCTTCATGGCCTTCTATAATGAGAAATTTGGGGGTGAAAAGGCTCTAAAATCAAACGTTGCGGTACTGAGGATTTTAGACAAGTATGATAGGGATACAAGGATCTTTAGAATTGGGGGCAAACAAATTGAATTAACAGTGGAGGATGTTGCCCTCACTTTGGGCCTACCTATCAGTGGGGCAGATTTTGTTATGAATAAGACATGTACGATGAAAGACAGAGGGGTTATAAAACATTATTTCCCCGATATAAAGAAGATCACAAAAGTATCTATTGAAGAGGCTTTGGACGATCTTCTGGTCAAGAAAAGGATGAGGGGTGAATTAGATGTGACACAGGATGAACAGCTTGAGCAGCAGGTGACTTTAAATGAAATTATAAGAGACATACAAAGACTTGCAGCTCAAGACTTTACCACATTAATCATCCTATACATGTCGGCCACTCTTTTCTTCCTTGGCAGTAAATGCACGGTGCCGTGGTACATTGTGGAACAGATTGCCATATGCAGCTGATGAGGACAATATGCTGGGCTAAACCTGTTTGCAATTCCTGATTGAGTCAATGGACATCTTCAGGCACACCACGTACGAGCTGCAAGGATGCTCCGTGCAAATTATTGTACGTACAAATCTCATATTTGGCCAACATTGTATGAAATTTACCCAAAAAATTGTGAAAATTTGTGTAAACTAATTTAATTTTCCATTGTTGCAGTATTGGCTATGTGAGTGTAACACCCTGCTCCCCGGTGTACGTATCACCGTATCTGTACGCGATACGACGTACAAATTTGATTTGACCTCTGTAGTATTCCGATTGACCTGATTTCAGTTTCAAAAATCATTTCCTAATATTGTAGATTTTTCAGGATTTTCTGGAATTTTTCTGGATTATTTTGGAAAATATCCGTTGTCGGTGTCGACCGATACCGATAACCAGCCTTCCGATTTTTATTTCACAAACGGAGTAGAATTTTGAGAATCGGCCTTCACCGTGTGCCTTAGGATCTTATTATCTACGTTTGGGTATTTTTGGGGATTTTTCTGATTTTATCGAAAATCCGGTCAAACCGGTGTCGCCCGTATCGGCGAGACACTCCGGGATTTTTAATTGGAAAACCGGATAGAATTTCTTTAAACCGTCTTCATATTACGTCTCAGCGTAATATTCTCTATTTTCTGTAATTTTTGGACACCGTACGGGACTAGTCAAATTTGAGGCCGAATTAAATAATATTATTTTATTCTTTAAATTCTTTCTTTTTCTTTTCTTTCCCCTTTCTTCTCCCCCAAGCGACTCCACCGCCTTCCTGTTCATCCACCGCCTTTCTTCCCCCATAAATTCCCTCCTCTCTCTCTCTCCTCTATTCTCTCTCTCTTTCCCACACACTCTCTCTCTAATTCCCCCTCTCTAATTCTCTCTCGCTAACTCTCTCTCTCTCTCTCTATCTCTTCCTCTCTCTCTCTCTCTGTACACAGACACCCAACCAGGGGGCCTCGTCAGCGACCAGGCCAGGACGCCGCAGGCGCCGCCGGCGGCCGCGCCCAGCCCGACCGCGCCACCACGCGCGCCCCACCTCTTTCGGGTAAACTCTCTCTCCCCTCTTTCTACCTCCCCTGCCGCCGGCGTGGGCCGCGGCGTGGGCCGAGGCTGGCGCCGCCGGCCAGTCCGGCCAGCCCAGCCAAGGGCCGGCCAAGGTGGGCGCAGCAGCAGCAGCGCTGCTGCTGCTGCTGCGGTTGTTGTTGTTGTTTTATTGGGTTCGGGTGTAACCCGAACCCAATAACCCTAGAGTGGGGTTGGGTTATTAAACCCGACCCGCTAACCTGTAACCCATACCCATTAAGTTAAGTTTTGGATTGTGGATTTGGACCCGACCCGTTAAGAGCTAAACCCGCATCCGAAACCGGTAAAGGTAAATTTGCAGAAAACCCCCTGTGACAATTTATTAATTGCATATGAATTCTTTTTATTTGCATCTTTAACCCATTTTGTATTATTGTTAGTATTCGGGCGATATCTGGAGCATCCGGACTCCGATTCAGGCGATTCTGGATCCGTTGCGATCGTGGGAACGAGAGCTACAGTCCTGTAGCCAGTTTGTGAGTGTTTTTATTTTATAAATTATCTTTTTAGTCTATTAATTGCACTTGATTGACTTCTTGATATAAAACATGATCCGGTATATCCTAATTGGTAAACAATATTAAAACACTGTAATAAACACGGTATTTAGTAAATGCCTGACTGATCTCGAGTATGTCCTGTTCCTGTACCACTGACACCCGGCCCACCATAGCCCCATAGGCTTGGACCCTATTATGTCATGCATCGTGACACAGTTACCTTACATACTCTACAGGTACGCTAGGACACTACACCGTCATTATACACGTTTATGTTATGTTTACATATTATGGTTACACATGCCTGTATGGTTTCTCTATTCTTGTCATATAGATCCCCGTTCATGCTACATGTATTATTGTTCTATTCTTGACATATGGATCCCCGTTCATGTTACATGTATTATTATTCATGTTACTGTATTCATGTTATAGGATTGTTACCTGTTACTGATATGGATATTCCTGTTACTGGACATGAGAGCTGTTGATATGCGATATGTGGACTTCCACATCTATTGATTCTGTTATATTGTTCCCGTGATATTGTTCACGTTCTATTGTTCTCGATATATTGTTCCCGATTCACGTTATATTGTTCTATGCTATCAACAGAGCTCTGGTCCAGTTATCATGTTACCCGTATCATGTACTGTTAATTGTTCTTGTTACATTGGATACTTGACATAATATATCATAATGATAACTGGGGTATGGGAGACTTGATGGTTGATTAGATCTTATCGGGTGATGTACTGGATCCATATTGTTTTCCCACTGCAGGGGACGGTAGGAGGGCTGCCTACCAATTGCTCCATGAGCTCTTGTTACTTGATTCATGCTCCCCTCTTAGCGGAGGGCCCTGGTCCTGGCAGCCAGGGGCTTGTTTAAGGCCGTGATCCCGGGTATGCACGGGATACATCCACCCGATAAGAACTCCTCGACCATAGGTTTCCAATTAACATAATAAAACAGTATACACAATAGTGGACGTCGGGAACACTTGTTATTTGGTTACTCTCTCGTTTGGATAATGGTACCCGTAGGCCATGTCCGGATGGGTTCGACTGGAGTGCGGGCTCCAGTATGAACTGCCAGTGGTATGGGACACTGGAAGAGAGTAATTAAAATACCAGGTGGTACTGATTGCTACTATTGTATAAATAACATGACTTGCCTGATACATGCTTCCTACTTGTTTTCCTATTGTATCGTTGTACTTCTTATTGTACCTGATCATTTATCTGCTATCATGTGACATGTATACATTGCTATTGTTCCTGTTTCCTGTTACACTCTCTTTAGTGCCCTACTACTCATGCACATATATACTTTGTTACATTACCTGGTATATGTTACACTGTATGTAGTGGCATACTATGCATATTCTGCATTGCATATATTACAGACATATGCTCATCTGCATGTTCACCTCTATCACGTCACCACTATCATGTTCATGTCTATTACGTCACCACTAGACAACATTAGTTATTACATAAACTGGACATGACTATAGATATGACCTGATGATAACCGGCTAGGTAGTGATGGTATTAAAAGGTGACCTGTTATTTATTTGCACTGCTTTTATGTTTCTCTATTTCTACTGTTTATATATCCTTATTATATGGTATCACTAGTCCACCTCACGTACTATATATTATTATCGTGCTTGTATTACTATTGTATATATTACTGCCTCCTTCATTTTACCACTCACTAGGTCGCTTTCTGACGACCCTGTGTTTGCATGCCCAGATTGGAGATCCGCGTACCGTAGTATCCGAGAGTACCTTGGAGTCACATCGGAGCTTCCGCATCGGACTATTCCTAGGTATCTTGGTAATTTATTTTCGTTATCTTATTTGTCTCCATTTTTCATATCTGTTATGATCGCTGACCTCTTTCTGCAGGTATTCTTGTACTGCTTTTATGCTGGACCTCATGTTTATATGGAGGTAATGTACTGTACTGAGGCTTAACGTACGCGTGAGCGTGTATGCACCTCGCGTATGTACATCGCCATAACGTCCCCGTACCTACGGGATCGGGGCGTTACAGTGAGAGGGCTCCTATTTTTGAGCCGAGGTCTGGTTTGGAGGACATAACCCCACGCGCAGTAAGATGGGACCTCCAAAATATTAGCAGATCTCTACTTGAAGTTGATCTAAATGAGATTGATAGGAATATTTTAAGTTAGACTTCTTTTATGTGCAGTACAAATAAAATGCGACCATAGTCGCAGTATTGAGCTGCACTTTTCGCAATTCGTTTTGTGCCTGACAAACATTATGCGACCATGGTCGCATTCTCTTGAAAATTCTTTTACATGAAATGCACCATGGTCGCAGTGTTGAGCTGCATGTCTTGGCAGATAAATTTATGCAGGACAAACATACTGCGACCATGGTCACATTCTTATCATAAATACTGAATAAATAAACTGTGACCATGGTCGCAGTATAATTATTTCATTATTTTATTTTAAACTTACCATTTTCTGTTTATTTTCAGATTTTGAGTCGAATGGCCAACATCTCTAATGCTGAAAAAAATTTGGTTGGCTTTCTGTTGAAGGGGAAGAGGAGGAGGAAGAAGAAGAAGCAGAAGATGAAGAAGAAAATGAAGAAGAAGAAGAAGGCCATACATATAATGAAGCTGACATTCCGGCGGAAAATGAGCCAGAAGCGGCTGAAACGAGTGAGCAAGAACCATCTTTTACAGGTTATTTGCCACCACCACGGGATGATCAAGCTGAAGAGATAAAAGAGTTGAGGTCTCAAAATCAATACTTGAGAGAATATGTTTCTCAGCTTGAAAAAAAAATTGAAAAAATGGAGACTGAGAGCAGACTCAAGGCTGAATTAAAAATAAAAAGGAGAGAAAAAAGAGAGAAGAAAAAACTAAAAAGGCAGCAGACGAAATTAAAAGTGAAAGAAAAAGAAGAATAAGATCTGTTAAGAGCAGCCGCTGCTGCGGAGAAGGAGAAGGAGAAGAAGAAGGAAGAGGAGGAGCATGAGAGAAGAAGATTGGAAGAAGAGAAGGAAAAGGAGGAGAGGAGGAGAGAACTGGAGGAGAAGGAGAAGGAAAAGAGGAGAATGGAAGAGGAGGAGAATGAAAGGAGAATGAGGGAAGAAGAGGAGAAGGAGAAGAAGAGGAGGAAAAAGGAGGAGCAGGAAAAGGAGGAGAGGAGGAGGGAAGAGGAGGGGCAGGAGAGAAGGAGGGAAGAGGAGGAGATTGAGAAGAGAAGGAGAGACGAGCAGAGGTGGAGGGAAGAGGAGGATCAGAAGAAGAGGAGCATCAAAAAGGAGAAGAAGGAGAAGGAAAAGACGAGGAAAGAAGAGGGGGAGCAGTAAAAGCAGAAGCGGAGAAAGTTGTTGGAGGAGTTAAAGAAGAAGCGGGAGAAAAAGAGGAATGTGGAGGAAGAGCAAATTAGAAGGAAGGGTGAAGAGGAAAAGGAGCACAAAAGAATGACGGAGCGGATGGAGAAGCAGGCTGAAGAGGAGAAGAAGAAAAAATTGGAAGAGGATGAAATCATGGCTTCTGAATCTATTTTAAATTTTTCTGGGGAAGATATGCCAACTTTTTCTTTGAATATAACTCAAATGATTTAAGAAACCCAAAGAGATATACCTTCTGAAGAAAAAAATCAAGAACATACTCCGCCTCAGAAGCAATCCTTAAAAGAAACTGTTTGGAATACTCTAAAGGAACGATAGAAAGGGGAGTCAAAGCACGCAAGCGCGCTGAAAGAGATCGCGATGACTCCGACTTCGTTTATCCAAAACAGAAGAAGAAAATAAATGAACATCCTCTTCCACAGCCTGCGGCTGTGAGTTCTGCCGCTGGTTTCGGCGACAAAGAGATTTCCTCCACTGAGCCAAAATCGAGAGAATTGACCGAAACCACGGCATACAGAATTCTGCAGCCCCATCAACAAGCTCTTATAAAAAATTTCTTCGACAAGTCCTTCTCTGAGTAAGTTAATTAATTTTATTATAATTCATATCAAAAAACTGTTATACCTTTATATAAGAACAATTTAATTACTAACTTTATTTTGAATATCTTGCAGTTCTACTGCGTATCAGGATACCGACAACGGAATAATGATTACAAGGAATGACATTGAGGACCTGATGTTCAGTAGAGACTTAGATGCGAATATAATTCATTTCTACATGCAGCATCTAGAGAAAGGAGAAGGATTAAAAAGCATATTCTTTCGGAGCGAAACTTGGGTAAAAATCTACTTTCTCCTTTACGGTTTAATGTAATATCAATTGTGGAACAGATTACTAATATTCTCTATCTCTGTGTAGGCTTTAACTTATGTACTGCGACTAAGTTCGCAGCTTATAATTAAAATGTATTGCTACTAACTCATGTACTGCAACTAAGGTCGCAGCTGCGACTAAGTTTGCAGCTGCTTCTAAGTTCGCAGCTTATAATTAAAATGTACTGCTACTAACTCATGTACTGCGACTCAGGTAGTTGCTGGAGGATTAATCAACAACACCAATGCGACCTTAGCCGTTATGTGTGCTAATATAAAAGGAGCAGATACCTGATGTACTGCGACTTTAGTCGCAGTCCATTAAAATATTAATTACAACGAATATAATTTTGGTAAAGAAAAGAATGCGACCTAAATTGCAGTTGCTGGTCCTCTTTATCAATAACAGCACTGCGACCTTGGTCGCTATAGTAATTACTATAAAAAAGGGTTAATTAAGAAACGCTGCGACCTGGATCGCAGTTTGTTATCTTGACGTAATGACTTCTTATTTTAATTAATTTTTTCTTATATTTTAAATTCGTTTAGTATTTTATTTATTTTTTTTCTTGTCCGCAGCACGGTGTTATATATAAAAGTGAAGATCTGAAAGATCATTTCATCAAGCAGCAGCTGTTGAAAAAGTGGACAGCTGATGTGCAGTACATGTTCTTCCCGATCAATCATAAACATAGTGCCAATGATCCCGGATTTCACTGGACCTTATTGGTATTTGATTGCGATACACAAGAGTGAATTTTTTACAACTCTTTGGTCCCAGCTGAAAAAATTAGTAGTATATCAAAGCTTTACCAAAAAGATGCAAGAATAATGGTGAGTTGAAATTTTGTATTTCGATTACTAGAAACTTGCATTTAATTTGATTAATACTAATTTTTTTTCCTATTGACATTGCAGAAAGAAAGATTATTACAGATTTTTGAGATTAATTTTAATAAATTAATGAGAAAAATAAATATAAAATACACAAGATGCCCCCAACAAGCAAACAGGTATATAAATTTTTGACATCTCCTTACCTTTCATATTTTCTACCTTTTTTTAGTACAAAAATCTAATTTCATTTAATGATTACTCTATGAAAATTTCAGTGTTGATTGCGCTGTATATGTATGCAAGTACATGGAAAGCATAGCGTCTGGTAGTCCAGCAGCTGTTGATACTGTTACGGATGCTGATGTACAGAGACTAAGAAGTGAGCTTGCATACATGATACTTGCAGATAAAGAGAAGAGTTGGGATGAAGAAACAGAAATTATACGAAGGACAGTATTTAATGACTAACAGTTGACAATTTATTGATATAGCACAATTTTTTATTTTATAAATGTAAAAATAATTGCAATTGCAATTCATTGAATAATTTTTTTCTTTTATTGATTTAATTTATAAACATTTATATACATTTATTTATTATAAGTTCCATTGATTATTTCCAATCTACATTTGTTACAACTTGGATTTTACTATTGCGTACTGATGATAGAAACAAACATGCGTTCAGTAATTGTATTGCGATCAAAGTCGCAGTAATGACCTGTTTGAGTTACAGCGTTTCCTTATACG
Organism: Agave tequilana; assembly: GCA_038442645.1. Classification (NCBI taxonomy): domain Eukaryota; kingdom Viridiplantae; phylum Streptophyta; class Magnoliopsida; order Asparagales; family Asparagaceae; genus Agave; species Agave tequilana. Next base: position 48,131 of record JAVJIF010001366.1, on the reverse strand, counting down.
GCAATACTTTAATCGAGACAGCGATTATGGTCGCAGTTACTTAATCGTTTATCAGTTCCTAATGCGACTATGGTCGCAATAATGAACTATTTTTGGAGTTCAAAGTAATTTAAAGTTAGAGTGTATTAACTTTTAAACTGTTTTGGATAACTGAACAGTCACCTAGGAAGTATACAATTTTTGAGAAAAGGTAGAAAATAAATTTGAGAGATATTCACGTGGTTCGAGAGCTTAAACCTTTTGAAATTCTAGGATTAAAAATATATAAAGGGTCATCAGGACAGGATTATAAACATACTAAATTGTTTTTACTGAAACTCGTTACTCTCACTGTTCGGAATTAGATTCCAAAAATGTCTTCTCCACAGTCTTCACCGGAAAGAAGCCAATCATCTAATGATGATTGGATGTATAGTTCTGAAGATATGCCTCGCTACGGGTCAGAGGATGAGCTTGATACAGACGACCCGTTCTAGGAGTTCATTGATGAACCAAAATACATCAATGAAGAGAAAGAAAGCGAAGAGGAGATTGTCATCGAAGAGGTAGAAGGGACGGAAAGCGATACGGAAGACGAAAGCAGTCATACACTTGACGACGAAACTGATTATCATGGTGATGACGAGAATTAGAAGTTTAAAATTTGTATTTTGTTTTTTTTCAATATATATAACTCTGTTTTCTAAGGTTAATTGAGTGAATTACAGTTTTTACAACTATGTCTTGGTTGAAATGCTGTACAATTGTTATAAACCTTCATTTTAAATATTTACTAATAGTCTTTATTGATGTTTACGCTAAATGAATATACTGCGACCAACGACGCAGTTAATAATTATATTATTTCACATGTATATAAAATTTTAAAATGAAGGTTGCGACTTTGGTCGCAGTTGCTGGCCGCAGTCTTAATAAAACACACTGCGATCTTGGTCGCAGTTGATGGTCTTTAGATTTAATCAACAACAACAATGCGACTTTGGTCGCTATGCGTGTTAATATAAAGGAAACACCTACCTAACGTACTGCGACCTAAGTCGCAGTCATTGTACTGCGACCCTAAATTGCAGTTGCTGGCCCTCTTTATCAATAACAACATTGCGACCTTGGTCGCAATTAACCATGTACACTGCGACCAAAGTCTCTGTCTACATTATATACACAAAAAGTAAACTATATAGGAGAATTTTGTAGCAGTAAAACTTTAAAGTACAACTACTTACAAAAATAATATAGTAGAAATTAAAGAATGATAATATATCTGATTATAATGTCACGCCAGTGGTAGACTGCGACATGAATCTCTCTACACTGTGCGACCCTGGTCGCACTTCATGAAAAATTGAAGTCTTTGTTCCTTCAAGATGGAGGCAACCCAAAACCTACTTCTTCTGCCATTAAAAAGGAAATAGTAAGAATTTTAAAGATGCATCATTATAAAAAAATGATTGAAAGGTTTAATGTAATACCAGTAACGGACAACCAGTCCTGTAATGACCCAGCTCTTGGCAGTTACCACATCTTCGATGCTTAACTTCCTTCTGATATATAGAATCTTCAAAACCAGACTTAAGCCTGGATGCAGCTCTAGGCCTCCCCTTAGTTGGTACAGAACCAATTAGATCACGTATATTCAATTCTTCACCATCTCGCAATATGACAACAGAACCACTGGAACCAACTGTAGTTTTAGGCTGTGATGAATGATCATTTCCTGATATGGCTTTGTATTCTCTAGTGGTTTCTTCGGCAAAATTTTTCAAAACAGCCTCAAAATTTGAAAGATGGATATCAGAATCAGCGACCATGTCAAGAATTGCATTAAATTTTGAACGAATTGTCCACAATCTAGCCGTCCGTGGAGTGCCTTGACTGGGAAAAGGCTTCATGCCATTTTCAATTGCAACGTTTTTGTAACGAGCATCCAACCTCCATCTCTGAAGTATATATGATTCCGGTATATGTGTAACATGATTGCGCCACAAGATACACAGAATATGTCTACATAGGATACCGTCTGTTTCAAATAACGAGCAACTACAAGAAACATGAAGTTCCTCACGCTTATCATAACTGACATTTTCTCAGCTGTCTTTTGATTCTGAAAAATTACCAACCAAATATGTTGATCCAGGTTTGTCATGTTCCACCTCTTCTGAAAACAGTATCATTACAACTGCCCATTCCTTTTGGAACAACTAAAAAATCTTCGGTGTATACAACTTCGAAACCTGTATCTCATATGGATTCGATGTACAATTGGGCACAGAATTCAATCCTCGAAAATCTTGAAGAGATTCAGATGTAAGACGGGCAGCAACAGATTTATCATATTGGTGAACAAATTCCACTAATTTCGTGTATGCGTTAACAAAACCATCAAAGAAGGAATTAATACTCTCGGACCTCTGACTGGTTGTCATTCTAGCACAGAAAACATCCTTGAGATATGCATTAACCCAGTGTCCACGAAGCCTGTACATCTTCATCAACCAACTGTCATCTTCTTCTTCTAACTGATATTTTTCATTCATCAGACGTCATCGTTCCTCACAAGTGCTTATATCACGGGAGGTGTACCAAGCATGAAAATCGGAGACCATGTCTTCTCCATACTTGTTTGCCATTGGGATTTGTTGCTCGGCAACATGTTTCCGCCCATGCCAGAAACAGTAACGGTGCTGAGAAGTTGGGAAAACAATCTTGATGGCGTCACCAATCTGCGCATCCTGATCAGTAATAATCAGCTTCGGTTCAACTCCATGCATGCACTTGAGCCATTTTTGAAATAGCCAAACAAAAGTATCCCTCTGCTCATCAGCAAGCAATGCACAGCCGAACAAAATTGACTGCCGGTGATGATTTACTCCAGTGAATGGAGCAAATGGCAAGCTCAAGTGATTAGTTCTGTATGTTGTGTCAAAAACGATCACATCACAGAACCTCAGATACGAGGAAATAGCTCTTCCATCAGCCCAAAAAATGCTTCTAAGTGTGCCCGCGTTATCGACTTCACTTGAAAAGAAGAATTCTGGATCGGTCTCGGCTTTCTCTTGAAAATATTTGATAATAGCAATAAACTCATGACCACAGTTATTTCTACGTTGACGAGTAAAATCAATAACTTGTTGCGGGCTCACTTCTTCACAGCCTTCTCCCTGGCTCATTGCATTCACAACGCGGGAAATATTTGAAGGCCGCATTCCCACATCAACCAGATTGCTCATAATGTTTCTGCTAATCTTTGAACGATGAGTCTGGTGAGAGTAATGGTGATGTACCTTATCCGGGCTTGACAATTCATGTGAATGAGTATCAACAAATTTTGTGATAACCCAATATCTTCTTTCAAAAAATAAACGAAGACGGACATGCATCTCAGCAGGACAAGCTACTCTAGTGTCAATTCGACGATGCACTGTAAGCCCCTCTGGTCTTTTGTCACACAACTTCTTCACACCTTCCTTGTTGCAGCAAAATTTTTTGCAAATAATCTCATAAGGAGGCTTCCGTGACTTATCTGTACCTTTTCTTCTCACGCTAAAGCCTCTATTCCTTGCAAAAGAATTGTAGAAATTGTATGCTTCCATATTCGACAGGAACTGTTTCCCTATAAACTTATCTGAGCTTCCAGACATTTCTCCATTTGCATTCATATCCTACAAAAAACAATTACACGAATTACATGAATATAAATATTTTTTAGATGTCGCACGTCTAAAATATAAGTTATATAACTGCGAAGAAGGTCGCATAAGAGATGAAATCTATATTACTTCTTATTAAATACTGCGACCAAAGTCGCAGTCATCCGTATGATAAGAAATCTATATTACTTCTTACTAATGACTGCGACCTAAGTCACAATCATCCGCCGAAGAAATCTATTTTACTTCTTACTAAAGACTGCAAACTAAGTCGCAGTCAAAAAAAAAATTCACATATGAGATGGAATCTATATTACTCCTTATTAAAGACTGCGACCTAAGTCGCAGTTATCCGTATGAGAAGAAATCTGTATTACTCCTTAATACAGACTGCGACCTAAGTCGTAGTTATCCGTATGTTAAGAAATCTATATTACTCCTTACTAAAGACTGCGACCTAAGACGCATACCAAAAAAAAAGATTTCACAGCCGGAGATTATTTTCAAATAAGATTGCGACTGAATATTAAAACGGTCGCATTTCTAAAACTTTAAAACATGTGTTATAGGTCGCAGTACAACATAGACTAAAGAGAAAAAATTCAATATTTAAGAAATAGTTTTTAAAAAATTGAAACAATTAAAATCTGTGGATCGGCATGCAAAGATGTCAACCCTTCAAGATTCTCAATATTCTGAGAGAAAGTAGAACCAGATGCAATATCTTCCATATTTAGATCGCCAGTAGACGGCTCAGACGTCACATTAAATATTTTGGAGAAAAAATTGATCTGAAAAGATTTTATATTTTCAGGAAAAAGTTTATCGCAGGCTGAAAAGGAGAATCTAGATCTGACAAAGAGAGGTACGGAAATAGGGGAAAAATAATTTATAAATAATAACCTAAATCCTATAAAGAGCGGCAAAAAAAAGGAGAAAAAATAATAATAAACAATAACCTAAGTCTGACAACATAGCTTTCATAAGGGGTATTTGGTAATTTAACTTCTTCCTATAAGCGGACCGCAAGTTAGTGGGGTGACAAAATTGAGCCACGTCACCGCAGGCTGAGAGAGTTCTCTCAGCTGCAGGCTGATATACATTTTTCTATATATATATATATATATATATATATATATATAAGACTTGTATGCATATAAAAACACGTGATTTGAAGTTTATTTACTCTATTTTCTTTGGGTAAACATTAACGGTTTTTAAACAGTAGAACAAAATGGAAAGATTAGATCAATGAGTAAATGAACTTCAAATCACGTGATTTTTTATATGTGTACATCTTATAACATGAAACATGAATATGATAATGTGCGGTCGGATCGCGGAAAAAAAAATCGGGATGTTGGAGTTTTAAGTCGTCTCCTTAAATTGTAATCTAAGAAGACCTACTAGGAGCACTTGACCCATATATATATATATATATATATATATATATATATATATATATATATATATATATATATATATATATATATATATATATATATATATATATATAAGACTTGTGTCATTCCGGAAAGAATCGAGATCGAATTCTTCACACTAAAATACCAACATCTGACATTCGAATACAAGGTCCGTTCCGTTGAAGTTGATTTAGGGCCTGTTTGGTTAAGGGTTGAAGTGAGGAAGTGAAGAAGTGAGGAAGTGATAATAGTTCCCTTTGGAACTTGGGAATTGGTTAGTAAGTTTTCTGATGTTTGGATGTTGTTGGGAAGTGTGATTTGAAAAATGTTATGTCTTTTCCGGTGTTTGGATGGTAATGTGGAAGTGAAAGTGAAAAAATTGACTACAAAGTTGACCGCAAAATAATATTAAATTAAAAATTAATTAAGAAAAATAAAAATTAGACTGTAATTAGAATGCAAGTGAGATTTACATGAACAAAAAATTAACTGTTTTGTGTTATAACTTATTACAAATGAGATTTACATGACCACAAAATTAACTGTAACACTCTAGAAGTGAGGAAAACGTTGTGTAAAGGAGAAAAGAGATAAGGAAAAGAACTTTTTCCATTTTCCTTTTCCGGTGTTTGGAAGAACAGCGAAAATGAGAAAAGACACTTTCCACTTCCTCACTTCCACCCAATTCATTGAATCCAAACAGCCCCTTATATTATTTCAAGTATCTATTAATAAAAAATCAAGTATTTTGAAAATTTTTTGCCCATGCATTAAGTAGGAGAAATAACAGACGGCCTAAATAGTGAGTTAGTTAGCTTAACGGTGTAGAACATTTGAAGCCTAATAAAAATTGATTTATAGGGAATTTTAAATGTTTAGATCACGATCAAATGGCCGGATTGAGAATTTGTTGTCTAAAGACATAAATCTAACCAACTCACTACTTTTAGTCGTTCATTTTGTGCCGGTTGATGGATGGGTAAAAAGTATTCAAAACACTTGATTTTGATTTATATATATTTGAAATAATATAGATCAACTTCATCAGAGTGAATCTTCTATCGAATGTCGGAGGGTTGTATTTGAGTGGGAAGGATTCATGCTCGAATCCTGACAGGAGTCTCTCTCTCTCTCTCTCTCTATATATATATATATATATATATATATATATATATATATATATATATATATATATATATATATATATATATATATATATATATATAAAATACACATAGGTGTAACTAAGTTAAGTTACACATATCTTTTTCCACCACACAAAAAATATTTTTAAACACATGTAGGGATCACTCACATTAATTTTTGTTTGTATCTCATCAAGAAAAATTTTTGTGTGGCGGAAAGAGATGTATTTAACTCTACTTAGTTACACCTAAGTGTATTGTAACCTTACCCATATGTGTATGTCTGTAGAAAGAGACTTGTGTCCTTCCAAAAGGATTTGAACCCGAATCCTTCTCATTCAAATTCAACCCTTTGATATTCGAATACAAGACCCACTCTGTTGAATTTGATCTATATTATTTCGAGTATTTATAAACAAAAAATCAAATATTTTGAATACTTTTTGTTTATGCATCAAGTAGGAAAAAAACAGACATCCTAAATAGTGAGTTGGTTAATTTAACAGTGTAGAACATTTGAAACCTAACAAAAATGAGTTTGTAGGAGTTTTTAAATGTTTAGATCATAATAAAATGGCCGGATCGAGAATTTGTATGTCTAAAGACAAAAGTTTAACCAGCTCACTACTTTCAGTTGTCCAGATTGCGCCGCTCGATGGATGGGTAAAAAATAATCAAAACACTTAATTTTTATTTTATAAATACTTGAATAATATATATCAACTTCAATGGAGTGGATCTTGTATTCGAATGTCAGAGGGTTAAATTTGAGTGGGAAGGAGCTCAGCCATTCAACTAGTTCTCAATCCTGTGTGCTGATGTAACAGCCATTTTTTTTATTAAATACCTATATTAATAAAGATGACCAAAGAATTATATTTCATCTTTATGAGTTATTTTCATTTTTTTTTGGGTATAAATTGGTATATATATAGTAAATATATATAAATATTTTATGCCAAATAATTATGATATTAGAATATATGGGGAGTATATCTTAAATATTGCAAATTTTGGTATATCTTTAAGTACTTCCAAAATTGGCTTATACCAAAAATAATACTATATATTGTAGATCAAAATTTTTTTTTATTCTTTTAGTTAGTGGAGGTGTTAGGTGTGCATGGTGAGGTGAGATGTAGGGCTAGGATGAGTTTGGTCTTAGATCTAGCCATGTGGCAAGACTTGAGGGGAAGTTGTAATTGCAATGACCAGGTTATTAGGGGCCTATTTGCATAATAGCCTTCTCTTACGTTAGGATCTGAGAGAAGTTTTCTTCCTCTCTGTAAAAATCCAGAACTTCCCCAAAACCAAACCCTAGAATTTCTTCCCCTCACTCTCACTCTCACTCTCTCTCTCTCTCTCTCTCTCTCTCTCTCTCTCTCTCTCGCACCCCGGCCGAAGCCAAGGGGGGCGGCAGCACAGCCGCGCCACCACCGCACGCGGCTGCGCACAGCCGCGAGCAGCAGCCCGCAGCCGCGCGCAGCGCGCGGGGGCGGCGCTCAGCCGCGCGCCAGCAGCGGCTCAGGCCGCGGGTCGGCCTGAATCGGGGGGGGGGGATCCCCTGTTGACTGGAGTAGAAGAGATTCAGATTTGGTGATGAGTTTGCAAGGGAAAAAAAACAAAGCCCTAATTCTGAAATTAGGTTCCAAAACCCCCAAAATTCTGAAATTAAATTGGGTTGAAGGTAAGATTTATTACTTTACTAATTTTTCCTCCTTATGAATCATTTTATAACTAAGATGTGCCTTGTCTTTCTTTTGCTAGGATTTTGATTAAGGGAGGATTGATCAAATCATAAGTGGGAATCCATATCAAGGTGAGTAAATTTACATACTCACTTCACATACCAAAGTTATGAATTTTAATTCAAAGTAAATGGATGTATGATACTAAGAGAAATTTCAAGGGAAGTGTACTAGAATAGGGTAAGGTAGCATGTATATTAACGTTTCATAAAATTGGTGACATATTGACTCTCTTTTCATTAGAGGGGTTACATAAATTTTTGTGTTATGTATTATAACAATTAGAGTGAAGTTAAGTAGTATAGGTAAAGTAAATAGTGATGGGTGTTGCTAAAATGTAAGGGTGAATTAGTAGTCATATTACATGTTATGTTGTGACATGTTAAAGTCACTAATCTTAATACCTAGGCATCTCCGCATGAACCACATTGTACGAATTACTATGGTAATATCTATATAATAGCATGATTGAAATTATGGATGAAATGCAAGCATGTCAACTTTGTGATCCTGCCAACATGCTAATTGTGTAACGTATGCAACGATATATGTATTTTTTTATGCAATATATATATTAGTGTGTTGATTTTGGGATCTACATGTTACTATGGTAAATCCCTATAATTGTCAATTAAGAGGAGGAAGGGGCCGGGCGGGAGCCGGTAGGAGTGGGAGAAGACGGTGAGTAACGGTAGTGCATATTGCTTATTAACATAAGGAGGAAGGGGCCGGGCGGGAGCCGGTAGGAGGAAGAAGACGGGGGTCATGGGAATCATGTATATACATTGCGTGAATATGTGTATTATTTCATAAACTATATATATATGTGTGTGTGTGTGTGTGTGTGTGTGAGAGTCTTGGTTGCAGTTCCAGGAGGAAGGGGCCGGGCGGGAGCCGGTAGGGGGAGAAGACGGGGTAAATTAACACCTTATGATTAGGGTGACGTGTGAATGTGCCCTAGTAAGTAATAAAAGTATTGTATTGTCGGTAAATATTTGTAAAGTGACAATATATAGTCAAGGTTTGGGCAAGGTAAGAATATGTGTCTAGAGGCTTTAGAGGGGGATCAAGTAATGATCCTCGCTCTAGTACATTATTAGAAGGAACTTTTAATCAGAAAGAAAGCCTAACAATAAATTGGGTAAGGTAGTATCTATACTCATGTAAGGTTTCCTTGGGCTCCACAATGTATGTCGTGGAAATATATATCATGTTATCATTTATAAAGTGTTTATGAAATTTACTCGCTGAGCCGTCGAGCTCATTCCTTTCATTTTCTTCTCTTTCAGGTCGGGATAAAAGTAAGGGCATCTTGCAATATGGAGTAGTCATGAGCAGGATGACATATGTTCCATAAAACATTATTTTGTTCACCATGTACATGTAATTATGCTTTATGTCAGCATTACCTAGTTGAGTGTGCGATGGTGCTACTATCATATGTAATTTTTGTAATAATTGTAATTAGAACTTGTGGTACATGGGATGTTGGTGAAGTTAAAAGTTGTGATCATGTTGGTAGGATTATGTGGTTAATGGATGCTTTGATGGTTATGTAAGAAGAATACATGTAAGAAGGATATTATGGAGATCTTCTATATTTTGTGATAAGTAGGCCATGTGGCCGAAATTCTTTATGGACATAAGTAGGCCTTGGAGCCGAAATTTATACTTTTGTATGTGGAAAAAGTAAAATTTTAGATGAGATGCTGCCGAAATTTTCTAGATTTTAAATTGAAGAAAAGTTTTGGAAATAAATACGTGTTATGGACCTAATCTTGCTTATTAGAAGCTGGGACCGTTACAGTTGGTATCAGAGCGAGGTTTAGGCAAGGTTAGCCTAGATAGATGTAGCATACAGGACTGGCTAAATAAGCATGTGAAATCTGTATGTCTGTTTGGGTAAAATAGAAAGGGGTATAGGAGGGATAGTAGAATCTTAGGGTATTTTGACCCCGAAAGGTATGATATTTAACTGTTCTCTACGTTTGAATTTGGGTACCCGCATACCTTAATTCAAATGGATCCTGCAAAGGGTGCGGGCCCTTCTGTGTGGAATTTCAGTGGTATGGGACACTGCAAAAGAGAGAACAATTTAAATATCACACAAGACAGGGTTAAACCTATTGTCAGGGTAGTTCCACCCAAAGGAAAATTATGAAGATCGGCATGGTTAAAGAAGTGATAATTTTCTATCATGTATTATTATGTATTCATGCAAGTTATTATTTAGAGAAGAATTGGAAGGCAAATTGTCTAATGTAAATCTCTTACTTATACAGATGGGAGATTCAGAAATGACGGGATCGTCATCCGACAATCCGGAGTCGGAAAGTTTGAGTTGGATTGCAGACCAGTTGGATTGGGATTTTGAGTCAGATGAAACCAATCCAGCTATCATTCTGAAAAGTCCCTCAGACGGTAAAAATACAGGGGTTCGCTTGGAACAAGATAATAAAGATGAAATCAGTGAGGCAGAAAGTGCCATAGGGAATGCACCAACAACCGTGGACATGGAAATACTGCCTAGTAATGAAATGAATCCTGAAGGAAGGATTTTCTTTGGAGGTATTTGGTGGGATTCCAGTTGGGTAGAAGACATGGATCTCTATGATGATAATGAGAATTGGAGATGTGAATATGATACTATTCAAGAAGAAGAAGGAGAGAATCCTGAGAAAGAAAATCTAGAAGAAGAAGAGGATCCTGAAGAAATAGATCCAGAAGAGGATGATCCTGTGAAATTAAATCAAGAAGAGGAAGATCCTGAAGAAGAGGAAAACAATAAGGAAGATGAATTTGGAGGAGACAACAGGGAGGAAAGCTCATCGGGTTCTAACATAACCCCATGATAGGAGTCTAGAGGGGTGGCATTTTTGTTTTTGGTTGTTTTTGTTTTTGAAGAAAAATGAATGTGGACTTACATGAATGAATATTTTTTTGTTTTTGTAAAGAGAAAGGTTGTCAATAGCTATATGTATGAACAATGTATTCCTTTATGACTGCATTTGTATGTTTCGAAAGAATGTAATCATGCTAATGTAAATGTTACCATGAAAACATTTTGTGCATAAATGAAATCAGTGTTTTGTTTTGAACTATTCTACTTATTATTATTGAGTTGCCATTGATTAAGTTCGACTATTCTTCTAGGTATTAAATGGACTTAAATTTTCCTCCATCCGAGGCCAACTCGGAGGGCGACGTCCCATTGCACAGTGCAATCGGGAGCGTCCATCCCCCATCAAGTCAAGAACTCCTAAATGAGCAAACTAATGCCACTCGGAGAATTCCAGACAGAATACCAGATTGGTTGTTGCAACTGGCAAATGTTAACAACCCTCGAAGAGCCCTTGAACAATTTCAAAAGTTAAATCTACCAGCTTTTAAAGGAGGAGTTGACTCGATACAAGCCGAAGAATGGCTCCGTCAAATTGAGAAAATACTTGATGTTATGGAGTGCACGGAAAATCAACGGGTATCTTTCACCTCCTTTATGTTCCAAGGAGAAGCTGAGCGCTGGTGGGAGATGATCAAAGGAGGAGCTAGAACCATGGGGAAAGAAATTTCTTGGAACTTCTTAGTTAAGAAGTTCAATGAAAAATATATACCGGGAGTGGTAAAGGACAGACTCGCAATGGAGTTCCAAGACCTAAAGCAGGACCAGTTGACTGTGAGTCAATATGAGGCCAAATTCACCCAACTGTCAAGATATGCGGAGAAATTGGTGTCTGAAGAGGAAGATAGAGCAAAAAGATTTGTTAGAGGCTTGAGGCCTGGAATCAGGAGTAAACTGATTCCTTTCCAATTACAGATCTATGGCCAAGCAGTAGAGAAGGCCCTAGAAATTGAAAGAGACATACAGGAGAGCCAGGAGGCAAGGACCAGGGAACCGCCTTTTATGAAGCGCCTCCGGTATGCTAATGCGCCAAACTTTGGAGCTCATCCGGTAAGGTCCGACAGAGGTACCGGATCTTCCTTTATGCCGGCCCAAGGGACCAGAGGGAACTCGTGGCCCAAGAAGAGGGGATTTTCTCATTCAGAATTACCAATGCCATCTCCACACTCCAACTTTGCGGGAAGCCAATGGTGTCCCAGATGCAATAGGAATCACACCGGCAGTTGCTCTGTTGGTAAGCAATGTTTTGCTTGTGGTAAAATGGGTCATATGAGGAGAGACTGCCCAACCCTGCATGGATATCCAGGAGCTAGTAGGGGAACAGGAAGACCGACCATGGGTATTGCCCCAACAGCAGGAGGACAAGCTACCGCCTTTCGACAACCTGTCAACAGGACTCGTTCAGCCACAACGCAAGCATCGGTACAACAACCCAGAGCTCAGGGAAGAATGAACGCAATAACTCCACAGGAAGCTAGGGCATCCAATGCAGTGGTGGAAGGTACCGTCTGTGTATCTAAAAATATTGCTCGAGTATTATTTGACCCTGGTGCTACCCATTCATTTATTTCTTCATCATTTGCTGCAATGATTAACAAGAACTCTGAACCTATGAACTATCAACTAGTGGTGTCAACCCCAGTAGGCGCGAGTGTGACCACTAGTGAATATTATAAGGAATGTGAAATCATTATAGGAGAAATGAAAACACATGCAGACTTGATTAAATTAGGAGAGATGGAATTTGACATCATCCTAGGAATGGATTGGTTGTCAACATATCGAGCTCATGTAGATTGTCACCAGAAGAGAATAATATTTAAGTTAGAAGGAGCTCCAGAAAGAGTCTATGAAGGGATGAAGGGTAAGATTTGCACTCCAATTATTTCAGCTGTGAAGGCCACTAAGCTATTAAGGCAAGGATGTCAAGGATTTCTGGCAACTGTTATAAGTGAAGACAAGATAATGAAAGTTGAAAACATTGAAGTTGTGAAGGAATATCCTGATGTATTTCCGGAGGATCTACCCGGTTTGCCCCCAGATAGGGAAGTAGATTTTTCCATTAATCTTCTACCAGGGACAAGCCCCATATCCAAGGCACCCTATAGAATGGCACCCGCAGAAATGAAAGAATTGAAGGACCAACTGCAGGAGTTACTCAGTCTGGGTTTTATTCGGCCAAGTGTATCACCTTGGGGTGCTCCTGTGTTATTTGTTAAGAAGAAAGATGGGAGCATGAGGCTGTGTATAGACTACCGGGAGTTGAACAAGGTCACTATCAAGAATCGGTATCCACTGCCAAGGATTGATGATCTTTTTGACCAACTTCAGGGTGCCAGTTTATTTTCTAAAATAGATCTGAGATCTGGATATCATCAATTAAAAATTAAGCCGGAAGATGTTTCTAAGACAGCCTTTCGGACTAGATATGGACACTATGAGTTCTTAGTGATGCCATTTGGTTTGACCAACGCTCCAGCAGCATTCATGGATCTGATGAATAGGATCTTCCAACCATATCTAGATCAATTTGTGGTGGTCTTTATAGATGACATTCTAATCTACTCTAAAAGCAAAGAGGAGCATAAAAATCATTTAAGGGTAGTTTTACAATTATTGAGAGAGAACCAACTTTATGCAAAACTTAAAAAGTGTGAATTCTGGCTGGATAAAGTAGGATTTTTGGGTCACATCATAAGTAAGGAAGGAATATCGGTGGATCCTGCTAAGATCGAAGCAATTAAGGAATGGCCTCGACCTACCAATGTCACCGAAGTGCGGAGTTTTCTGGGACTGACTGGGTATTACCGGAGATTTGTGGAGGGATTCTCCAAAATAGCAGCATCCTTGTCACAATTAACCAAGAAGGGACTCAAATTCCATTGGGGAGATAGTCAGGAAAGAAGTTTTCAAGAGTTAAAGGATAAACTAACATCAGCCCCAGTCCTAACCATGCCCACTGGAACTGAAGGCTATGTTATTTACAGTGATGCGTCAAAGTCAGGGCTAGGGTGTGTGTTGATGCAGCATGGCAGGGTAATTGCATATGCTTCTAGACAACTAAGGAACCATGAGAAGAATTATCCTACACATGATCTTGAGCTAGCCGCAGTCATCTTTGCCTTGAAGATATGGCGACACTACTTTTATGGAGTCTCATGTGATATATATACAGATCATAAAAGTCTAAAGTATATCTTTACCCAAAAGGAGCTGAATATGCGACAAAGAAGATGGTTGGAGTTAATATAAGACTACGACTTGGCTATTCATTACCACCCCGGAAAGGCTAATGTTGTGGCAGATGCCCTTAGTAGAAAGTCGGGAGGATCCGTAGCAGTGTTACTAACACAACGAGATGAATTATTAAAAGACATAGAGCGGCTGCAATTGGAGATCTTGGTGAAGGAAAATCGAGAAGGAATGGTGCAGGTAAGTCAAGTTAGCATTGATTTTGACCTCCACAAAGAGATAAAGGAAGCTCAACTAAAAGATGATCAAGTAATTGGAATTGTGGAAGGAGTGCAAAGGGGTGAAGCCCAAGATTATTCCATTGTTAAGGACTTGCTAAGAAAAGGAGGCCGAATCTATATACCTTCAGATTTTAAGCTCAAAGAGCGAATTATGACTGAAGCACATTGTACTCCTTACACTGCACATCCGGGAGCAACCAAGATGTATCAAGATCTAAGATCAAATTTTTGGTGGGAAGGAATGAAGAAGGATATAGCTAAATTTGTACAAAGATGCCTGATATGCCAACAAGTCAAAGTGGAACACAAGAAGCCTCCGGGACTCCTTATGCCGTTACAAATTCCTGAATGGAAGTGGAGCAATATTACTATGGATTTTGTTACAGGACTTCCCAAATCCCCTCAAGGATATGATGCCATATGGGTGATAGTAGACCGACTCACAAAGTCCGCCCATTTCCTACCCATTCGAATAAACTATTCAATGGACAGATTAGCCCAAATCTACCTCCGAGAAATAATCAGAATTCACGGAGTACCTGAGACTATTGTGTCAGATCGGGACCCCCGATTCCAGTCAAGACTATGGGTCAGCCTATCCCAGGCTTTGGGCACTAAGCTACATCCAAGTACAGCTGCTCATCCGCAAACCGACGGACAATCAGAAAGAACTATACAAATACTTGAAGATATGCTGAGAGCATGTGTATTGGATTTCGGAGGTAATTGGAAAAAATATCTACCATTGGCAGAGTTTGCATACAACAATAGTTATCAATCTACTATTGGAATGCCGCCATTTGAAGCCTTGTACGGCAGGAAGTGTAGATCTCCGATTTGTTGGGAGGAGATAGGAGACCGAACATTATTCGGAGCAGATATAGTGGTAGATACAACAGAGAAAATCCGGATAATTAGGAAGAGGATGAGAGCGGCCCAAAGTAGACAAAAGACATATGCAGATCGGCGCCGGAGACCCTTGGAATTTGCTGAAGGCGACAGAGTTTTCTTGAAGATATCACCAATGAAGGGAGTGATACGGGTTGGTAAACGGAATAAGTTAGACCCCCGTTTCATCGGTCCTTTTGAGATATTGGAAAGAATTGGACCTCTGGCTTATCAGTTAGCATTACCACCGGAAATGGAGAAGATGCATGATGTATTTCATGTGTCACAATTAAGGAAATACATATCAGACCCCAGTCATGTTCTTAGTTACTCTCCACTACAACTCCAAGAAGATTTATCATATACGGTGGAGCCAGTGCAAATCTTGGACCGTAAAGAGAAGGTTTTGCGGAACAAAACTATTCCGTTAGTAAAGGTATTATGGAGAAGCCAGGAAATCGAAGAGACTACCTGGGAACCAGAGGAGAATATGCGATCTACCTATCCACAACTTTTCCAAGGTACGTCGAGCTTCGGGGCCGAAGCTTCCCTAAGGGGGGTAGAAATGTAACAGCCATTTTTTTTATTAAATACCTATATTAATAAAGATGACCAAAGAATTATATTTCATCTTTATGAGTTATTTTCATTTTTTTTTGGTATAAATTGGTATATATATAGTAAATATATATAAATATTTTATGCCAAATAATTATGATATTAGAATATATGGGGAGTATATCTTAAATATTGCAAATTTTGGTATATCTTTAAGTACTCCCAAAATTGGCTTATACCAAAAATAATACTATATATTGTAGATCAAAAATTTTTTTTATTCTTTTAGTTAGTGGAGGTGTTAGGTGTGCATGGTGAGGTGAGATGTAGGGCAAGGATGAGTTTGGTCTTAGATCTAGCCATGTGGCAAGACTTGAGGGGAAGTTGTAATTGCAATGACCAGGTTATTAGGGGCCTATTTGCATAATAGCCTTCTCTTACGTTAGGATCTGAGAGAAGTTTTCTTCCTCTCTGTAAAAATCCAGAACTTCCCCAAAACCAAACCCTAGAATTTCTTCCCCTCACTCTCACTCACACTCTCTCTCTCTCTCTCTCTCTCTCTCTCTCTCTCTCTCTCTCGCACCCCGGCCGAAGCCAAGGGGGGCGGCAGCACAGCCGCGCCACCACCGCACGCGGCTGCGCACAGCCGCGAGCAGCAGCCAGCAGCCGCGCGCAGCGCGCGGGGGCGGCGCTCAGCCGCGCGCCAGCAGCGGCTCAGGCCGCGGGTCGGCCTGAATCGGGGGGGGGGGGATCCCCTGTTGACTGGAGTAGAAGAGATTCAGATTTGGTGGTGAGTTTGCAAGGGAAAAAAAAACAAAGCCCTAATTCTGAAATTAGGTTCCAAAACCCCCAAAATTCTGAAATTAAATTGGGTTGAAGGTAAGATTTATTACTTTACTAATTTTTCCTCCTTATGAATCATTTTATAACTAAGATGTGCCTTGTCTTTCTTTTGCTAGGATTTTGATTAAGGGAGGATTGATCAAATCATAAGTGGGAATCCATATCAAGGTGAGTAAATTTACATACTCACTTCACATACCAAAGTTATGAATTTTAATTCAAAGTAAATGGATGAATGATACTAAGAGAAATTTCAAGGGAAGTGTACTAGAATAGGGTAAGGTAGCATGTATATTAACGTTTCATAAAATTGGTGACATATTGACTCTCTTTTCATTAGAGGGGTTACATAAATTTTTGTGTTATGTATTATAACAATTAGAGTGAAGTTAAGTAGTATAGGTAAAGTAAATGGTGATGGGTGTTGCTAAAATGTAAGGGTGAATTAGTAGTCATGTTACATGTTATGTTGTGACATGTTAAAGTCACTAATCTTAATACCTAGGCATCTCCGCATGAACCACATTGTACGAATTACTATGGTAATATCTATATAATAGCATGATTGAAATTATGGATGAAATGCAAGCATGTCAACTTTGTGATCCTGCCAACATGCTAATTGTGTAACGTATGCAACGATATATGTATTTTTTATGCAATATATATATATTAGTGTGTTGATTTTGGGATCTACATGTTACTATGGTAAATCCCTATAATTGTCAATTAAGAAGAGGAAGGGGCCGGGCGGGAGCCGGTAGGAGTGGGAGAAGACGGTGAGTAACGGTAGTGCATATTGCTTATTAACATAAGGAGGAAGGGGCCGGGCGGGAGCCGGTAGGAGGAAGAAGACGGGGGTCATGGGAATCATGTATATACATTGCGTGAATATGTGTATTATTTCATAAACTATATATATATATATATATATATATATATATATATATATATATATATATATATATATATATATATGTGAGTCTTGGTTGCAATTCCAGGAGGAAGGGGCCGGGCAGGAGCCGGTAGGGGGAGAAGACGGGGTAAATTAACACCTTATGATTAGGGTGACGTGTGAATGTGCCCTAGTAAGTAATAAAAGTATTGTATTGTCGGTAAATATTTGTAAAGTGACAATATATAGTCAAGGTTTGGGCAAGGTAAGAATATGTGTCTAGAGGCTTTAGAGGGGGATCAAGTAATGATCCTCGCTCTAGTACATTATTAGAAGGAACTTTTAATCAGAAAGAAAGCCTAACAATAAATTGGGTAAGGTAGTATCTATACTCATGTAAGGTTTCCTTGGGCTCCACAATGTATGTCGTGGAAATATATATCATGTTATCATTTATAAAGTGTTTATGAAATTTACTCGCTGAGCCGTCGAGCTCATTCCTTTCATTTTCTTCTCTTTCAGGTCGGGATAAAGGTAAGGGCATCTTGTAATATGGAGTAGTCATGAGCAGGATGACATATGTTCCATAAAACATTATTTTGTTCACCATGTACATGTAATTATGCTTTATGTCAGCATTACCTAGTTGAGTGTGCGATGGTGCTACTATCATATGTAATTTTTGTAATAATTGTAATTAGAACTTGTGGTACATGGGATGTTGGTGAAGTTAAAAGTTGTGATCATGTTGGTAGGATTATGTGGTTAATGGATGCTTTGATGGTTATGTAAGAAGAATACATGTAAGAAGGATATTATGGAGATCTTCTATATTTTGTGATAAGTAGGCCATGTGGCCGAAATTCTTTATGGACATAAGTAGGCCTTGGAGCCGAAATTTATACTTTTGTATGTGAAAAAAGTAAAATTTTAGATGAGATGCTGCCGAAATTTTCTAGATTTTAAATTGAAGAAAAGTTTTGGAAATAAATACGTGTTATGGACCTAATCTTGCTTATTAGAAGCTGGGACCGTTACAGTTGGTATCAGAGCGAGGTTTAGGCAAGGTTAGCCTAGATAGATGTAGCATACAGGACTGGCTAAATAAGCATGTGAAATCTGTATGTCTGTTTGGGTAAAATAGAAAGGGGTATAGGAGGGATAGTAGAATCTTAGGGTATTTTGACCCCGAAAGGTATGATATTTAACTGTTCTCTACGTTTGAATTTGGGTACCCGCATACCTTAATTCAAATGGATCCTGCAAAGGGTGCGGGCCCTTCTGTGTGGAATTTCAGTGGTATGGGACACTGCAAAAGAGAGAACAATTTAAATATCACACAAGACATGGTTAAACCTATTGTCAGGATAGTTCCACCCAAAGGAAAATTATGAAGATCGGCATGGTTAAAGAAGTGATAATTTTCTATCATGTATTATTATGTATTCATGCAAGTTATTATTTAGAGAAGAATTGGAAGGCAAATTGTCTAATGTAAATCTCTTACTTATACAGATGGGAGATTCAGAAATGACGGGATCGTCATCCGACAATCCGGAGTCGGAAAGTTTGAGTTGGATTGCAGACCATATGGATTGGGATTTTGAGTCAGATGAAACCAATCCAGCTATCATTCTGAAAAGTCCCTCAGACGGTAAAAATACAGGGGTTCGCTTGGAACAAGATAATAAAGATGAAATCAGTGAGGCAGAAAGTGCCATAGGGAATGCACCAACAACCGTGGACATGGAAATACTGCCTAGTAATGAAATGAATCCTGAAGGAAGGATTTTCTTTGGAGGTATTTGGTGGGATTCCAGTTGGGTAGAAGACATGGATCTCTATGATGATAATGAGAATTGGAGATGTGAATATGATACTATTCAAGAAGAAGAAGGAGAGAATCCTGAGAAAGAAAATCTAGAAGAAGAAGAGGATCCTGAAGAAATAGATCCAGAAGAGGATGATCCTGTGGAATTAAATCAAGAAGAGGAAGATCCTGAAGAAGAGGAAAACAATAAAGAAGATGAATCTGGAGGAGACAACAGGGAGGAAAGCTCCTCGGGTTCTAACATAACCCCATGATAGGAGTCTAGAGGGGTGGCATTTTTGTTTTTGGTTGTTTTTGTTTTTGAAGAAAAATGAATGTGGACTTACATGAATGAATATTTTTTTGTTTTTGTAAAAAGAAAGGTTGTCAATAGCTATATGTATGAACAATGTATTCCTTTATGACTGCATTTGTATGTTTCGAAAGAATGTAATCATGCTAATGTAAATGTTACCATGAAAACATTTTGTGCATAAATGAAATCAGTGTTTTGTTTTGAACTATTCTACTTATTATTATTGAGTTGCCATTGATTAAGTTCGACTATTCTTCTAGGTATTAAATGGACTTAAATTTTCCTCCATCCGAGGCCAACTCGGAGGGCGACGTCCCATTGCACAGTGCAATCGGGAGCGTCCATCCCCCATCAAGTCAAGAACTCCTAAATGAGCAAACTAATGCCACTCGGAGAATTCCAGACAGAATACCAGATTGGTTGTTGCAACTGGCAAATGTTAACAACCCTCGAAGAGCCCTTGAACAATTTCAAAAGTTAAATCCACCAGCTTTTAAAGGAGGAGTTGACCCGATACAAGCCGAAGAATGGCTCCGTCAAATTGAGAAAATACTTAATGTTATAGAGTGCACGGAAAATCAACGGGTATCTTTCACCTCCTTTATGTTCCAAGGAGAAGCTGAGCGCTGGTGGGAGATGATCAAAGGAGGAGCTAGAACCATGGGGAAAGAAATTTCTTGGAACTTCTTAGTTAAGAAGTTCAATGAAAAATATATACCGGGAGTGGTAAAGGACAGACTCGCAATGGAGTTCCAAGACCTAAAGCAGGACCAGTTGACTGTGAGTCAATATGAGGCCAAATTCACCCAACTGTCAAGATATGCGGAGAAATTGGTGTCTGAAGAGGAAGATAGAGCAAAAAGATTTGTTAGAGGCTTGAGGCCTGAAATCAGGAGTAAACTGATTCTCTGATATTGTAACAGTCTGCCTTAACCTGTGTTCAATTACCCTTTCTCAAACTTCATGGCATGACACATGAGTTTTATTTCATGATAGTTTGAACAACTCTGAATATCACCCTTGTTCTTATATAAAGATACTAAGGTACTCCTCCACTCATTTGGAGTCTTTTTAGTTAGCCAGATCTTGTTAAAGAGGTTTATCAGCCATCTCACTAAGAAGCCTATATAGGTAGAGTGGACATAAATTTACTGGTTACTGTGAATCTTTTTCAGTCCCGCATATAAAATAAGGTAGCACAAAGCTTCATATATCTTTCGCTCAGGAAGGATGTGGGGGAAATGAATGTTGGGTGACTACTGAAAACCTTGGGATCCAACTGCTCATCTCCTCCCAAGAATACTATGGCAGGTCACGCTAGGCAATAATACCATACAATTGTAGCATCATGCCTATACAGACTCCTGCTCACATATTCACCTCAAGCATGAACAAAAGAATACCTCGCTCACAGAGGATGTGAGGGAAATGAATGTTGGGTGACCACTGAAAACCTTGGTAATCCAACTGCTCATCTCTTCCCAAGAATACTATGGCAGGTCATGCTAGGCAATAATAGCATACAATTGTAGCATCATGCCTATACAGACTCCTGCTCATATATTCACCTTAAGGATGAACTAAAGAATACTTCTAAAAATCTAAAGATTGAAATAGACTAAATATTCTCTGAAGTACTGAGCATCCACATTTTCCTGGTTGTCTAAAGACTGCATATTGTAAGGTCACTTTATTAGCCTTAAGACCATAATCACCCAAAAACCACAAGTTATCAAAAAATTATAGAAATATTATCCATGGAATAAATAAATAACAGTGTTGTAAGGTTATATATATTAATATAATGAAAGATTTATGCATGAAATAGTTGCAAGAGAGGCAAAACTACATATTCCAAAGCAGTGCAGGATGAAGTATTAACGTACCTGATATGTCAGAGGAAACACTTGAAACTGGCAAATAATATCAAGGTAAGAATTAAATGTCATCTGACAACAAAAAGCAACCAGAACTTCAAAGAGCCAACATGATGAAAACCATGTACAATAACTGAACAATATTAGAGTATTCAACAGTAATTTCCTATTATAAATAAACAAAAAAAGTACTCAACATAAAGGCATATTCGTCAACCCATTTTCAGAATAGAAACACAACCAAACCGTGAACGTGAATCAATTTCAACAAAAATATACTTCATTACAGCTAGGCAATAGCTAATACTAGAATCTCATATTTTCTAGACTATCTGCCGAACTAAATTAGGATGCACTAATACATTGTCCAAACACTAAATTACCATGATGCAGCAAGACAATATTTGAAACTCATGTTTTCCCTAATCCTCCTAGACAATTACTACCTTCTTTCCATTCAAAACCATTTAAATAGTCAATTTAAAGAGAGAAAATTAAGGCAAATTAGGTGTCTTCAATTGATCTCAAAACTAAAGAATCATGTTCTTGGTACAAAACAAAACAAACAAAATACTTTTCAGAAATATTTTAACTGTTCTCGGTAAGGGTGGAGAGAACAGCAGCAAATAAGTGGACAACTACTCAAGCAACTGGGACATCTATCTCCGTAGGCAACATAACTGGTGGCCTCAAGTACTCCTCTTCATCCTTTGGAGGGTGAATGGTGACCACATCTGGCAGAGGTGTCGTAGGGCCCTGCTTGCCCTTGGGATCCCAATCCAACATAATCTTCACCTTAATGCCAAGAACACCCTAAAAAAAGAAAAGGAGAGTGCAAATGTACTTTAACTTCAATAAATGCAGTAGTATTGAAAAGGCGGGTAGTAATTATTGATCAAAATGCTTATAAAGATTTCATGACATGGTGCCATGTTAGTTTATCTTCACATGTGACACCAAAAAGGCCAGTAATAAATGACAGGTCATGCATAATAAATAAACAATCTGAAGAACAGTCCAAAATTTGGGATGGCAGGTCCCAGTGAATGGGACATATTTTGGTAAAAGTCAACTCTACTTCAAACTTGGAAGAACTAGAAAACATTGCCATGCTCTATGGTGCAAAGATGAAGTTATTGACAGAGAATGACAAGCAATGTTAGTGTTAACTAACTACATTGAGAAGTTGTCACTCATTACATAAAGAGAATCTAACCTGTCTCAGAAGCACATGCCTAACTGCTGAATCAATATATTCATTAACAGGCTGGCCAGAAGAGATCATGTATCCATCCTTGAACTTCATGGATTTGGCACGTTGCGCCCGCAGTTTTCCGCTCACAATCACCTGAAAGACACAGGTTTTAAATCATACAGAAATGAGGCAGAAGTATAGAAGTAAATCATTTATAAGAAACAAGAATCATTGGATACCTCACAACCCTTGGCACCGCTCTCCATGACAAACCTCAACACACCATAGCAGGCCCTGAACAGAAGAAGGGGGGATTATTGAACACTATAGCCACGATCCTATTAAAAATAATGAACTACTTGGACAACACTGTTGATTGATGTTACAAGGTTAATGATACAAATAGTACAAACTCAATAGATCCCACGATAACAAATAAGTAAACCAAACAACTCCAACACGGCACATCTTAAAAAAATATCGATACAATCTGTAGACAAGAAAACAACACGGTATGGCACTCAGATAAGGCCCCCCCCCCCCCCCCCCCCCCCCCCCCCCCGGCAGGGTTTGCACAGCACATTTAAAAGAAATATTGATGCAGGAGAATGGCTGCATGATGTGTTTACAAACTATATTTATATAGACATATATGGCAGCATATATTGGGTTGCAATTCATGCTTCAGAGATTCTCCAAGAGGGGAATTAATTTATAAAAAAAATAAATAGTTTCTGCTAGCTGGGGCACAGACTTACTTAATCTTGTACATAAATTCTGGATCTAAATAAGTTTTACACGTGTAACTGTTGACACACAATGGACACATCACATGTTCAACAATGATTGAATCAGCATCTTCGAGTACGAAAGCGCTGTACATAGTGCAACATGAATACTTACGAATCACCAAATACAAGAACTAAATAAATCAAAAAAAAAGATTTGTTCCCCACAAGATAAAAAATACATTAATATTTTATTAACATTTAACAGACATAGTCTTTATATCCAGTATTCAATTAGTATTCAAGTTTTCATTATCAAATAGCATTGCATGCCACTACAAGAGTCAATCAAATTTAAAACAAATTGTGACATAGTAACAATATTCACTCATAATTGCTTCATAACAGTTAGAAATATGAAGGGAAAAGTACACAAATAAAATATTGCCATAAAACGCTTGTGAAATGAGAGCTATGAAATGTTGTCTCATGACCATATTAGCATGCATGGCACTGCTATAGTCATCTTCCGACACAAAGTTGGTACAAAATAACCTATTTGCTTTACAGATGACAAGCTTCAAATGTTAATGATTTGTTCCTGACGAGATACAAAATACATTAATATCTTATGAATAGTTAACAGACATAGTCTTTATATCAGTATTCAATTAGTATTCAATTTTTCATTACCAAATAGCATTACATGTCACCACAGGAGTCAATCAAATTTAAAACAAAAATGTAAAATAAAAATAATTTTCACTTGTAATTGCTTCAAAACAGTTAGAAATTATTATTATTTTTTTTTTTTTTGGGGTGGGGGGTGGGGGGGGGGGGGTGGTAGGTTGCACGGACACGGCAATGTTGAAATGGACAAGACACGTGGCAAATTCTTAAAATACACGTGACACGTGTGTCCGACACGCGTGACGAACACATTTCGGTCACGGCACGGCTCCATGATAGAAGTGTCCGTGCTACATGGGGGGAGAGGTCCATGAATAGAAATATTACCATAACAAGCTTATGAAATGAGAGCAGCACAGTGTTGTCTCATGACCATATTAGCATGCATGGCACTGATTGGTTATCTTCCGACACAAAGTTGGTACAGAATAACCTATTTGCTTTATAGATGACAAACTTCAAAAGTCCAAAACAGGAAAAGAAACTGAAAAAAGAAGACAAAAGAAAGTAACAAAACAAGAAAAAAGAAAGATTGTTCGAAGTCTTAATTGACAGTTTGATACTAATCATTAAACTATCCCCATGAAGCTTTTATGGAAAAAGCAACTAAAATGCAAGGGAACAAAAAAACAGAAAATATCAGTTCATGTCTTTATGAAATTTATGATAAAGATCAATTAAAATCTTAATGAAGCTTATCAGTAAACAGTTCATATGAACCGTAATTCAAAGATAATGAAGAGATAAAGATGAGAAGCTAAGACATTTCAATAAATAATTCACAGAAGTAAGCTTCCAGCAGGGAACCTCAAACGAGTTGGAAAGAACCAAAAACCCTTCTGCGTCATTGAAAAGCATGATTTCATAAAAGCTTCTCACAAAAACTGCCTATCATGC
This sequence comes from Agave tequilana, assembly GCA_038442645.1. Lineage (NCBI taxonomy): Eukaryota > Viridiplantae > Streptophyta > Magnoliopsida > Asparagales > Asparagaceae > Agave > Agave tequilana. The sequence continues at coordinate 23,098 of JAVJIF010001366.1, read as the reverse complement.
ATACCAGAACCCACAGCATTGTAATAGTCATCTTCAGAAACAAAGATAACAATTAGAAAATGGAATACATGAAAGATGAGTTCAAGCAGTTATCTTATGTTAATTCATCATCCTTCCATTAATATATGTAATACATAACTCATGTTAGATAATGGTGCAACTTGCTGAAAATCACAATATGTAACATAAACTAAAAATACAACCGATCACATCTCATGATTGTAGAACCTACAAAGATTAGGATCTATTTACTAAGAAATTTATACAACCAATAAGATTAGGATCCTACTCACAAAGTAAAGTAAAATTTCTGGACCAGGAAACCTGTAGTGACTATCAACACCGTACACAATGTTATTAAACATTTTCAACTCATGGCAATTAAAATTAGTTGATCTGCTAACAGATCGCAAGTCAGTCAAACCTTCTTACAGTGCTCAACTGAAATGTGCTCAACCGAAGTTTTAAGAACTAGACAAAAGATCTCATTAAATATCAAGCAGAAAATGATATGTAAATTAATATGAACATAGATACAAGACAAGTAATCATAAAATACTTCACACCAAAAGCTGCTTGTAAAAACTTGGAAATAGTTATAGGATATGGTGTTGAAAGCTCTTCATTTGTTTGTAAACTCTATAAAGCACTATTCTAACTACACCCACTGAACTTCTATAAATATAACATTTGAATAAATTTTCCCTTCAAGGCAAATAGCAATATAATCAAAACAGTATAACCATAACTGCTCGTTGATGCTTCAAAGGGCAACCCTGAATCTAGTCATCCTCAGACACAGTGTCAGTATAAGGAACCGGACTGCTGTAAAGATGACATACACAGGCAATTCAACAAAAAGGGGCAAACTTTTTGCAGTACAACAATCATATGGCAGAATCTATTTGTGCATGATGCAGTGTGTTATGTGGACCCACAGATGTCAATTGTCTACCTATATCAAAGTGCTTCATTTAGAAACATTACAAAATTCTAACTTATTTTTTGTAGCACAGACAAAAATATGCGAAGTAATATATGTAATGAAAAAAATCAACCAAAGAAATAAAAATAACCCTCTGCATCTACCTAATAGTTAACAGCAATGCAGACATATGAACCAAGATTGGCATGGAATTGTGATAATGTCAGTGTTGTTCAAGCGTGTCTAGAAGTGTCTTCAAAGTTGTCAAAACCTGAATTTTGTGGTGACCTGGTAATAGTGATGACACACAACCTTACAGAAAAGATGTGAAGAAATGATTGTCGAGATTTCAAACTGATGGTTAAGGGAACCAAACTGCCCATTTTCCTCAGAGCTACTATAGCAGGAAACACTTTAAGCCAAAAAAATGCATAATAGAAACCAAGACGCCGATACACACAATCCTGCAGCTTTGCACATTAATTAAGAGAAGGGATTAAGAAGAATATTGAGAAGTAATCTACCAAATGGCTGACATAGCAAAGAAAGAATTTCTACAATATAAGTGTAATAAGCAAGAAGGGCAACTTATTCCTATTAATGAAGCGACAGAGATTTCTCAATCAAACTAACAAACATAATAGGCAATCTCAGATATTCCATTTCCTCATAACTAAAAATGATAAAAATGTAAAATATCAAAATACATGTGCAACTAAGATAAGCCTCAAAATTGAAATCTTTTACAAGTGATAATTAAAATGAACATATACCTCCGGACAGCAAGTCCCCCAAGAAGCTTGTATCGTAGTGATTCAGCCTGTGCAATAGCACAGAGCCCCCTGTTGTTGACCTTCTCAGCATAGAGTTCAACACTGTTCTCAGGGAAATTAAAACGTTTCTGAACAACTGAAGTCAGCTCCCTGATCCTTCTGCCCTTCTCACCTAAACCAGAGCCAAAAATGAAATAATCACAAATCCTCAGACCGGCCAAAAGATTTTTCCAATTGTATACAGAATCCTTAGTGTTTTGAATGAATTCTTAATACTAGTGTATGGCAGTAGACTGATTCGGAGGCCTTCTAAGAAATTTCAAATGTTGGAAGCAATTCATAGATAAATATTTTAAAAGGAATATTTTACTCATAAGCCACACAAGTAATAATTGTCCTATGTTGCTAAAAATAACTAATTCCTTGTAAAATTGGGCGTACACATTCATTCAGGAGTTACATAAAATTCTCAAAATTGTTTCAGAGCAATCAACGAGCATTCACAAGTTGTCCATTAAAATTCAGATTTTATCCACATAAACATGAATTTTCTGTCAATTAATTAACAGCTGTCTGTTCATTCATTTAAAGGAGCACGTCACAATTTTTTTTTTTTTTTGTTGAGAAAAATAGCACGTCACAACTTTATTACTGGGAAAAAAAAAATCAAATCTTTAACCATGAAACTGGTTACAAACCATACAAAAACTTATCAAGCTGATCAATCGAACAAGGGAGAGATGTACCGAGCACATTTTGAGTTCGGGTTGCCCTGATGATGATTTCGGTTCGCACTGGCGTAACCCTAACCTCGACGCCGGAGTATCCGTCCTCTGCGAGCTCCCTGGTAAGGACCTCGTTCAACTCAGCGAAGAAAACGCCGTCGGCGACGAACTGAGCAGATACAAGACGATGAACATGAGGATGAGAATTAAATGATCGATCGACCGATCGAGATATTTAGAGATTGAGAAAAGAATAGAGAGCGAACCTTTCGCTTTTTGCTCATTTGAGTCGCCATGTTTTTTTTTTCTTTTCTAATTTTTCTCAGATCAAGCGAGAGCGCAGCGCAGCTTCTTGCGTTTGGATTCTACAAAACCCTAGAGGGAACACGCAACGGGAGCGCGGGTGGTGTTTATAAGGGGATCACATTGCAGCTGTGCCGGATCTGTGTTTGTGGGACGGGTCGAATAGTTTGCTAAAATCCATGCCCGCATTAAGGCCCTAATAATTCCAGCTAAGGTTCCATTTGGTTGCCGACAAGTGGCCGCAAATCTTGAGTAACAAGTGAGGAACTCTTTTATAATTACAATTGAGATTTGTATAAGTAAATTTTAACTGTTTAATTAATGATGTGAAAATAAATGACAAAATATATTGTTTATAGTATTTGATAATATTATAGAATAAAACAAAATTTTAATTTATGTTGTTTTGTTTGTCACAAATCAGTTGCAAGTGCAAAGCTCATTTACAGCAAAATAATTTTATTTTGTTTGCTTGAAGTTTGAATTTCAAAAATCTCATTTACAAATCTAAGTATAATTTTTTGACCGACTTACATGCCCTCTTACACTTACAGATTCATTTACAATTCTGTGAGCCTTGCAGGCTCACTTGCAAAAGATACTTGCATACTCTTTTGCATTTTTTTTTTAATCAATGTTTTTATTATTATAAATTAACAATATTAATTACTATTTTTTTAACTTATTTTGAATTAAATCAAGTTCGCTTACCGGACATTATTCGTTACAACTTGCTCTTGTCAGGGCAAAACTTGAGTGACGTTGTATATCTTGAATTGTTAAAAATTATTATCTACTGGAAACTTAAGTTTCTCATAAGCACCTGACCATTTTGCTTCAAGTTGTGGACAACGACTCTCTCATGGTTTTGAAGAGATATCAAGTGATATTATGTCATTTTTATTTTCTATTTTTGTATTCTTGAGACCAGGGTTCTGGTCTAAGCAAGCTATGACAATCAAAAAACAATATACACACGCATACACACGCATACAAAACTCCCTGTACATAATTTTATTAATTTTAAAATCTAAAAAATAATATTATATTATATTATATTTATTATTAAATTAAAAAGTACATAAAATACTGAAAAACAAAATATATTTAGCCGTCATCTCATTTTTTTTTTCCCTTCTTGCTTTTGGAGTTTTTGGAGAAAATTTGGAGGAAGTTCTTGTGATAGAGTTTTTTAAGAAAGTGGCCGGCTGCCTCCCTTCACCCGCGCCTTATCGCCACAACACAAACTCATCCACCCGCCGCCTCCTATTTCTTCTCTCCTTATCCTCTTGTCCCCATGGCTCTTCTTCATCTCTCCTCCACTCTCTCGCTTTCTCCTCCATGGCTGATTTCTTCTCATTCTCGTAATCATCGTCTCTTTTGCTGCTCCTCCAAGAAGAAGGAAACCAGCTTCACCGATCGAATCCTCGACTACATCGAAGGTGATTTCACTAAGATAAATATATTTTCCTTCTTTATTTCTCAAGGAAACATTTTTTTCCTTAACTCACTTTACTTGCCCTGGCGTTCAATTTTTTCCCCAAAAAGAAACAAAAAATCTTGGAAACACTTGTGATCTTGCAACATCAAGGAATTATCAATGTCTTGATAAGGTCTTGAGTTCGATTTCAATCTAAGAGGTCAGTTTATTGTTTATAAGGCGTGATTTATCTCGCATTCAATTTACGTGGGGTTTAAATTAGCAACTTTTAATTTTTAGATATAGGACAAACAATGTGAGGTTAAAGGACTACAAATTTTGGAGGTGAATGGAGTCAATGGATACAAGTTTGGTGCCCTTGTATTAAGAAATTTATGACTAAAGAGAAAAAGTCTAAGATAGTTTACAAAAAGAAAAAAAATCCGATAATTCAGTAGAATTCGGTGGAAACCATGTGTTAACTGATAAGGAAGAAGTACTCATGAACTGTCGAGGATTCTTGCTGTTGGGAGGTTCATGATATTCACATGAACAAATTTTGGATAATAAATTTAGGTGAGCCTTCATATTGCCAAGGATGTTAGAACCTCGCCGAAGATTCAACGCGCACGTTGCCGACGAGATTCACAGCTAAGCTACAAGATTACTCACACGAATTGAAGCTGCAAAAACTTTTTGGCTTACTTTTCATTGTATAATTCTCTGCTTTTAAAGACAACTAAATGGAGAACAAAATGGAAAGAAAAGACTGCCTTCAATCAGGCCGATCACACAAGGTAACTAACCTAAACATGGTATGCTAAAAATACTGTACATGTGCTAAAATACTGGCAAGATTAATTTAGCACGTTTGCTAAATTAGTGGCAAGATTAATTTAGCACGTTTGCTAAATTAGTGGCATGGATTTGTGGCACGTTTTGCTAAATTAGTGGCATGCAAGGATTATTTCCTTCAATCTCCTCCTAAGCCTTGTCGTGCACCTTCAGCCACATTGATCATGCCGATCTTTGAGTGAAATTCTTGAAATTTTGCCCTGCCCAATGACTTCGTCAGGATGTCACTGAGTTGTTCTTCACTCCTGACGAACTGTACCTTGATTAGACCCTTTTCTTCGCATTTTCGGACCAGATGGTACTTTACCTCAATGTGCCTACTCTGTTCATGGAGAACCGGGTTCTTGATCAGGGCGATGGCTGACTTGTTGTCCACTTTAAGCAGAGGAGCGCTCGGCTTGGACCCCTGCATTTCTCCCAGCACTTGAGCGAGCCACAACGCCTGGCAGGTCGCATTTGCCGCAGCAATGTACTCCGATTCACAGCTGGATTGCGCCACAATCCGCTGCTTCTTCGACTGCCATAAAATTGGGCTTTCCGCCAGCATGAAGATGACTCCAGTTGTGCTCTTCTAGCATCAACGTCTCCAGCAAAATCAGCATCGCTGAAACCTGTTAGCTGTGCTTGATTTCCCTTCTTCCTGCCGAACCAGAGCCCCCAGTTGCTTGTTCCCGCCACATAACGAAGAATCCGTTTCAACGCTGCAAGGTGATCCTCCTTTGGCTCCTCCAGAAAACGGCTAACATATCCGACTGAGAACGCAAGATCAGGGCGGGTATTCACCAGATACCTTAAGCTCCCAATGAAACTCCTGTATGTTGTAGCGTCCACCGGTGACTCCGTGCTCTGCTTGCTTAGTTTCAGCCGCGCCTCCATGGGTGTTTGGCAAGGATTGCATCCTGCCATGCCGCTTCTCTCCAAGATCTTCGCGGCGTATGCTCCTTGACTGAGCGAGATGCCGCTTGCGCTCTGCTTCACCTCGATCCCGAGGTAGTAGTGAAGTACGCCGAGGTCGCTCATCTTGAATGCCGCCGCCATCTCGTTCTTGAACACCCTGAGGTCGTCGCGGTCCGTTCCAGTGATGACAAGATCATCGTGTTGCTCCGCTACGTTGTCAGGCCCCCCGGGAGTCTGGTGTGCTGGCGCCTCTTCTGTATCGACAGCCGTCGGAGTCGCCTGGCCCGTGGTGGCGTATTCAATCGTGAAGACGTCGTCACCGCCACTCGGCTCTCCATCGTCGCCGCCGGCACCCCAGTCCCACTGGACCTGCTCGTCGAACGCCACGTCGCGTGTCACATGGACACGCTTCGTGACAGGATCGTAAGCACGGTAGGCCTTGGAGCCGCGCTCGTAGCCGACGAAGATCATCTTGCGCCCCCGATCTTCGAGTTTCTTCAGATGCGGCGTCGTGTTGCGGACGTACACGATGCATCCGAACGTCTTGAGGTGATGAACCGCCGGCTTCTTCCCGTGCCACGCCTCAAACGGCGTCATGCTGTCCACGCTCTTCGTCGGGCACCTGTTGAGCACATATACTGCAGTGCTTACCGCCTCGCCCCAGAACCATCCGGGCAATCCTTTCGCCTTGAGTATGCTTCTCGCCGTTGCCATCACCGTGCCGTTTCGACGCTCGACGACGCCATTCTGTTGTGGGCTGTACGGCGCGGTGTGTTGGCGATGGACTCCTTCGGCTGCGCAGTACTCCGCGAACTCGGTTGCGGTGAATTCACCGCCCCGATCAGTGCGGAGCGCCTTCAGCTTGAGCCCGGACTCGCCTTCCGCTCGAGCTTGGATCTCCTTAATTTCGGCCGCTGCACGATCCTTTGAAGGAATCACGGCTAGCCACATGTATCTGCTGAGATCGTCCACCAGGAGCAAGAAGTACTTGTTTCCCCTTGGTGTTGCCGGCGCAATTGGGCCGCACAAGTCACCGTGTACCAGCTCAAGGCACTGCTTTGCCCGAAATTCTGCCTGAGCCGGGAACGGGTTTCGCCGCTGCTTGTCGGCCTGGCACGCCTCGCACAGCTCCTCTACCTGCCCTATAACAGGCAAGCCGCGTACCAACTCCTCCCGAGCTAGCTTCCGGAGCGCTGCCATGTTGACGTGCCCGAACCGCTCGTGCCAGCGCTACGCCACCTCGTCGCCGCGACTGCGCACCGCCAAGCATCTTGTCTCTGCTATCTTGACGTGGAGAGTGTACAGTCTGTTGGCCGCCCGCTTCACCATTGCCAGCAGCCTTCCATCGGGTTCCCTGATCTGCATCACTCCGTCTTTGATGTCAATCTTGTAGCCCCTTTCATCGAGCTGTCCTACACTTACAATGTTCGTAGTTAGTCGAGGGATGAAATAGACACCAGGGAACGATCGGAGCTCGCCGTTCTTGCAGGAGAAAGTGATGGTCCCCCGGCCTTCTATCTGCGCCACGGAGTCATCGCCGAACCGCACGGTGCCGAGTACCGCCGTGTCCATCCTCGAGAATGCGGTCCTTGATCCGGACATGTGATTCGTCGCGCCAGTGTCCAGGACACAGGACTCCGCCTCCCGATTCTTCTCTTCTCCGAGTTGAGTGAACACTTGCTGCTCCCAGATCTCGATCTGGGTGTGTGTCGTCGCCTCTGATTCGGAGCCGCCATGCCTCTGTTCCGCTCCCAACCCGACCGAAACAGACTGCGAGAGTGGAACATCAGTCAGTGGTGAGGTCGCCGGGGCTCCATCGGAAGATTGCACTTCAGATTTCGGCGGCGGGGAAATGGACGAGATTTTCGCGAGTAGGAGCGAGGCTTCTGCCTCATCTTGGACGGTATGGGCTTGCTCCTGTTTGGGCCTGGATCGGCATTCGCGAGCCCAGTGACCCATCTTCCCGCAACGCCGGCACTCGTCCCCAGTGGGTTTTGACTGCCCACCTGGTGATGAGTCTCCGCGTGCGCGCCCACGTCCTCGTCTTCCTCCTCCGCGCCGTCCTGCTCTGCCTCTGCCACCGCTTGCACCGCCGCCGGAGTGGTTCTCCGTCTCGCACTTCTTCCGTCGCGCGTCCCACTCCTCTTCCGTGAGGTACAGCTTTCCCTCATGTTGTAATGACGCCGGCGCTTCTTCGAACGCCTCCTCGGCCTCTTTCAAACGCCCGGTGAGATCGGCGACAGACATGGTCGAAATATCGAGCAATGTCTTAATCGCAATGGCGATCTGCTTGAACCGGGGTGGCAGGCTTCGGAGTATCTTTGCGACAACCTTGGCTTCCTCCACTTCTTCATCCATGGTGGCGAGTTGTGCCGCCATGTTGTTCAGGCGTAGCGCGAAGTCCTCGACTGTCTCGCCGTCCTCGAATACGGCGAGATCGAACTTTCGGCGAAGCTGCTGCGCCGTTGACTTCTTCACTCGATCATCTCCGACCCTCAAGGTCGCGATCGTGTCCCAGGCCTCCTTTGCCGTCTCCTTCTTGGCGATCGTCGGAATCATCTCTGGTGGCACCGCGCTGCACAAGGCGTCCAGCGCCATCATCTCCTCTTGCGGATCGGCGCCATCCTCGATGACGGTCCACAACGCTCTCGCCTTCAACTTCACCTTCATCAGGAGTGCCCACTCTGAGTAATTGGTCTTGGTGAGGACAGGATACTTACTCCCACCGCTCACCTCACGAATCACCCGCTGGTACACCACACCATCTTTGGAGGCGCCGTCGTTGACCTTCTTCCCAGACATCTTCGATAGCCTCGCTCTGATACCAATTGTTAGAACCTCGCCGAAGATTCAACGCGCACGTTGCCGACGAGATTCACAGCTAAGCTACAAGATTACTCACACGAATTGAAGCTGCAAAAACTTTTTGGCTTACTTTTCATTGTATAATTCTCTGCTTTTAAAGACAACTAAATGGAGAACAAAATGGAAAGAAAAGACTGCCTTCAATCAGGCCGATCACACAAGGTAACTAACCTAAACATGGTATGCTAAAAATACTGTACATGTGCTAAAATACTGGCAAGATTAATTTAGCACGTTTGCTAAATTAGTGGCAAGATTAATTTAGCACGTTTGCTAAATTAGTGGCATGGATTTGTGGCACGTTTTGCTAAATTAGTGGCATGCAAGGATTATTTCCTTCAAAGGAAAGGGGATTTTTTAGACTTAAGATGCAAAGTGGATTGTATCATCTAGTACATTTGTCTAATTAGTTCATATGATCAAATCCTCTAATGCTGATGTACTTAGAGAGAGAGAGAGAGAGAGAGAGAGGCGGGGGCGAATAGGGTGCCGACACGTGGCAGGAACCCCCCTGTTTGGATGCCGAGGGGAAGAGTTCCTCTTCGCCATGTCGGCACCAACAAGCGCCGACATGGCGGAAGAGGGAAAGAGATCTCTTCCCCTCATTTTTTATCAGAAGACGCTTGGAGGCATGGTTCAAAGTCGCGGTCTCGGCCGCCGACTCGAAGGGCATCGTTCCACATCGATCTCGGCGTCGCGGAACGGACTCGGGCGAAACGCGCAAAACACTACATGGAGAGCTCAAAAAATTCTGAAAATATTACGACAAATCTTAAAAAAATGTAGACATCAAAATAATGCATCACATGTCCAAAACAAATTTGTTTTGAGGGGTAATTAGTGTGTAACACCCCGTTTTCGGAATACGTTCTCAAAATATGTACCACATGTCCAAAATCACGATTCAGATTTGGTTTGTTTCTGTTTTAAATGTTATTTTTTAATATTTTAGATTTTTCACAAATTTTTAGAATTTTTCTGATTTGGTTTGCAAATTTCCTAAAATTGGTGGAGATTGGTACCGCCGATCGATTTCAGAATTTTTAATTTGCAAACGGGATTGAATTTCTTGAATCTGACTTCACATTATTCTTCAGGATGATATTTTCTATTTTTGAAAATTTTTGGAGATTTTTCTGAATTAGTTTAAATTTGCGGTATATACTATTATTTTTTTATTTTTTTCAATATCTTTTTTTCTCTTTTTTCTTGTTTTCTTTTCTTTCCCGGGCTGAGTCAAGTCAACTGCTCCCCTCCCCTAAAATCTCTCTCCCTCTCTCTTCCCTCATCTCTCTCTTCATATTTCCCTCTCTCCTCTCCACACTCTTTCTCTCTCCGTCTCTTTCCCCTCCCTCTCCCGCCTCTCCCTCTGTCTTTGTCTCTCCCTCTCCCCCTCTCTCCCCCTTCTCGGAGAGAGAGAACGGGAGAGAGAGGGGGAGAGAGGGAGAGACAGAGACAGATGGAGGGAGGGAGAGAGAGGTGGGAGAGGGGGAGAGGAAGGCGGGAGAGGGAGAAGTAGGCAATGAGCAAGAGGCAACGGCAAGGAGGAGGCAACGACGAGGGAGGGACATCGGTGAGGGAGACAGCAGGCGGCGATGATCTGGTAAGTTTTTTTTTATTTGTCACGAGTTTCGACTCGGGAAAAAAGCCAAGCCAACTCGGCCAATTTGGTCGAGTCAACCGATTCCATGGTTGACTCGGCCGATATGGCCGAGTCGACTCGGATTTTTTTCCCAAGTCGCGAAAAAATGGTGAAAAATATTGGATCGGGGAACGTTTTCGTACCGGTCGTCGCTGTTCCAGTTTCGACTCGACCGAGTCGGAACTGGAACGACTGATACTTTGATCTATGCTTGGAGGCGCGTGGATCTAGGTGGGGGGCCTGGCAGCATGAGAGAGAAGGGGGAGGAGAGAGAAGGGCATTTTTGGGGTTTCCCTCCTCTTCTTTCTTCCTCTCTTCCATTCTCCAAACAACAAATCAAGAAGAGGGGAAGAAACCCTCTTCCCCTCTTCATTTCCTCTTCCTTTCCCTCTCCCCCTCTTCCTCTCTCTCCATTACCCAAATAGGCCCTTAAAGGATGCAGTAGCAGGAAGATATTATTTTGGTGGATAGAAATATTTGTACAGCTGGAGAACTTTAATAGGTGTTCTACTTTATTTCTTAGAACACGGGACATCTGTTTTAGCTAATACGTCATCTTCTTTCATATGGTGGATTTTTTTCCTTACACTTTCTAGGACACATCTTAGCTAACCACTTATATTAAGATTTTCTGATCTTGTTGAACTCTTGCTGGGCTCTCATTTTCTCTCTCTTTCCATTTATATCCTCGCATCCCGTGCACCAGCTTAGCCCTATTTTGTTGGCAGTGTCATTGGGGATTAGCCATTTAGCTAGGAGACTCCATCCCCATTTCGTCACCTGGCTACGTTCTTCATGTAGTATTGGACTGAATGGCTGTGAAACTACGATGATAATTCCACGTATTATAGGTAACATAGGAGACAGGTCGATCACCCCCCCCCCCCCCCCCCCCAAAAAAAAAAAAAAAAAAAAAAAAAAAAAAAAAAAACCCAAAGGAAATCTTTGTAAGTACCATTTCTTAGCTATCAATTTGCTCCTTATAGTTTCCATTGCTAATCTCATTTTTTTTTTTTCAAGGAGCACCATATTTGTTTTTGATGTGATTTGCTTTGACCTTGTATCGGTATCTTTGTCAACTTATTAATACCCCTTTTTCTTAATTGGTTTTTGATCTGCTGTCATGGACTGCTATACTTGTATGCATGCTGGGACATTGAAGCAACAACTTAAAGATTTGCAAGATCAAGTTGTCATGCTCACATGCAAAACAAATCCATGAAAATGCATTTAGCTCTATGTTTGATATTACACATTACGTATGACCTCTCTCACTTGATCAAAAAAGCTCACAAAACTTGTTTTTTTTTATCTCATTGATTCACACATATTTTCGCTTTAAGTGAGAATAGGAGAAGATTGCAAACCTCTCAAACTGCAACATCACCTATTAACAGCCTAAGCTTCACTGCTGTTATGCACTATTGCAAGCCTCCAAAATGATATCGCACTGCGACACTACAATCATACCGAAAGGTCTATGAATTTTACATAAATTTTCCCTTGCGAAAGGATTATGATCTTATTGAATGCCATGTTAAAATATTCAATTTGTCTTTCCTAATATTAATAGTGAACTTAGCGTTCTTGTTGAGACTATGTCAGGCCTGCATTATTTTTGTATTATGAAATTCTGTGCGCCCATCTATATCAGCATGGTGCTGGCTTTTATCTTAACTGTTTGACGTGTTTATTGTCATGATTACTAGATGATTCTTCCTACAATCTTATTGAACAAACATATTTATGAAAAAAACTTATATTACGAAACTTAATTTGTAGGTGGACCAAAATTGAGAAAGTGGTATGGGGCACCTGATCTCCTTCCTAAGGATGGAAGTCTGGAAGCTGACAAAGATGATAACCCAGGTAAAACTATTACCCTGTTTTGTCCCATTCTGTCTACAAATAAAATTCCAATACTTAATGTTCTGTCTCCTATTCTGCTGAAGCACAGAAGAAGATGAAGTACGTGATGCAGTGCTGGTGACCGATGGAGAAAGTGAAATTGGACAGGTGAGCGATTTTGACCTATAACAGAAATCTTATCCTTGTTAAACTTGAACTTTGAATAATGCCCCAATGCTACATCCCATTGACCGTCTATAAGCACTTAACGTGTGAACCAATTAATGTCACTTGGCTGGACTGAGTTAGCAAGTAAAAGACTGAATTTCCAAGACTTATGGACTGGAGTCGCTGAATTCTTAAACTAAGTATTGTGTGATGCGCATGTTACATGGCTTCATGATAGGAGTGTTCGTGCTACATAGATGACCAACCAAACTTCATATGTTTAACACACTCCATGTGTTTAACAAACTCCATGTGTTTACTAGATTCTAAACTACTAAAGGAATGATTTTGATTAAATTTTGTTTTCTGCTTAACTCATCAATCAACAACCTTGAATAGTCTCCAGCATTGTAGACTTTAGAAAACTGAGAGAAATCTGATCATTCCAGGAGCCCAATACCTGCATGAATCTTTTATCCTACCTGTTATATTGATGTTATAGTACCTAAACTTATTCTTTAAAACTAAACATCAGTTATGTTGAATTCTTATGTCTTGGGCGCTACTGAAATTTGCCTTGATATGGCATCTGTTGTCTGCATCATAATTCATAAAATTTATTGCTATCTTATTCAGCCAGATGGGATCATAGTCTTTTTATGTGGCTAATTGCAGATGGTTATCCTATTATTAATTCTTAGAAGAGCTCGAGTGAAAACTCTAGTCAAGGACAAAAGGGCTGCTATCGATGCTTTTGGAACTTATGTTGAGGTGATGGCATAACTTCTTCGTTTATTTATTTTTTGAGGAGAACTTCTTGGTTTATTTAGTTGTGTCACAAGCTCCTTCGGCTATTCTGGTGAAATATATTCTATTACTTCTTTATATTGGTTGCTTACATCGTTTTATCATTATTATATATTTTTTAATTTTAAAAGGCAATGGCTGGGGACATCAATGATAAGACATTCCTCACAAGGACACTAAGGGGAGTTCGCGCAATAATATGTGCTTCAAATGTATGTATATTTATTTTGGTTCCATACAGTTTATTAGTTATGCATTCATATGTTCACATGATTAATGTTTCAAATTCTCCTTTACTTAGCATTTGTCAAGTAGGCTCTCTCTATCGTCATTGTTGCTTATATTTCTTTCTTAAGGTTGTGAAACTTTTTAGATGCTATAAGAATCTGTGATTTTTCTACCAGTCATCTCTGCTTATCATATTTAAGAAAAAGGTGGACAATTCCTGATGTCTCCGTTCAAAAGGAGGGAAAATTCCTATCAATATGTTAGAGCCAGCCTTGAACCTGTGATAATGTGATCAATCACATGCAAGTGCCTTCATTTCTCAATTGATCATTTTTATACTAATAGTCTGCTTATGTGGACACATGTTTATTTGTTGATTTTCCCTAGTGTTCTTGTTAGCTACTCTAGTTTCTAAATGGTGATGCAAAATTGTGCATGCCAGGTTGGTTATTCAAAAACCTCTGTCAGCTTAAAGAAACACTACTGCAATTTATCCCTAACACTATCCTCAAGTAATGGGACACAACCTTCATGGCAGTCCTCTGATGTCTTTGTATTGAGAGGAATAACCATTTCATAGTGAGGTTTCTCACCAACGCAACCCATTGCTAAAGTTGCTGCAATTATTAGTTCTTTACTTCTTGGGTTCCTAACCACACTCCCGTCTTATGTTCTGCATCTTCTACTTTCTCTCCTCATCTTTTTCTCTTCTTTCCCTTGAAATATCTCTCCTGTAATTCAATAAATGATCTGGGAGACTTTTTCTCCTTTCTTCTCTCTCTTTCTCACAAAAAAGAAAAGAAAGAAAGAAAGAAAGAAAAAGAAAGAAAGAAGCTATTATTTGTATCACTCAATAATACATTAAGCTGGGTGCTTGTTATATGATTTTCTCATTCACATCTCCTTCGTAGGTGCTTATGAATATGATTCAAATTGGTTGACTTGGTAAAGTTGAAGAAAGTATTTTGTATCTGAGATTACTCTTCAAAATTTCTCACTGAAAACTCTCAAATTTTCTATAGGATGGGTTCTTCTCTGACATTGGGCGAATGAAAGGTGTTCAGCACATTGTACTTCTCACTCAGGTTTCCAACTTATGGCCACATTGCTTCCTTTCAAAAGCCAGCCGATTGCACTGGCTGGCTATGTGCTAACGTGTATTTTGTTTTCTTGCATCGAGTTTATGTAAGGTTGCAGTTGGCAGTTTATAGAAGTAGCGGTGGGCTTCAGGTCATCATTAACAGCAATGCAAAGAAGCTGGCAGAAAGGGATGAAGAAACTGTTATTGCATCGGGCATCCCTTACACTATAATAAGGGCCGGCTCGCTAAAGAATACTCCAGGTGGCAAGCATGGTTTCTGCTTTGAAGAGGTACTCCCACCCTCCCTCTCTACACTTGCTTGTGTGACAAGGCTTGTAACTCAGTATAATAGAGTCAATTTTATGCATACGGAGGATGCTTGAAAAGGGAAAAATGAAAACAAATATTAAGATGCATATAGCTCGGGTATTTGAGGAATAGGACCTTGATGACGCCAATTTGATTTACTCCTGTTTATCCGAAGAGCAATTATTGTCATTGCTTAGGAGCAATTATCAATTAGTCAATTGTGGTGAGGTAAGGAGGATGTGATGCATTATTATGTAAAGAATCAAAGCAAGGATGTTTAAAATGGAGAAATGCTTCTGGAGAACTATTTGACCAAAGAATATCTATGAAGTTGAATGCTGAAAAAAGTTAAAGTGCTGAATCATCCCCTTCAGTGACCAGGAAATTGATATGCAGATCAAATGCATAATAGGGAGATCAAAACAATAATATTTTGGGTGGGGGAGAGGGGGGGGGGGGGGGGGGGGGGGGGGAAGGGGGAAAGAGAGAAAGAAATACCTGAGTAAAACAGTAATAGTCATTTCAAATAGGTTGAACATTGATCCACAGGTGAACATACCTAATTACATGCTTATATGTGCAGAAATTGATTTATATTAACCCAAAATTGCATTGTTATTGTTTTATTATGTTAGGGTTCAGCAGCGAAAGGAAAACTCAGCAAAGAGGATGCAGCTTTGTTTGCGTTGAGGCACTTGATGCAATTCCAAAAAAAGGACTTGTTTTTGAGGTTGGTTGGAAGATTATATCACTATTTGTTTCTTCTTAAATAATCATCTTATCACTAGCTTTTTTCCTATTAAAGTTTTGATGGTGCATTCCTTACTTGAGTACAGAATCATAAAAATAAATGGTATTTTCCTATGTAGGTGGCAAATGGAGAGGAAAAGGTTGCAGACTGGAAAGAAAGGTTTGCTACAATGCTCAACAAAAATGGACAGTTGAGTTGATTACAAGTTCATCCAAGGCTTTTGTGTTCTTAGGATTTTGCTGTGTGTTGAAGTGGTGAATGGGTTTGCTTTAGAATGCCTTGTACATGTATAGTGAACAAATTGGCTGTGTGGATGGTGGATGGTGGCTGTTAGTTTATATATTTAGTTTATTTTTTTTGTTAAAAGAAATGTATGTGAATGTGTCATTTTATGTTCATAAACTGATATGAAATGTGAAGGAATTTTTATTCAAATTCTGCAGATAAAGACTTACAGTGAGGTTAACGCTAACCAAAGTATGTTCAGTGGCCCTTGCTGTTTCTTGAGAAATAATACTTTCAATTCTTTTTTCTTTATGTTAATTGTATGTTGGTAATGTTGAACTGGAGGGGCAAACCATCAAAGTAAGGGCATGTTTGTTTCGTTGCAAAACGTCGCAAGTCGTAAGTCGTAAAATGAGAATGGAAAAAGTGAACTGTAGCAGAGAAAATATATTGTGTTTTACGGTGTTTGGTTGATAAAGTGAAGTGTAAATGGAAAAGTATATTGTGTTTTACGGTGTTTGGTTGATAAAGTGAAAGTGTAAATGGTAAAGTATATTGTGTTTTACGGTGTTTGGTTGGTAATGTAAAAGTGTAAGTGGAAAAGTTGACCACAAAATCAACTGTAGTAGTGATTTAAATATTATAAATACTATTAAATTAAATCTACTATTGCAAATTAAATTGTATTAATAAATTTGAGATAAAAAATTAATAATCTTAATATTTTATTTATAACAATAATATTAATAAAATATTAGTATAAATAGTAAAATATTACTAAAATATTAACTAAATAAATAATATAAAATTTTAAGAAAATCTAAAGAACATTAATAAAATTTTAAGAATATTAATAAAATATAAATATTAAAAAATCTTACAAAAATAATAAAATATAGTTATAATATTATAATATTAAAAATACTTGAAAATTATTATAATATAAATTTTATTATAATATTAAAAAATCTTACAAAAATAATAAATATAGTTATAATATTATAATATTAAAAATACTTGAAAATTATTATAATATAAATTTTATTATAATATTATTGTAATATTATAGAAATATAAAATTAACAAAGTAAAATATAATTATAATTTAATAATAAATTATCTTTATAGTATTATTATATTGAATTATTATTACAATATTAACATAATAAAATATTAATATAATAATAAAATATATTATGATATTAATAAAGTAATTTTTTATATTAAAAAATAAATAATTAAATATATAATAATTTTATATTAAAGTATAATATTGTTATATTAATAAATATTAACTCTAAATAAAATAATAAAAAATGGAATAAATATTAATAAAATAATAAAGTATTAAATAAAATAGTTAATAAAAATAGTAAAATATTATATATTAAAACAATATTAAAAACAATAAAAAAAATTAAAGATTAAAAATATAAAATAATTAAATAAGAAATTGAACACTATTTAAAATATTAAATATTTAATAATATTAAATTATATATTGATTTTCAAGTAACTGTTTTGAACTGTAAGTGTAGTACAAGTGAGAGTTACATGACCACAAAATTAACTGTAGCAACTGCAAGTGAAAAAATATGAGTGTAAAAGTGATATTTACATGACCACAAATTTAACTGTAGCAACTGCAAATGGGAAAAGAAGAGTTGCATTTTGCAACTTGTTTTTCAGCGAAACAAACAACGGAAAATGGAAAAGAAGTTTTATGACTTACGTTTTGCGGCGAAACAAACACGCCCTAAATGTTAACAATTTTTCTAATTTCAGCTAATTTTAAGTGATGTCTGAATTACTTCAAATACTTGCTAATTTACAAGCAAAGCATAAGTTGACATGTCAAGCAAAAGTTCATGTACCAGCTCTTCTGTTCCCCTTGAAAATTTTATTTAATATCTGCTAGAATTCTGCATTTGTGTGTGCACAAAATGACAACACATGCATGAAATTACAGTGCTATGTTGAAGCTTGAAGCTTAATATGATAAGCCAAGTTTAGGGCCTGTTTGGTTTGTTGGCCGTAATTCGTAAGTCGTAATTAGTAAAGTCTTTTACAGTTGTACTGTATCAAAATCCATGACTTACCTTCATTTGCCAAGATTGACAAGGTGGCCTAGCATTATGAGAGATGAGAACCACTTGGAATAGCCAAAGCGTCGTGGACGTAGGCGGCGTAATGATCGTCCTTCTCAGCTTCTCTGTCGCTCTCATTATATCTGGCTGCGCCGCCGCGCGAACCGCCGGGAGCTGCTGGGCCCACATTCCCACCGCCACTCTCCCTCATCCTCTGTCGCTGTTTATCTCTAAGAGAAGCCCGAGAACAACAGCTAATGATCGATTCTCTTGGGCCGCGGTCGGGGGGCCGCTAGTGGTGAACTTAACTGTGAAGTGAATTGTAAAGCCCAGGGCCCAATGGGCTTGTAAGTTGTAAGCCTGTCAAGGGGAACAGGTGACGACTATGGAAAGTTCACCGGGGAGTGACCTGATCCAGGGACGCTCGCATCTCCTCCCGCCTTATCTCTCTGTCACCGGTCGTTAGTCACCACCTATCTCAAATTTATTTTAAAAAATAGAAATTATTATAAAAAAGATAAACATAAACCAAAATAAATTTCTCTCGGAGATCAACGCTATGGCCACCGTCGGGTTCCCGTCACCGCCCGCTCGCCTACTCAACAGCCGCCCCGGCCCGTCTCATTTGCCGGCGAAGCATCTCACCTTCCGAGTCCGGAGCTCCTCCGAGGGTGCTCAGGACACCGCCATCGCGGACGAGGATACCGTCGTTGGGACCTCGAAGCGATCCCCATCCTCGCTGATCTCGGCAGAGAATGTCCAAAAAGCCCTTCGAGGCGTCGGTAAAATTACTCCCCAAATCCCTTCTTTTGTTATTTCTTTCTCTCTCTAATCCTTTCCCCAAGAAATCTCAATTTTTTATTGAATTGGAATCAAAGCGATCACGAATGCCGATCACTATGGGAGGCTGGGGCTCGCGAGGGGCTGCTCTTACAATCAGGTACTACTACCAGGTCTCTACTTCAATTAGAATGATTATTATCTGGTTGCAGCTGTAACTAGATTCAGGGATCTTTAGAACTAAAAAGATGTTTTTTTTTCTATTTTTATTTTTTGTATTATTGTTGACAGATGACGAGAAGTGTAAATTTCTGAAGTATAAAGGTGGAGATAAGTTTTAGAATCTAAAGGTAAAAGATTTAAAAGAGTAGCATGAAAACGGAATATGGGGGAAGGGGAAAAAACGTTAACAAAATTTGGATCAATTGTACATCATGGATTCATGATAGTGAGATTGAGCAAGAATTAGTCATAAAATTAAAGAATGATGGTTACAATGGAAAATTCATTTTGGAATACTATGCGTGACTTGAGAACATCAAAGTAGTTGAAGGGAACATTTTATGAGATGGTTAACAACTGGGCATGTGTTGTGGGTCTGAATTTTGGGAATTATCGAAAAACTTATAAAGAAGTGATTGTAGATAAAGCTGGAATCTTGAGATGAATGAGTGACAATACACTGAAAATAGGTAATAGATGAATGCATCCTAAAGTTAAAGATAGCTTCAATGTTGTGGTGAAGTTTTATGGTCCTGTTCATGTACATATTTCATAGTCAACTTGGAAGCTCTAAATGGATCATCCATCATGGTTGTCTTGAGTTAGTCAATGATGTAGACATAACTGATAAATCTTTGAGACTTCAAATGCTATAGAGTTCCCTTTAGTTTGACCAAATAGTACGTCTCCTTTTATTAACATTCTGAATAAGGTACATCAATAACCAATTAAGGATCTCCTGATGTAACCAAGTCTTGACTGTCAAAATTTGCTCCTCACCACCATTATAACTAAGGACAGAATAATGACGAGAGGATGTCTGTTAGGGTGAACTACTTTATTTCCAATTAGAAATTCTTAGTGATGTGGATATCGAGTTAGTTTCTCTTTTGTTTTAAGTCTGAGTCTGTATTAGTCTTGTGTTTTATTTTAATCCCATATCGACTGTGAGAGGGAACTGAATAAGTTGTAAGTCTATACAAAGACTATTATTTCAATAAAAGTAGATTATAATTTGAAAACTAATTGTTTTGAAATTTTTTCCTTGAGGGCGTGCCGCCTAGGACAGGGTATGAAACCCTAACTATGAAGCTAAGACCAAGTGTGCGGTGTGAAGTAGCACGAGGTCAAGATCAAAGAGCGTGCGGTGTGAAGCGGCGTGAGATCGGAGAAGGTGGAAGGCTTTTTCAGTTATCCATTAGGTAATCTTTAGCTATTTCTTTCATCTCATCTTTTTTCCAAAATACTTAGGCCCTCTCTTCTGTTTCACATCAACTTGATATCAGAGCATGGTTAGAAAAAAGTAATGAATGATGAAAATTAAATTGTAATACAAGTTTCTTGTGAAAAGATTCCCGATGTGAAATCAGTACATTTTGTTTGAACCATTCATTGCATGTGTTGAAATGAATTGGTAATCTCGTTGAGGAGCCGGTGCAATTTGTTTCTTCATTCACTTTCTTTTTCATCTCTTTTGTCAAGATTCCCAAAAAAAATCCATACTCTAACCTCTTTTATCTCCTCTCACATATCAAAAATCTCAAGCACCAATCTCTCTCTTAGCCACAAAAATCAAATCCTTCACAACAACCTCCTTAACAGCCAAAGATCTCAACAATGTCCTTGACGAGGACATCACACCAGTTGCCAGTTGTCTTTTTTATGCCTTAGTTTATTTTGAGATGTGTTTTATTCCTTTCTTTTAGTACCACATCGGTTATATCTGAGAAGTTTACTTTGTAAGAGCCTATATAAAGAGGCTCAACTCAATGAATAAGGAGAGAATGATTAAATAAAACTTTTCCAGTTAAAATTTCAGAAACTCTTTGGGTTCTTGAGATTGGGGTGTGAAGCCCGTGGTGCAAGGGGTGCGAAGCCCGCGTAAGGGGTGCGAAACCCAAAATTATCGGGTTCTTTCTCCAACACTAATCTCTCTTTTTTCATTTGATTCTTGTAAAAACCTAGTTTTCCTTTTTGATTGGTATTCGAAGGTGATTGCGATCTGTATTACATCAATTTGGTATCAGAGCTTTGGTCACAATTCCCTTCGAATTTCTTTTCGTCCCCAAATCTTAAATCTAGATCTGGATCTCTTAGTATCTAGATTACTTTGTGCAAAAAAAATTTTTTTTGATTATTGTTAGATCTAGATCTAGATTTAAATCTATTTAGATTTACTTTGCCCAAAAAAAAGAAAAAAAAGAAAGAAAGAAAGAAAAACAGAAAAACAGAAAAAAACAGAAAAGAGAAAAAAAAGAAAACAGAACAAAGAAAACAGAAAAAAAAGAAAACAGAAAAAAACAGAAAAAAAAATAGAACAGGAAAAAAAACTTTACTGTTCACAGTGAACAGTAATCCCTCTGTTACTGTTCACGTGAACAGTAACCTTCAGGTTACTGTTCATGTCCCCCCAAAGCCCCAACATTCATCCATTCTGAGCTCGTTTCAAGCTCGATTCGAGCCATTTTCGAAGCAGCGGATTCGTGGAGAGCAACACTACACATCTACAGCCTTCATATTCTAGTTCAAGCTTCGGTCGTCTGTCAGATTCAGCTCAGCAGATCAGCGCACCACAGTCCAGAGCTTGTTTCTGCCCCGATTAGCGTCCGATTTGCTCCATTCTCGAGGTGATATCCTAACTTGACCTGAATCGTTAACTGTTAGATTACTTGCAACTACTATATGGATTGCTATCATTTGTTGGTTGAATTGTTATTTGCTTCGATCTAGTGGTTGCATTAGCATTTATCGCTTTTTCATCATTTTAGGAATGCTTTTTCTTTGCATTTAGAACTTAAACTTTAGGGTATTTTTGTTTAGTGCATACATTTAGTTTAATTAACTCTAGGTTCTCCACTGCATCTGCTTGTTTGCTTGAGTCATCATGACTAGTCAGCAGTATAGGGACCCCACTTAGACCAGCTACACAAACTCCATCAGGGTCATATGTCCGTTCATGATTATATTGCCATGTTTAAGGACTTAACCCATCGCAGTGACGTGAGAGAGCACCCTTCTGAGACTCTAACTAGGTTTGTTTGGGGTTTACGACCTAAAATAAAACGTGCTATGATTACTGGCCCCTATGACTTAGACACTGTTGAAGATGCCTTTGATGTTGCATTAAAGTTGGACTTTACTTTCAAAACGCTAGTCAATGCTAAGGCTAAGTGTTATAAATGTGAGGGATATGGACATTATGATTATCAGTGTCCTTCAGAGAGTCAACATGTTAGAATTGTGTCTAGTGATGAAGTTGACGTCTCGAAGGTTATTGAGGAAGTCCATGTTCCTCCCAAGACTGTTAGTATAGACAAAACAGTTGGTGCCGACACACTGGTTATTGATGAAATTCACATGTCTAATAGTGTCAGTGATGACGTGAATGAGATAGTTGAGACACTACATTGCATTTTCCTGTTGCATACATTGATGATATCACTAGACCGATAGCAATTTACAATGATACCCATAAATTTGCTACGTACCCATATAGTACTTTGCAGGAATTTACAGTTGATAATAAGGTGATGGTTAGAGTCACCCTGAGGCCATGAGAAAGTTGCACGCTTGGTGTAAAGATTTCGATAGGACTCTAAAGAGGATTGCTTCCATTGCTTACGAGTTGGATAGCCCGTGGGATCCTGGTATCAGCTCTATCTTCAGCAAGGATGATGCGCTTCGCTCTACTCTCTGTGCCTGATCGCGCTGCTATCTTCCACAGCCGATCCGTCATGGAGACCATCTCCTCCTCCGCCACCATGGTCTGACAGGATGTACCCATGCTGCTGCCACGACCACCACCTTGGCCCGACTGAGACACTTCGTGAGGACCCTCCCTCGACAGGGTCGAGTTTCTCCCACCCTGGGGGAAATGATGAGGACATCACACCAGTTGCAAGTTGTTTTTTTATGCCTTAGTTTATTTGAGATGTGTTTTGTTTATCTTTCTTTTAGTACCACATCGGTTATATCTGAGAAGTTCACTTTGTAAGAGCCTATATAAAGAGGCTCAACTCAATGAATAAGTGGACAATGAATAATTAAAACTTTTCAGTTAAAATTTCAGAGCTCTTGGTTCTTGAGATTGGGTGTGAAGCCCGTGGTGCAAGGGGTGCGAAAGCCCGCGTAAGGGGTGCGAAGCCCAAAGTTATCTGGTTCTTTCTCCAACCATAATCTCTCTTTTT